>CM037637.1:37999380-38090723 GCA_015227895.2 Colaptes auratus
AGCAACAGCTCCCTCAGCCTCTCCTCATAGGCTGGTCTTCCAAACCCCTCACCACTTTGTTGCCCTTCTCTGGACACATTCCAGCAAGTCAACCTCCTTCCTAAACTGAGGGGCCCAGAACTGGACACAGGACTCAAGGTGTGGCTAACCAGTGCAGTGTACGGGGCCAATGACCTCCCTGCTCCTGCTGGCCACACTGTTCCTGATGCAGGCCAGGATGCCATTGGCTCTCCTGGCCACCTGGCACACTGCAGGCTCATGTTCAGCCTACCATCAACCGTACCCCCAGGTCCCCACTCTGCCTGGCCGCTCTCAGCACTCTGACCCCAGCCTGTAGCACTGCATGGGGTTGCTGTGGCCAATGTGCAGAACCCGGCACTGGATGTGTTCATCTCCTGCCCTTGGACTCTGCCCATCTGTCCAGCCAGTCGAGGTCCCTCTGCAAGCCTCTCTGCCCTCCCACCATCAACTCCTGCCCGCTTGGTGTCATCCACAAATTTACTGATGATGGACTCAATGCCCTCATCCAGATCATCAATAAAGATGTTGAAGAGCATGGGGCCCAGCACTGATCCTTGGGGCACACCACTAGTGACTGGCTGCCAGCTGGCAACCAACAGCAGAATAGGAGAACACAGTCTCCAGCTGCACACAGGGAAGTTTAGGCGTGATCTTAGAAAGTTCTTCAGAGAAGGAGAGATTGGCCATTGGAATGTGCTGCCCAGGGAGGTGGTGGAGTTGATGTCCCTGGAGGTATTTAAGAAGAGCCTGGATGAGGCACTTAGTGCCATGGTCTAATTGATTAGATAGGGTTGGTGATCAGTTGCACTTGATAATCTTGGAGGTGGAATCATCCAACCTGGGTGATTCTTTGATTCTGGTGATTCTGTAGTTACTTTAAGACACATTGGCATACTACTTGCTCATGTTTTTTTGACACATGAACCTTAGTCCAAGCAAAACTAACAGTTTTCACCTGAGCAAATGGGTTGTCTAAAGCAGGATTGCCATGACAGGATATTTTGTGTGAGGATCATCCTTTTGAACTCAGAGAAGTAACAGAACATCAAAAAACATTTCCTGGTTATCCTTCTGAGAATCTAGGTGTGATCCTCTTATTCCCAACTGTATTTTCGAACTCTGGCCCGCATTGGCTCTACCCACCAATTGTGAGCAGCCATCTCTGTATTGGTGACGATTTTCCATCTGTGTTTAGAGGCATTTTTTGTCCTTGTTCCTGTCTGTTAGAACTGAGCACAGTAAAATGAGGAGTTGTTTTTCAGGTGTAGCTGAGGATGTGTTCCCCTAGAGATACTCATCTCAAACAGCCCTGCTGTCCTAAAGGGGGCTATGCATGCATATTAGTAAGCTTATACTTAAATACCTTTAAGAGACTGGCTTGAAGCTGGACCTGAATCACTAACAATACTCTGAAGGCAACAGATTTCTTAATCTGTCTGAAGCAGTCTGTTCTCTGAAGCATTCTGTTGTCCTTTGTCTTTATTTATTTTAATGAAAATTGTTCTTCCTCTTAGAAAGGTCATTGCCATGTTAAACAAAACCAAAAAATAATGCTGCAGGCTGACCTGATGATAAATTCTATAATGCACAATTTCTAGTGGAACCTCTTGTTGTGAAGAGGTTATTAAATGTATGAATATGAAATATGAATTATGAAAAAAATAATTTTTATTAACCATAAAATTATTAATAACCGATGAATCAACAACTTATATACATGTTCTAGTGAACGTTCATGAAATACATTCCATAAGTGGCTTAGTGTTATGATTAGAACTTAATTAAACTATCTACAGACTATTTCCTGTATTTTATATAATGAAGGGTGCAGTTCCTCCGCTTGGCCACTAGATGGCGACTCGGCGGGACGCGGGCGGCTTCTGGCTATATACAGCAGTATTATATCTTTCTGTGCATCAGCGATTCCTCTGCTGGAAGCGGATACTTTGAACTGAGTGCTAGTGGATGGAAAGCACGTGGGAGATACTCTGTAGCTGTTGTTTGTAGCACGGTGGGGGTCCGGCAGACTGCTGCCGCTGGACTGGTTCCTAGTCGAGTTGGACGGCGGCGTTGGGATACTGTCTCCTCTCTCCGCAGCAGTGGAGAGGGAACAATGGAACCTGGGCTTAGCTCAGAAGCAGGTTCCCTTCAGGACTCGGTCGGTTCCCTTCAGGACTCAGTTGGTTCCCTCCAGACAACAGGAATCAGTCCTGGTAGGAGTTGGCCCCACAGGCCGGCCCTGGGGATCGGCTTGCACGGTGGGGTGGGGTGACAGCTGCCGGTAGGCGGGCTCAGAGGTTCCAGGTCAGACAACGACAGCAAACAATAGCTATGGGGTCGGCCCCGTGGCGACGAGTCTCAGGGCTGATGTAAACAGCCTCAGAGAGAGAATGTGGCAGCGCTGAGCTGCGGCTTCTCGGTTACTGGGCTTAAAGGAACAGCAGGATGCTCAGAGTAGTCCCAGGTTCGGTGCAGTATAGGCACGAACAGTGCTTTAGTCTTCCCTGAAGTTTACAGGGCTCAGAGCGGCACACGTGGCAGCTCCTCTCCCGCTGTGGCGGGGCTAGGCATATGTGGACTCGGTCTCTATCAAGTCCCTTCTCCCCGACAGCTGGGCAGATCTTACCCTCGGGGGTTGGTCCAGCCCTCCGGTAGCACGGTGGGCTCTCCTGGTCGGTACGACTGGCTGTGGTGATGCTGGCTTCTGGGGCTCAGCGAAGGTCCTCTCTCTGGGGTGATCCTCATGATCAGAGTGCTTCTCACGATGCAGAGGCTTCAGTATGCGTGCATGTATGATAGAAGCGGACAACAATAAGCTCAATGGCAGAGGCTATAGCTCAAGAGTTGTTCTCTCCAGCAAGTAGAGAGACAAAGTGAAAGAGGGGGCAACTTGTTTACCAACTGGGGTAATACTTATAGATTCCTCGAGGCTGGGTTTGACCGATGGGCACTCTCACAGACAACTGGCTTCGGCCTATAGAAAGCGTGAAGCTAGAATTATGCCATACTTGGTGTTTGCACCAGCACTGCATGTGCTGGGTGCGTGCTGGCCTGGCTAATGCCTTGGCTTTTGTCTTCCTCCTGAAGGAGGGGAAACTTGTCCACAAGTTGGGACAAGATCTAGTATCTGGGCAAAATGTGCCTTCACCACACCTCTAAATTGAAAGGATTATAGCACTTCAAAAGTTCTTTGTCAGACACTGACAAAGTGGTAACATAATTCATTTCCTCTTCGCTCTCTCTCTTTTTCTCCCTTTCCCTCTCTCTCTCTCCCTTTCCCTCTCTCTCCTTTCTTCTGTCCTGTCCACTTTATTCTGTTAATATTCTTCCTCCATTATTACTGTGCCTATAGGAATGACAGAGAATGATATTCCCATTGACAGAAATTGTTACCCATCAACTCTCCAGAGATTTCTAATTAATATGAAAGTTTATTAGATGGGGCTCATTGTGAGCCCTGCTGATGGTGCTCTATATTTTCACCACTGCAGTCCATAAATCTTCATAGCTCTGGGATTCCCAATATGTCCCCATTAGAATGAAAAAGTGTCATCTGGTGCACAAAACATAAATACTCTGTAGAAGTTTAATAAAGCATTTCATTCTTCACTGTTGAATTACAGCTTTATGGGACATAAATAGAACAAAGCAAGAAGAAATAAAATATGAGAATAGATATTGTCTGTGTTACCTGGAATTCATTTTTTTTCTACAGTCACAACACTTTCTCAGGTTCTATTCACATCTTTTGTTTTACACCGCAGTAAAAGCAACTGGGTGATCTTGTTATATGTGGGGTGCATCAACAAAAGTGTGGCCAGCAGGGCTAGGGAGGTTCTTCTCCCCCTCTACTCTGCCCTGCTGAGACGACACCTGCAATACTGTGTCCAGTTCTGGGTTCCCCAAATTGTGGGTTTCCCAGTTCAAGAGAAATAGTGACCTGCTGGAAAGAGCCTAACAGAGAGCCACAAGGAGCCACAACCTCATGAGGTTCAACAAGACCAAGTGCAGGGTCCTGCATCTGGGTCGAGGCAATCTCAGGCACAAATCCAGGCTGGGCAGGGACTGGCTGGAGAGCAGCACTGAGGAGAGAGACTTGGGGGTGCTGGGGGAGGAGAAGCTCAACAGGAGCTCTCAATGTGCACTTGCAGCCTGGAAAGCCAATCAGATCCTGGGCTGCATCAGGAGGAGTGGCCAGCAGGTCAAGGGAGGGATTCTCTCCCTCTACTCAGCTCTGGTGAGACCCCACCTGGAGTACTGCCTCCAGTTCTGGAGCCCCTATTCCAAGAGGGATCTGGAGGTGCTGGAAGGTGTCCAGAGAAGGGCCACGAGGATGATCAGAGGGCTGGAGCACCTCTCCTATGAGGACAGACTGAGACAGTTGGGGCTGTTCAGTCTGGAGAAGAGAAGGCTCCAAGGTGACCTCATTGTGGCCTTCCAGGATCTGAAGGGGGCCTACAGGAAGGCTGGGGAGGGACTTCTCAGGCTATCAGGTAGTGATAGGACTAGGGGGAATGGGATGAAGCTGGAGGAGGGGAGATTCAGGCTGGAGGTGAGGAGGAAAGTTCTTTCCCATGAGAGTGGTGAAGCCCTGGAATGGTTGTCCAGGGAGGTGGTTTGAGGCCCCATCCCTGGAGGTGTTTAAGCCCAGGCTGGTTGAGGCTCTGGCCAGCCTGATCTAGTGTGGGGTGTCCCTGGCCATGGCAGGGGGGTTGGAACTGGATGATCCTTGTGGTCCCTTCCAACCCTGACTGACACTATGATACTACTATAATACTAAGGATGATTAGGGGACTTGAACATCTCCCCTATGAAGACAGACTGAGAGACCTGGGGCTGTTTAGTCTGGAGAAGAGATGATTGAGAGGGGATCTGATCAATGTCTATCAATATCTGAGGGGTGGGAGTCAAGAGGAGGGGGCCAAGCTCTTTTCAGTGGTGCACAATAATATGCCAAGTAACACCGGGTACAAGCTGGAACACTGAAGGTTTCACCTCAACATGAAAAGAAATTTCTCTACAGTGAGGGTGAGAGAGCCCTGGAGCAGGCTGTCCAGAGAGGTTGTGGAGTCTCCTTCTCTGGACACATTCAAACCCACCTGGATGCATTCCTGTGTAGACTCCCCTGGGTGATCCTGCTCTGGTAGGGGGGTTGGACTTGATGATCTCTGGAGGTCCCTTCCGGCCTCTAATGTACTGTGGCACTGTGATACTGTGACTGCGAACCTGAACAATTAAGCCATAGCTTCTTCTATCCTCCAGCTTTTCAGGGGAGATATAAGACAGCCTGATATCAGAGACCAAGGGGTATAATTTATCAGCCTGGTGACATCTGAGAAGAAGCAGTATTTGTGAAGAATCAGCTATATGTAGTTTAAAAAAAATTAAGTTTTTTGGATATAAAATCTCTTTGTTGCTTGATTGGGATAAGAACCTTTTGATCCACCTACGTGGTTTTGTTTAGGGATTCAAGAGTCAAATTAATTTTGACCACTTATAATATCTAAAAATGATGGGTATGAGACTTACCTCAGGAAGAAATCTGCCTGCCTGATAAGAATTTGCTGATGATGGATGGGTCAGAATTCAATTCTCTTTTTAAGCAAAACAAGCAAACAAAAAATCCACAACCCCAAAACCCCATCTGCATTGGACACAAGAAAGCTTGACGCTATAGCACTTCTCTCCAGTTATGTGGGCTTAGTCTTCAGTGCAGTTCGTCTCCAAAATTGCTTTTACAGGCATAGACACCTTAGCTGCTCAGTCACAGTGATTTATTCAGCTACTTGTGAAGGTATTGTTAAATCCATATCATCTTGGCTGTCTGTTAAGGCAGCTGTATGCCTGGCCTCTCTGTGATCTGGAAAGGTGCCTGTAGGAAGTAAGGTCTGTTAGAAGCAAGTGATCTCAAATTTTCTTCTTGGCAGTGGTGGTCACAGCAAAAAGGGCTTTTCAAACTCCAACACCAGTACTCCTCTGCAGCTTAGTGGCTGAAGCCCAAGCACCAGGATTGATCATGATGTGCAAGGTGGAGTGAGCAAGAGTGGTGGACAGCAGATGTCACCAGGCAGCAAGGATGAATGCTTGTAATGATATGTTCATTTTCCAGATTCAATCACTAAGGTAATTACTTAGCAAAAAATGTGATGCTAAGAGTGAAAAGGATTTCATAGGCCATCAAACTCCAGCTGCTATGCTGAGTGTATTGTCATATCACCCTGTGTAAAAATGTGCCAGCTCCATCAAAATCATTTACAACATTCACCCCTCTTACCTGGCTGAGCAGCATATTCCAGAAATGCCTTTGTCACATAGATTCATAGGATTGTTAGGGTTGGAAGGGACCTCAAGGATCAGCCAGTTCCAAACCCTCTGCAATGGGCAGGGACACCTCACACTACATCAGATTGCTCACAGCCACATCCAGCCTGGCTTTCAAAACCTCCAGGGATGAGGCTCCCACCACCTCCCTTGGCAACCTGTTCCAGTGTCTCACCACCCTCATAGGGAAGAACTTCCTAACATCCAATCTGAATCTACCCATTTCTAGCTTTGCTCCATTCCTCCTAGTCCTATCCCTACCTGACACACTAAAAAGTCCCTCCCCAGCTTTCTTGTAGCTCCCTTCAGATACTATGTATTGGGTTGAATTGAGATGGAGTTAATTCTCCTCACAGCATCTTTCTAGTGCTGTGGTTTTTTGCAGCAGTAGTTGATAACACGGCAGTGTTTTGGCTACGGCTGAATCCAGTATCCAGGCTGTGTCCTTTCAACATTTCCCTGCTCCAAGAGTAGATTGAGGGGCAGGCAAAATCTTGGGAGGGGACACAGCTGAGCCAGCTGACTCAGACTGGCCAAAGAGGTATTCCATACCATATGACATCAGCTCAGGTATAAGAATGAAGTGAAAGAAGGAAGTGGGGGAGATTCATCCATGGCGTTCATCCTCCCAAGGAACCACCAAGCTTAGAGAGCCCTGCTGCCCGCGACCGACCATCGTCCTGCTGATGGGAAGTAGAGACTAACATCTCTCTCTCTGCTTTTCTGCTTCCACACGGTCTATTGCCATTTGCTTATTAGTGTTATTAAATTGCTCCTATTTTACCCTCTGGCTTCTGTTATATTTTCTTTCCCTTCTTCCCCTGTTCGCTTAAAGAGAGGGAGTGACAGAGCGGCTTTGGTGGGCATTTGGCCCCCAGGCCAGAGCCAAACCACCACAGTCCTGCCTGGCTCACCAAGAATGCAAAGGGATTGAGGGCAGACCCCCTCCCCACCGTAACCATCCTCTGCTACCAATAATGTAGTGGGTAGAGGCAGCCCCCCTCCCCACCACGGGCAAAAATAACAACTCAGACAAACAGATTGCAGAAGTGATGGAAAGTTTAAATGGAAAAGCAGTGAATGTTTACAGAGAGCCAGAAGTGCAGTGACAAAAGAAAATCCCAAAACATACCCAGGAAGATCCCCTCCCCACCGGGGGGTACATCCAAGACCCCCCAGGGCTCCTTCTTCCCCCTCCCCACTGCTAGGCTAGTCTCAGCTGGCCAGATCTGAGACTGCCCATCCCCCCGTGGCCTTGAGCCTAGCCAGGCCCATGGCCGGGAGACAACATCTCCCCCAGTTACCGGGCGCCGGCGAGGAAGCAAGAGGAGGTGCCAGACCTCGCACTGGATCTTATAGTGGTGGTGCAGAGAATTATGGTAGAAATACCTAGTTTCCTGTGTCCACCCACTGGGCTGGACCTCTGGACACAGGAAGCACCTCATGTAGCAGAGGGCACCCAGCCCAAACTGCAACATACTAGAAGGCCACAATAATGTCTCCTTGGAGCTTCCTCTTCTCCAGACTGAATAGCCCTAACTCCCTCAGTCTGTCCTCATAGGAGAGGAGCTCCAACCCTGTAATCATCCTCGTGGCTCTTTGGACATGCTCCAGCATGTCCAGCTCCTTCCTGTACTAGGGGCTCCAGAACTGGACAACAGTACTCCAGGTGGGGTCTCACCAGAGTGGAGTAGAGGGGGTCCTGTCTTTATTTAGTGATGGCCTGGTTTTATCCTTTGGTTCTTCTTTCGTGTTTCTGGGCTCAGAATGTAACTTTCAATTGGGTGTGCACAATACAGCAATGCTCAATGACATTTTGGAGGGGTCCCTGTTTATGTATGGAATGAAGATTTAGAATGAAGATGACTTTATTTGAACTTGTTGACTTCCTTCTAGGAGATTGTACTTAGTATTTATCTTATACATAACTGTGGAAAAAGCTGTGCCAAATGCACCCAGAGTGTTAGTGGTCTGTGCATGTATAAGCAGCAGTCTGAAGAGTCTCATCGTTGTCATCATGAATCAGGACCCCCTTTGCCCCAGGAAGAAGGAGTGAAAGTCAGGGTAACATCTTAGCATGAGGTCTGCAGCAGCCTACTCCATAATGAGTTACTGATGAAGTGACTGAGCCTGTGCACTGGAATGCGGTCTCCATAGATTTCCAGGTGCAGGTTCCATGGGACAGACCAGGATGGTACCAAGGGTCTGCACCTGCCAAGCGTGATAGACAACCCTACTGTGTGCAAGCATCACTTTGGAACGGAGGAGCGGAACTGCAGTCAAGGGAGATGATGCCCTGGCTTTGCTAAGGGAACCATGAACTTTAGTGAACTCTGCTCATCACCATGTAATTCTAATACACAAACACACCTCTTGGCCTGAGGCTACCCACCTCCAAGGCACACCATGCCTTGGGCACACTCCCTGGGCCCAGACCACACCTTGGTCTCTCCTCCTTGGCTGTGCATGGAAGCCTTACTCATGGGGGCACAAGGGGCGGAGAGCGGCGGAGTTCAGACATGGACTGGTGTGAAGTTGACTATAAAAGATGTCTCCCTAGCAATGGGATAACTTTTTGTGTGTGTTCCATGAGTTCTGTGAGTGTTCTCTGTCTGTGTTCTCTGTCTACGTGTGAGTGTGTTACCTGAAGAGTTCTAAAGAAGTTCTGAAGAAGCGACAAGAAGAAAAGTTCAAAGGAAAGCTTTCCCTACTAAGATCAAGAAGGAGCAGCAGGACTGGACCCAGGACCAAAGAGACATCTTTGGACCCTTGCATGCTTAGTAGTAATAGATCTCTTTCCCTTTTCCCTCTTCACTTTACTCTATTTCCCCTTTCTCCTCTCAGTTTTCTCTACATCCTATGGGTGAACAATAAAGTTTTGCTGTTGACTGAAGTGAATGCCCAGCATGAGCCCCCTGAGTTTTTTGCACTTTGAGATCACACTAACGAGTCCATTGTTTGGAGCGTGGCAGCACGTTCAGTCAAGAGACTGCACTTGGCTTATGCGCGAGACTGAGGTCAAGGCATGTGTGCTCTGCCACAGATCAGCTGCATAAGCGAGGGTCAGACTCTGCCCTTTAGTTTCTTCTTCCATAAAACTCTTACATCAGCAGCTTAACAGTTCATGACACCTTACCATCTGAATTCAGCCACGGCCTCTGCCTCAGGGGTTTCAATCCAAGAGGTGTCTTAAAGTGTGGTTGGCCATGTTGCGAAAATGCAGCAACGTTTATCTTGAGTGAAAGAGCAAAGGCATAAAAGATGTTAAATATATTCTGTATGTTCCTGCAAATTCAGAAGCTGAGAGCCTTTGAAAGTGGGCTTTTTAAAGTTCTTTGTGGTAAGCCATATCTTGTGGCAGATACACTAGCCTGAACTGAAAGACCATGAGCAATTATCTGAGTTTTCGGAAACTGAAGGTTTAGAAGAAAATAAGTCTGTATTTCACTTTTGCTGAGTGTCTCATTCCTTTCCTTTTTCAAGGGTTTTGTCAGCTTCCCTCTAGGACTACCATGCCTTCCTCCCCTCATTGCTCACTTCCAGGAGGGTAATGAGGCCTGACTTGGGAATGCTGTGTGAGCAGCATGCAGCTGAGCAGTCTGATTCAGTATGCTGCTGCGTACAGCGTTGTAAATCTGGCAAACCTAATTATACGCAGAGGGATAATGACAACTCCATATGGAATGGAAAATTGTTTGCATGTAGATTTTGCTTCTTAACTCTTCTGATCTTTCTGTAGTTAGTAGGCAAGCAGAAGCCTCCAAAGCTAACGGTGATACTACTTCTTATCCAGCTGGCAGGGAAGATTTGAGTTCACATGAGCCAGCTGGCTATCTTCTTGTCTCCATTCACCTAAGAGATTGTGTCTTGGGTTTGTAGGGAGCAAGACAGCCTCTGTAATTCTTCTCAGAAGAATTAAAGAAAAGTCCACAAAGAACTGGGTAGAAAAACCAAATGTGATTGGAAGTTCAAATGGAAGTGCTATTAAGAACTGCAAACTGCAATGCAAAGCATATAAAATACACAAAATCAATAGTCTGAGCTTAACACAGAAGCCTATTAAGCCAAAGCTTTCCCAAACCTCTCCCAAATGAAGCTAAAAATCTCAGGCCCAAATGCTCCTCTCCCCCATGCCTCTACTCCCTCCCATACCTAAGCCAAAAATGATGCAGCTAGAAATAAGTTTGCCAGGTCTGGGCCCCAGCCAGGCCACTCCAAGCCCAGATCCCATGCAAAGCAAGGTAAGGGAGCCAGCCGGGGAGGGAGAGGGCGAGGTAAAAGAAGGGGAAGAGACAGCTTGTGCTGGCCCCTTATAAAGAATAAATGCAGGCATTCTGGGAATGAAATAACAGAAATTACACAGTCTGGTCCACCCTCTGGACCTATCTGGACCTTCTGGAGGTCCTCTCTTTGATTCCTTAAAGGCACCTTGTCTCAAACCGTGACAGATTGAAATGTGTCATCCTTGAGATGTGACCAGACTCTTGGAAGTTCCATCTTTTCCTGGGAAAGAAGCTGCACTCCTGGCACTCTGCATTTCCTTTTGTGGCAGCTTAGGCTGGGTGCCTCCTGTTACTGCCACGTAAGTTACAGTTCCAGTGTCCTGAGTGTCCAGCCCAGTAGGTGGATGCAGGAAACAGTCTGTTTCATACCCATAAATCATGCACCCCATAAATTCGCCTGCAAAGTCATTCTCTTCCTCTTTCTTCCCTCTCTGCTCCCGTGGGAGATGCTCCCTACCAGGTAATGCTCGTGGAGTATCTCAAGGCCTCTTAGGCGTGGCCAGGCCACTAGGAGAAGGGGGGTGGGGCAGTCTCAGACCTGGACAGCCAGAGACTAGGCTAGCAGTGGGGGGGAACAAAGAGCCCTGGGGGTTTTGGGTGTACCCTCAAGTGGGGAGAAGGGAAGTGTGGAGAGCCTTTGGATGTGCTGCAAGGGACTCTGTATGCTTTGGGATTCTTTGCCACTATGCTTTGTAGATTCCTGTAAAACACTAATTGCTTTTCCCTTTAAACTTTCAATCACTTTCCAATCCATTTATATGAGTGTCATTCTTCTGCCCCTTTCAGGGGCAAGAGGGGATCTGCCTGGCCTCCAACAGGGACAGCTTTGCTTCAGAAATACATCAAATGCATAAATATACACGTCCATCCTTTATCTAGCCTCGTGCACAGGTGATAAATTTTAAATGTATACCAAAGAAGCTTCAAGCTACAAATAGAAATGCAGAAAAAGAACCAGGAAAGAAAACCCCAAGGTTCTCTGTTTTCATTTTGACATGACTGTCTTACTTTCCCCACCCCACGTCTGTGAAAGCTTTGATTATCAACTGGATTATTTAAACATGCAGCTAAATTTATTCTATATACATACCAGAAGGCATTGGTACTGGGAGGATCAGACTATTTTCATTTCCTGTACTTGGGGATTTACTTTATTACTCTTTGATATGGTACTACTTCTTTTTTTGCACTTGTTTTACTTTTTCTAGTAAATACAAATAATATGGAGAAAGAGAAAAATACCTCTTCTAATAACATTGTTCTATAAGTAGTCCTGCTAGGCTCCAGAAGTCACATTTGGAACAATAAATTGAATGGGACGTTATAAAAATTTACTGATGCTGCTGCTTGGCTGAATCTTGATTTTTTTGCAGAGGCAGCAACGCATCAGTCTGAGCCATGAATCTTTTCCAGGAGGACATAGGCTTTGGAGACAGGTGAATTCAACAAATCCAAGTGCTGGGTGCTGCACTTTGACCACAAAAACACCGTGCAGAGCTACAGGCTGGGGTCAGAGTGGCTGGAGAGCTGCCAAACAGAGAGGGACCTGGGGGTGCCGATCGACAGCTGCCTAAACATGAGCCAGCAGTGTGCCCAGGTGGCCAAGAAGGCCAATGGCATCCTGGCCTGCATTAGGAATAGTGTGGCCAGCAGGAGCAGGGAGGTCATTGTGCCCCTGGACTCTGCATTGTTTAGGCCACACCTTGAGTCCTGTGTCCAGTTTCTGGGCCCCTCAGTTTAGGAAGGACATCGAGACACTTGAAGGTGTCCAGAGAAGGGCAACGAGGCTGGGGAGGGCCTTGAGCACAGCCCTGGAGGAGAGGCTGAGGGAGCGGGGTTGTTTAGACCTGGAGAGGAGGAGGCTCAGGGAGACCTCATTGCTCTCTACAATACCTGAAGGGTGGTTGTAGCCAGGAAGGGGTTGGCCTCTTCTCTCTAGCAACAGCACCAGAGCAAGAGGACACAGTCTCAAGCTGTGCAGGGAAGTTAGGCTCGAGGTGAGGAGAAAGTTCTTCACTGAGAGAGTAATTCACCATTGGAATGTGCTGCCCAGGGAGGTGGTGGAGTCACCATCCCTGGAGGTGTTCAAGAGGGGATTGGACGTGGCACTTGGTGCCATGGTCTGGTCATGAGGTCTGTGGTGACAGGTTGGACTCGATAATCTTTGAGGTCTCTTCCAACCTTGGTGATACTGCGACTGTGAAACTGAGAAAGTGAAAATACAGAGAATTCTGCCTACTCCATTGCGGTGCTAGGGCAATATTGGGGATGTGTCATTAAGCTACAGAGGCTTGTCAATTCTGCCAGCCAGTTCTGATCAGCTCCTTTTAATAGTACGGGAAGTGAATGTGATCATTTTGTATCTCCCCTCTTGGCTGCTCAAAACGTCGAAAATGCTCAAAAGAAGCAGTTGGAAATTATCTAAGCTTGCAAAAATGAAATTAAAAGCACGACATAGAAGCACTTTAAAAAGTGCTAAGTCTGGATTTTTGCCCTGTATCTCAAGAAGGGCAGATGTGGCACAGACCTCTAGCAAGAATGTGAGATGCCTACAATACATTTATTAAAAGCAGCATAGCAACCCCCTTACCCCACCTTAAGTCACTGGTATTGTTTCTTCAAGTGAACACCTGCTCACCGTTTGCCTTACTTTATATTGACTGAAAAAAGGCTTCTATTCAAACAAACCTTTAAACAAGGCTTAACTATCTGTTTAAAATACTAATAAAAAATCAGAAAGAGCATCTTTCTTCCAGAATAAGGAATAAGGATTGTGACAATAAAATTGCTACAATCCACTTATCAATTTATCAGCTCCAGGTGGGGCTTAGAGTAATTGGAACAGAGGGGCTACAGAACTTAGATTATTACAGTTTAAACTAAGGTACTGCTACCCTTCTTGCTCCATCAGTTTCCTCAAAGCAACGTGGACAGTGTCACCTTAGGACTGTAACTAGGTAACTGGTCCTGGCTGCTAAGCAAATTAGAGGGTTCACAGAAGGATCTCAAAGGATATCAGATGCTATTTCTGCCGAGATTGCTCATCATCATTGCTCAGTGCCCTCATCTGTTCTGAACATTTATCATCTGCTCTGTCATTTTAGATCTGTGATCTCCATCTTTCCAGGTGAAGGAAATAGTCCCTCAATGCTTATTGCAACTGGCATTGCAAATAAGATGTTTAGGATGCTGAAGACTTGTTTTATAGGCCAAACTTGGAAAGATAAGTTGAAATAAATATGATATAAAAATAGGTCCTTGCTACTGAAATGGCCTACTTTAGGTCTTCAGATATATTGCAAGCTTTAACAGCTTCCAGTAGAGGCAGTTGTTCAAGTTACCTAGTACCCAAATTATTTGCAGTAGCTTTTCTGCTGCAGTGTCATTCAAAGGGATCTATGAAGAAATATCCAGGAATCAGAATCACAGAGTCACAGAATCACCAAGATTTGGAAGAGACCTCAAAGATCATCAAGTCCAACCTGTCACCACAGACCTCATGACGAAACCATGGCACCAAGTGCCACATCCAGTCCCCTCTTGAACATCTCCAGGGATGGTGACTCCACCACCTCCCTGGGCAGCCCATTCCAACAGCTAACAACTCTCTCTGTGAAGAACTTTCTCCTCACCTCCAGCCTAAACTTCCCCTGGCGAAACTCGAGACTGTGTGCTCTTGTTCTGGTGCTGGTTGCCTGGGAGAAGAGACCCGCCCCCTCCTGGCCACAACCACCCTTCATGTAGTTGTAGAGAGCAATAAAGTCTCCCCTGAGCCTCCTCCTCTCCAGGCTAAACAATCCCAGCTCCCTCAGCCTCTCCTAGTAGAGCTTGTGCTCAAGTTCTCTCCCCAGCCTCGTTGCCCTTCTCTGGACACATTAAAGAGTCTCAATGTCCTTCTTAAATTGAGGGGTGCAGAACTGGACACAGGACTCAAGGTATGGCCTAACCAGTGCTGAGTACAGGGGCACAATGACTTCCCTGCTCCTGCTGGCCACACTATTCTTGATGCAGGCCAGGATGCCATTGGCCTTTTTGGCCACCTGGGCACACTGCTGGCTCATGTTTAGGTGGCTGTCAATCAGCACCCCCAGGTCCCTTTCTGTTTGGCTGCTCTCCAGCCACTCCAATCCCAGCCTGTAGTAAGCAACATTTGTCATGTATGGACCTCAACATTTGTCATGTATGGACCTCAAGAGGGGACTGGACATGGCACTTGGTGCCATGGTCTAGTCATGAGGTCTGTGGTGACAGGTTGGACTCGATGATCTTTGAGGTCTCTTCCAACCTTGGCGATACTGTGATACTGTGCTACTGTTTCTATCCATAAAAAGGGATTAGATTTCAGTTCCTGACTCCTAAGACTTCCACACCATGGATTACATTGTGAAGATTCTTGTTTCAACTTTTAAGTGAAATCTGTTGTTGGAGATTACTTCCCTGGGAATACGCAGAAAGCTCATTGTATTTATGGGAGTACTCAACAATTTAGTTGATAACAGGCATGGTGATTCTTTGTACATGATTTGTGACATCCCCTCAAATTACTTCTTGGTGCTTAATTTTTCACATTTCTTTTTCTCTCAGAAGTGACTTTTTTTTTTCCCCAAAGGACTTCAAAGAAAATCATTTTAGCTCTGGGTGAGCTCGGCGTGAAAAGGATTGCTCTGACGCGCTTCTACGCTCTAGTTGCTCCAGAAGCATACAAACCCAACCTCTGCAGTTCTGATGGGTGAGCCTCAGCCTCTCAGATAAGGTGTTATAAGCACACAAAAACAACATTTTACGGACAGTAATTAAGGTTTGCAAGGAGAAGTGCTTGCCAGAAAAAGTTATGCAGTGACAGGCTGAACACTGATAGTGAATGCCCAAGTCAGCTCTGTTCCGTGGCATGATGAGCCAACTTTTAAGTGATAATGTACTATTACTTTTTTTTCATGCCCTGTCTCTTTTTCACCCTTCCTTTCTTAACTGAGTCTCTCTTACCACATTTATCTTTCCAGATCCATTTTTCTTGCCCAGTAGAGTTCTTTGCTTTATCTGTCCAGTCCAGGTCTCTCATTTCTGTTCCATCCCTGACATTTCCTTGTCTCACATTTTTACTTTCACCTTCACTCCTGAATGACTTTCTGTCTTTGCTTCACACTGCTGCCTTACATAATCTTCTTGTTATTAGCCAAGAAGAAATGAAACTGTGGGAAACAGCAACAAAATCCACATCATATTTCACAGGATTACAGGATGTTAGGAGTTGGAAGGGACCTCCAGAGATCATCAAGTCCCCCTGCCAGAGCACGGCCATAGAATCTAGCACAGGTCACACAGGAGCTCATTCAGCTGGGTTTTGATTGTCTTCAGCGAAGGAGACTCCACAACCTCTCTAGGGAGCCTGTTCCAGTGCTCCACGACCCTCACAGTACCTGTATTAATATGTAAAGACTTGATTTACATATGGGAATGTCTTTGGGGTGGATGGGAACCCTTCCAGACTGTGGTCACAGTGCACCATCTCACATCATTTTGCCTTACAGGTCCTTTTACTATGCTGGGGTGGGGTGGGTGGGAGTGGGGAGTTTCCAGTGAGGCTTCAGTTTGTTTATTTTTACTACTTCTGCTGAGTTAATAAATGATGTAAAGGTGCTAGGAAGGTCTGCTGGAGTGAGCTATCAAAAAAAAAAAAAAATAAAAATTGGAGACAAACCCCATTGTTGACAGCATTCACATCTTTGCATTGTACCAAATACGTGTGAGTAGGCTAATTTTGCATTCAACTCCTGTGAAGCCAGATGCTCCTTTCACTTACCTGCCAAGTGTGTTTCCCATCCTTTCCCTCACTATTTTTTTTTAACTGAGATATTTTTTATGTTCTCTTAAGTCAAACCAGTTTAGGCCTCTGGGCAAGGTTGGTTGTTTTATGTGATGTTGTGGTGGGTGCAAGAATCGCCCCCCAACATGAATTTGGAGAATTACCCCCAAAATAAACCACCAGAATAGAAGACCAGAAGGTTTTGGAGGCAAAGGAAGCTATATTTACAAGCAAAGTAAAACCTAGAAATATGAAATGCAATGCATGGATGCAAAACAGATATATTTACATATATTTACAATTTATATGCAGCACAAGGACCCCACTGGGCAAAGCCAGGGGGCTACCAAACAGCTTGCCTCCTCTCTGTCCCCCCTGTACAAGTAGTTAGCCACAACAAGGAACACAGCCAAGTCAGCAAAGCCAAGCAAAGACATCAGATGGTAGCAGCTGAAGTGCAGATGCAGGAAAGAAACAGAATAGCTTATGCAACTAACTTTTATCCCAGTTAGCAAGCCAATGAAATTATTTAGACCTTATCATTATTTTCCTTTTGCATCCAATGGTAATTTTATTTACATTTAATTAATTTATCTGGAATTTTTCTAGGCATCAGCCTAGAACTGTGACAGGCGTCAGCAGTGTGCTGGTTTGAGCCTAACTGGAGTTTAAAAGCTCTAATGAAAACAGATTGAGATTTCTCCCTCCTCCCTTTCCTTAGTAAGGAAAGTTAAAAAAAAGAGGGGGAGAGGGGAAAGAAAAAGGGGTAGGGAAAAGGGAAGGAGGTAAATTTATGAAAGAAATAGTCTGGAATCAGTTTGGAAGTAGGAGAAGTAAATGTTTTTAACACAGTATATATGTATATATAGCAATAACAGGGAGGGTTCACCAAGGTAAGGGATAAGGATAAATAGGACAGTGTACAAACCCAAGCCTGGATGGCCTTGTATTCCCTGGATGGAAGTGGATTCAGTCCTTTAGAAAGTGTGGATGCAGCTTGGAGAGAATCAGGCCTGACCTGGCTCCTGGTCAATGCAGGACTCGGCAGCAGCTGATCTTCTTTCGAGCAAGCGAGGCAAGGAAGAGGGCAACAGCAGCACATGTCCCTCTTTCTGTAAGTTTGCTGGGCAGGAAGGGGGGAGTGGAATACACCACCTCTGACCTGGGGGACGTCTCCTCCTGGGAGTGGGAAAACCAAGTCTTTCTCTGCCCACCTGGATCAAGTTTCTTTTGTCCTCCTGGAAGCTGGGTTCTCTCAGCCCCCCCACCCAGATGGGTGCACCCAGCACAAGCAGGAGCCCTAGGCAGTTCTGCAGGGCATTGCTGGTCTGTGCTCTGCACTCTTCATGCCTCACAATCAGTGTGCTGGGAGGTGTGACCACGCTGAACATCCCAGTCAGCCTAGCTCACTGGGGGAATTTTAACCTTTATATAATTCAGGGACTTCCAGAGGTTTCTCAGTGATGCTGCAAAAACTAGCTTATGTTCTGAGTTTTCTATGCTCTAAGCCAGCCTGGCTGTTTGATTTGATGCTGTTGTTCTGGGTTAAAACTGGAAGCCCAAGGAAGATCTGGGGAAGATGGAGCATTGTGGCATTGGGTTGATAGCTGGACTTGATGACCTCAGAGGTCTTTTCCAGCCTTAATGATTTTGTGATTCTGTTTAACAATGTGTGGTGGGCTGAGATTCCCCTCAGCATTAACTTTTTGCCAGACCAACTCAGAAGCAAATGAAGCTGTATTTCATAGTATCATAGTATCAGTCAGGGTTTGGAAGGGACCACAAGGATCAGCTAGTTCCGACCCCCCTGACATGGCCAGGGACACCCCACACTACATCAGGTTGGTCAGAGCCTCATCCAGCCTGGGCTTGAACACCTCCAGGGATGGGGCCTCAACCACCTCCCTGGACAACCTATTCCAGGGCTTCACCACTTTCATGGGGAAGAACTTCCTCCTCATGTCCAGCCTGAATCTCCCCACCTCCAGCTTCATTCCATTCCCCCTAGGCCTATCACTCCCTGATAGCCTGAGAAGTCCCTCCCCAGCCTTCCTGTAGGCCCCCTTCAGATACTGGAAGGCCACAATGAGGTCACCTCGGAGCCTTCTCTTCTCCAGACTGAACAGCCCCAACTCCTTCAGTCTGTCCTCATAGCAGAGGTGCTCCAGCCCTCTGATCATCCTTGTGGCCCTTCTCTGGACACCTTCCAGCATGTGCATATCCCTCTTGTGCAAAATATACAGGATTTACAATAGTATGCAGATATTTGCAATTAACCCCCCTGGTCAAGAGACCAGGGAAGCCATTCCACTGCTCTCCCACCCTCCTCCCCTGTCCCAGGAGAAAAAAGGAGTGGAGAGAAAGCAGTGGGTTCCACTTAACAAAGCAAAGCAGCCTGGGTGAAGCACTCAGATCAGAAAAGAAGAAAGAATTGTTTAGGTACAGCCTGGTTCGTGGCAGACATTTATCCAATGAATTTGTTTAGAATAATCCTTTGTTTTCCTTTTTACACCCACTAGTGCTTTTTTCTTTCTTTTTTTTTTTAATTTTTCTACTTTTTTGCCTGAAATCTGTAGCTAAATTTTAAAGGCATAGGCTAAAACCGCCACTCAATGAAAGTTTGTTTCGATTCAAAGCTGCCGTTGATACTGGGTGCTATGCAAAATCTCCTCATGCCCCAGGAAACACTTCCATCGGTCTACTCAGATTTCAGATCAGGCCCAGTGTGCTCTGGCCACTGCTTCTTCAGCCACTGCTCTGATCTCTGGAACAATAGTCTGCAGCAAAGGCATTTAGAGAGAAACCCTACTCTGCTGGTCTCCTTTTGACTCCACTTGTCAAGGAAATGTGCCTCATTGGAGAGTATCAAGCCTGAATTGGTTTCTCAGTTTTCTTATGATCCATATTGCCCTTTGGTGTGGCTAATCACATGTTTTTCTCTTTTGCTTCATCTGTCTGGGCTTTTTTTTTCAGGCTTTATCTCTCTCTCTCTGCACTGCCAAAACTCCCTAGGAGTGGGGTGGAGATCCCTTTCAGATAGTCTGTCTGCTGCTTAAGGAATGCCTTTGCCCTTAGCCAGGCAATGTCTTACATCAGGACAGCAGACAAAAACATTCAAATATTTTCTTGCTGTCGGGGCAGAGAAAATATACTTATCTCTTTACTATAACCAAGTCTTTTCCCTCGAGCACCACTGCTATGAGGACAGGCTGAGGGAGCTGGGGGTGTTCAGCCTGGAGAAGAGGATGCCCTGGAGAGACCTAATAGCAGCCTGCCAGTACCTGAAGGGCGCTACAGGAAGGCTGGAGAGAGACTTTGAAAAGGCCTGCAGGACAAGGGACAATGGCTTCCAACTAGAGCAGAGCAGATTTAGACTGGATGTTAGGAAAAAGTTCTTCACTATGAGGGTGGTGGAACACTGGAACAGGTTTCCCAGGGAGGTGGTTGAGGCTCCTTCTCTGGAGATATTCAGGGTGAGGCTGGAGGAGGCCCTGGGCAGCCTGATCTAGTTGGGGATGTCCCTGCTGACTGTGTGGAGGTTGGACTGGATGAACTTTGGAGGTCCCCTCTGGCCCAGACCATTCTATGATTCCATAAGTTTTAACAACTGTTGAAAGATTAGCTGATATGGTAAAAGCCAGCTTTATGGACTATGTGATGTTTTGGAGTCTGTAATGTTGGGTGAGCAGAGCTGATGTAAGTTACTTTCTTATTCTGATTCTGTTCTCCCACACATAAAAAGAGAATACAAATGCTGTCTGCCTTTCTGATATTCTTTGAAATGCATTTCTGATAAATATCACTTAAAAGATGGATATTATAATCTGCAATTATAATAAGCCCTATATCAACATTGTGTGTGAGATGGCAGCCTGGTAATATATATGGTTGCAAGCATAAAGAAATCAGGAAATTCCAACCCCTGCTGCAGAAGAATGACACTGCAGGCATTTTAAAGCACAGATAGTAGCTGTTCATTCTGTCAGCAAAGTAGAGAACATGGTGAACTGTATTGCTGCATGTTAAAATTCCTCTCTAGATTTAATTTTTTGTGCCATGATTTTGCATTAGCATAATACTTTGACCTAAAATTGCAAGCATCAGCAAATGACTGAAAACTGAAGTCAGGTTTGGAGGTGCATGTCCTGCTATAATTGGGAATGACATTATTTTGGAGGAGCAGGGGAACTCAGGATCATAGAATTGTTAGGGGTGGAAGGGACCTCAAGGATCATCTGTTTCCAACCCCCCTGCCATGGGCAGGGACACCTCACAGGATGTTAGAGGTTGGAAGGGACCTCTGGAGATCATAGAGTCCAACCCCCCTGCCAGTGCAGGACTATAGAATCTAGCACAGGTCAGACAAGAATGCATCCAGATGGATCTTGAAAGTCCCTCCTCATGTTCCTCCTCATGTTCCTCCTCATGCTGAGGTGGAACCTCCTGTGCTGTAGTTTCTATCCGTTGCCCCTTGTCCAATCACAGGATGCAACTAAGCTGAGCCTGTCCCCTCCCTCCTAACACCCAGCCCTCAGATATTTAGAAACATTTATTAAATCCCCTCTCAGTCTTCTCCAGACTTAACAGCCCCAGAGCTCTCATCAGGCAGTGCTCCAGCCTCTTAGTCATGCTCATAGCCCTTTATTGGATTGTCTCCAGCATCCTCCCTCCAGATTCTCTCCAGACTTGATGATCTCCAGAGGTCCCCCTTCCAACCCCTAACATCCTGTGATCCCTGGCATGTATTAATTTTATTCTTTAACGACAAGAATGTGGTTATTGTAACTATGTACCAGCTCCTGCCTGTAGCTCTTAGTCAAAAAGCAATAAGGCTGCAAATTGCATGATTCATTAATGCTTCTGCAGCTCAGCTCTTTCCCGTTTGTCTGCACCATGATACTGGCTTACTGCATTTCACTGCCAGTTTATGAAAGAACCGAACAAATGCACGAAGCAAATTACACTCAGCTGGTGTAAATCAGGACTGCAAAGTGAAGTTGAGAGTTCTTTCTTTTCTGCTTGAACTGACACTCTTTCTTGCCACTCTCAGTAATGATAATACAACGATTGTCCAAGTGGCATCTTGAGCTCTTAAAGGGTTTATGACTGGAATTGTGTTCATGCTTCAAACAAGTTGATTAAAGCACTGTAAATTTTCCTGAAAGGGGATTGAGTCTGAGGGAACACAGAGCACAACCAGATTTATTTTACACCTTTTATAAAATTGTCTTTCATCAATAGACTTGAGATCTCAGCAGCAGAAAACCATTTGCACCATTCGTTCCCTTCCTCTTTTTGACAGCTCACACACCTGCACACAGCTGGAGCACCAGTCAGAGGCCAGCTCTGCTGTGCTTTTGCTCAGAAGTGGATGGTCATCCTCAGGCGTCTGGAACGCCTCTGTGGTCCCTTATGTCAGCAGGTTGGTGTCCTACTGTGATGGGTTATGTCCATCCTGAAAGCAGGAGCGGGAGGGCTTGTGAGAGCCTTGCTCTCCCTGGAGGGCATTTTCCCCCTGGGGAATTGAGTTAGTTAGTTCCACTCCCCCTCCCTGTCCAGCAAGCCTATAAAAAGGTAGACATTAGCTCTCCTTTTGGCTCCTGCCTTGCCTGGACGAGAGCTACTGCTGCTGGCTTCCTGCTTTTCTGCCATGTGGTCAGGCCTGGTCCTCTCCTTGCTACGTCCATGCCTGGTGGACTGGTTTTGTATACTTTTTTTTTCCCTCCCCCACCCATCTTTGTTCCTCACCCCTTGTGAACCCTTCCTGTTATTGTTTTGTATGGTGTGTATATATATATATATATATATTTTTTTTTTTAAAGAAAATTTTTACCTCTCTACTTCCAGACCAACTCCAAATCATTTCTTGGTGGATTTGGCCCCTTCCCTTTTTTCCCCTCTTTATGGGGAAAGAGGAAGAAAGAACAGGGGAGGGATTCTCAATCTTGCCCCCATCTGAGCTCTTAAATCCCAGTTAAGGCTCAAATCACCACCCCTACCTATAGGTTTTGTAAGCATGGAGCAGCCCATTTACCCTCTTGGCATGGTTTGAGTTGACCAACTACAAGTTGATGGACACAGGCTCACAGGATGTTAGGGGCTGGAAAGGGCCTCTGGAGATCATCAAGTCCAACCCCCCTGCCGGAGCAGGACCATAAAGTCTAGCACAGGTAGAGCACATTCACAAGCACCTAGGTGTCCTCAGTTTGTGAGTTCCAGAGAGACTTTCAAATGCAACCTCATGGCACATATGCTTCCCCTGGCAACTAGGCCACAGCGGTTTAGGAACCTGCCTCACCCCTGGCAGTAAGCCTGTAAGCATGGTGGTGAGCTGAGTCCAGGATGCCTGTGTCCTTGCACAGCCTTTCCCTCTCAAAAACAACTGTCCACAGTTTTAATCTCCTGTTGCTGCCCTTGCTCTCCTGCATGATGTGTAGTCACAGTGTACTTAGAGTTCTGGATTTACTGGAACTCTGGAAATAGGCTCCAAGATCTGAGGAAAACCTCAAAATGTATGAGATTGGGACAATATTAATGTGACTTGGCCTGAGCTGTGTATTTCTCTCAACAAAGCAGTGAAATTTCTTCTGCTCTTGAATGCACAAATTGTGGATAGAATAGGAGGAGTCCAAACAGATGTCAGGTATCTGAAGGGAACAATTAGAAGAGTCCATTTTCCATATGAGACTGTCCTGGAACAGAACAAGTTCTCCATTCAGTGATTTTATTTTCCAGCTAAGCCTCTTCAAAGTGTCTGCACTTTCTACAGTTATTGACACAGCTTTACAGGCAGCATCTGCTCCATGGCACTTGGTGTTTGTGGAGTTACTACTAAGGCATAATATGCAGAACAGCTCTAGCTTATGCTTGCTCCTACAGAAGCCAAGGTCATTGCTAAAGCTTGAGTGCCACACTGGAGTGCTGGGAGTAAAAAGGTCAAACCTGCAGGGAGGAGCAGACACAACAGGGGACCCCAACCTGACCTACAGGTATTCCACATACCTCATATTCAGTATAAAGCTCAGGGTCAAACCCTCTTCTTCTGTCATTCATGTCCAGCCCCCCTACCAGAGTGGGATCACCTAGATTAGGTCACACAGGAGCTCATTCAGCTGGGTTTTGATTGTCTTCAGCGAAGGAGACTCCACAACCTCTCTGGACAGCCTGTTCCAGTGATCTGTCACCCTCTCGTGCATAGGAGGAGCAGAATACCAAGCAGGATCACAAGCCTGGACTTCTCAGAGCCACCTTTGGCCTTTTCAAGCATTTGTTAGGGGAAATCCCATGGGACAGGGAGAGAGAAGGTAAAGGAGTCCAAGGTAGTTGGTTAACATTCAATGACCACTTCTTCCAAGCTCAAGGTCAGAGCATTCCAATGGGTAGGAAATCAAGAAAGGGAGCCAGGAGACCTGCATGGTTAAACAGGGATATGCTGGGCAAACTGCCCCACAAGGTATACCATGTGTCTCATATTCAGTATGAAGCTCAGGGTCAAACCCTCTTCTTCTATGATACATGTCTGAGGAGGGATCTGTCTGTTCTTCTGTGTTCAAACCCAGCCTGTGAGTGCCAGAATTCAGTTTCTGCCTGCCACTGAGTTCACTCTGGGCTTAGGGGGAACTTGATGTTGGGTTTGCATGTGTTTGTATAGATTGCATTGTTTTCTTATTATTGCCTTCTTATTGTTGATACAGAATACAGAATTAACCAGGTTGGAAAAGAACTTTGGGATCATCAAGTCCAACCTATCACCCAACACCATCTAATCAACTAAACCATGGCACCAAGTGCCTCATCCAGTCTCTTTTTAAGTACTTCCAGGGATGGTGACTCCGACACCTCCCTGGGCAGCTCATTCCAATGGCCAATCTCTCTTGCTGGGAAAAATATTTCTTCCTAACATCCAGCCCAAACCTCCTCTGGCACAGCTTGAGTCTGTGTCCTCTTTTTCTGTCACAGATTCCCTGAGAGAAGAGGCCAACCCCCACCTGGCTACAACCTCTCTTCAGGTAGTTGTAGAGAGCAATAAGGTCACCCATGAGCCTCCTCTTCTCCAGGCTAAACAAGCTCAGCTCCCTCAGCCTCTCCTTACAGGGCTGTGCTCCAGACCCCTCCCCAGCTTTGTTACCCTTCTCTGGACATGTTCCAGCATCTCAACATCTATCCTAAACTGAGGGCCCCAGAACTGGACACAGGACTCAAGGTGTGACCTAACCACTGCTGAGCATAGGGGCAGAATGACTTCCCTGCTCCTGCTGGCCACACCATTCCTAATGCAGGCCAGGATGCCATTGGCCTTCTTGGCCCCTGGGCACACTGCTGGCTCATGTTCATGATGTTTCATTAAAGATTTTTTATGGTTGGTTTTATTCTTTTTCCCCTGATCCATAAGTCTCCCTCCCTTCTTTCCTTCCTCTCCCTCTTCTGGGAAGAGAGAGGTGTTAGAAAGCATCCCATTTATCCAGTGGCCAGCCCACCCTCAACCTGAGGCAGACTTTTCCACCCTACAGATCTTAACTACTTAGCAGAAAACCGAGGTCAGTTTAAACATTTGAAAGAAATTAACCCCAAAAGGAAAACTCAAAAATGTGAAAAGAAATTATTATTGATTCCAAATAATGTGGCCAGCCCAGCATTAACCCTTCACTGCAGGCCAAAGATTTTCCCACTCAAGGAAAGCAGGGAAATTAATTTGCAGCCTGGGTCATGTAACATCTCTATTTTTGATGAAATTCTTTCTTATTCACTCTCTGATGAATATGAATGCCTTAAATTAATTAAACCCCCAAATTCAACACCTGTAACACCTCTGAGAAACATCTCTTGTGCAACAGCAACAGGGAATAATGGACTAGGCTTCTTTTTCAGCCAGCTGGCAAAGGAGTGAAATTAAACAAGCATTCATAGAATGACTTGGCCTGCAATGGACCTTAAAGATCATCTAGTTCCAAACCTCTGTCATGAGCAGGGGCACCTCCTGATAGACTAGACAATACAATACAATACAATACAATACAATACACCAGGTTGAAAGAGACCTTCAAGATCATTGCATCCAACCCATCCACCAATCCAACCCACCTAAACAACTAAACCATGGCACCAAGCACCCCATCAAGTCTCCTCCTGAACACCTCCAATGAAGGTGATTCCACCACCTTCACAGGCAGCTGCTCAATGCCCTGGTTGTCATTAATTCCAGGATTGAAGCCTCCACAACCTCTCTGGGCAACCTGTTCCAGTGCCTCACCAGCTTCTGGTGAAGAATCAGTTTCTAGTGTGTAGCCCAAGTTGAGCTTCTTCCAGGTTGAAGCCATTATCCCTATTTCTCTCAACACATGCCTTTGTAAAAAGTCCCTCTCCAGCTCTCTTGTCAGCCCCCTTCAAATCCTGGAAGGCTGCTATAGGCTATTCCCAGAGACTTCTCTTCTCTAGACTGAACAAGGCCAACTCTCTCAGCCTGACATCTTAAGAGGTTCTCCTGCCCTCTGAGTGTCTTCACTGTCATCCTCTGCACACACTCTAACAGGGTCATGTTGGGGGCTGCAGAGCTGGACACAATACTCCAGGTGGAGTCTCACAAGAGCAGAGCAGAGTGTCAGAATTCCTTCCCTTGACCTGCTGACTGTGCTGCCTCTGATGCAGCCAGAATACAGTTGGCTTTCAGCTGACACAGTCAGCTCATGACGAGTTTCTCATCAACCAGAAGAAAAAACTCTGCCAATTTTTGTTTTGCATTTGTGAAACACCTGCAAATAAATTTTACTTTGCACATTGTTAGATACTAAAATTCCTTCAGCAAATAGTTACTAACATGAAACCAACTTACTCATTAGGAAAAATTCATTTCTGTAAGTCTAATCCACTCTGAAATCAATGACAAAATTCTCCTTAAATGTGTGACTTTAAGATTCCCTATTCTGCACTTTGCCTGTTCCCCCATTACCTGAAATTTACTTCCATTAGGAATTCCCTTACACAAGTCTGACTTGTGGACAGCAAGTTCTGCATGAGAGAGCAATGTGCCCTTGTGGCCAAGAGAGCCAATGGGATCCTGGGGGGCAGCAAGAAAAGTGTGGCCAGCAGGGCTGGGGAGGTTCTTCTCCCCCTCTACTCTGCCCTGCTGAGACCACATCTGCAATACTGTGTCCAGTTTTGGGCTCCCCAGTTCAAGAGAGACAGAGACCTGCTGGAGAGAGTCCAACAGAGAGCCACAAGGATGTTTAGAGGATTTGAGCATCTCCCCTGTGGAGAGAGACTGAGAGCCCTGGGGCTGTTTAGTCTGGAGAACAGAAGTCTAAGAGGGGATCTGATCAATGTCTATCAATATATGAGGAGTGGGTGTCAAGTGGAGGGGCCAAGTTCTCTTTGGTGGTGCACACAAAAGGAACACCAGGTACAAGCTAGAACATAGAAGATTTCAGCTCAACATGAGGAGAAACTTCTTTTCAGTGAGGGTGACAGAGGCCTGGAGCAGGCTGCCCAGAGAGGTTGTGGAGTCTCCTTCTCCGGACGCATCCAAACCTACCTGGATGCATTCCTGTGCAGACTCCCCTGGCTGATCTTGCTCTGGCAGGGGGTTGGACCTGATGATCTCTGGAAGTCCCTTCCAACCTCTACTGTTCTGTGATACTGTGATACTGTGACTTTATTATCAGTGGTCTCCAACTAAAGTAAATAGCCAATCCGTGGTCAACTTGTACATTTTCAAATCAGCTATAGAAGCAATTTTAAATGTTTTCAGCAAATGCTTCAAACCCAAAGTTTAATATTTGCCTTCCTTGAAGCACGTTATCTTCTCTCCAGGATACTCCCATTAGAATCTGAGCACTTGAGTACTCACATGTTGAGTATGAAAGATCACTGTGATGGTGAGCAGTGCGACGCTGCTGGGCAGCACAGGAAGTGATTGCACAGTTATCCATCTAAAGCTGCTAAAGCTGTGCTGATTTGTTGCAGCATAAAGTGATAGGCACACAAGACAGATGAAAGGATTATATCGGGTCTTTAGGGAATGGGTAATAGAGATCTGTAATAGAGGACACCTCACGAAAGTATTTGAAACAGCCGAACTTGGAGGAAAAAAAAATCTGGTAAAAAATGCAGTAACATCAAATCCTAGAAATTAATCATAGTATCATCATAGTATCAGTCAGGGTTGGAAGGGACCACAAGGATCATCTACTCCAACCCCCCTGCCATGGCCAGGGACACCTCACACTACATCAGGCTGGCCAGAGCCTCAGCCAGCCTGGGCTTAAACACCTCCAGGGATGGAGCCTCAACCACCTCCCTGGACAACCCATTCCAGGGCTTCACCACCCTCATGGGGAAGAACTTCCTCCTCACATCCAGCCTGACTCTCCCCACCTCCAGCTTCATTCCATTCCCCCTAGTCCTATCACTACCTGAGAGCCTGAGAAGTCCCTCCCCAGCCTTCCTGTAGGCCTCCTTCAGATCCTGGAAGGCCACAATGAGGTCACCTCGGAGCCTTCTCTTCTCCAGACTGAACAGCCCCAACTCCTTCAGTCTGTCCTCATAGGAGAGGTGCTCCAGCCCTCTGCTCATCCTTGTGGCCTTCCTGGACACCTTCCAGCAACCTCCAGATCCCTCTTGGAATAGGGCTCCAGAACTGGACACAGTACTCCAGGTGGGGTCTCACCAGGGCTGAGTAGAGGGGGAGAATCACCTCCCTTGCCCTGCTGGCCACACTTCTCCTGATGCAGCCCAGGCTCTGATTGGCTTTCCGGGCTGCAAGTGCACACTGAGATCTCATGCTGAGCTTCTTGTCCCCCAGCACCCCCAAGTCTCTCTCCTCAGGGCTGTTCTCCAGCCAGTCCCTGCCCAGCCTGGATTTGTGCCTGGGATTGCCTCAACCCAGATGCAGGACCCTGTTGAACCTGATGAGGTTGGCTTTTGTCCACCTCTCCAGTCTATCAAGGTCCCTCTGGATGGCATCCCTTCCCTCCAGCTGTCTGCTGCACCACAAGGGATCCACATGGGAACCACATGGGAACCACATGGGAACCACATGGGAACCACATGGGAACATGTGCTCCTGCTGATCTAGCACTAGTTGTTTAAAGGTTAGGTATCAGATCTAATTCAAATATCTCAGTGAAGTCAACAGACTAAAAGATGTATCTGCAGAGCATGATTTATTATAAAAAAGCAACAAACCCAAACCAATCCATACCAAAGGGAAAAAAAAAGACCCAAACCCCCAAAAAGGTGCCAGGAAGCAAGGAGAGAGAAGAGTCTGCTCTCTAAAGGGTGTTGAGACAGGAGTGGCAGGAGGTGCCCATGAGGACCAGCAGAGCAGGATGTCGCCAGCCAGGACCCATTCACCACTCCAAGCAGCAGAGCAGGACAGATGCCAAGATGGTGGTGGCCAGGTCCAAACAAAAGTCCAAGTTAGAAGACAACACCATGGTGACAGGACAGCTTCATGTGGTGGGTTGAAATTTCCCCCACAACATTAATTTTGCCAGTTTTAAAGGCGTAGCCTGAAACTACCACAGCTCAAGTTTAAGCCAAGAAGCCAAGGGAAAAATCAAGAGGATCCATGGCCAGACAGGACACAGGGCATCACTGTGGCAGTGCTAGAGACCAACACCCCTCCAGGTTAGCTCAGAGGGGAGGCTAACGTCCTGTTAAGGCCTGTGAGTGCACAGGTTCACAGGATGTTAGGGGTTGGAAGGGATCTCCAGAGATCATGGAGTCAAGCCCACCTGGACCATAGAATCCAGCACAGGTCACACAGGAATGCATCTAGACAGGTCTGGAACCTGTCCAGAGATGGACATTCCACAGCCTCTCTGGGCAGCCTCTTCCAGTGCTCTGTAAACCTCACAGTGAAGAAGTTGCTCCTCATGTTGAGTTGCAACCTCTTGTGCTGTAGTTTCCTTGTCCTATCCCAGGGTGCAACTGAGCAGAGCATGTCTCCTCCCTCCCCAGCCCTCAGATATTTAGAAACATTAAGAAATCCCCTCTCAGTCTTCTCTCCTGAATAACCAGCCCCAGGGCTCTCAGCCTCTCCTCATCAGGCAGTGCTCCAGTCCCTTCAGCATCCTTGTAGCCCTCCCTTGGACTCTCTCCAGCAGATCTCTGTCTCTCTTGAACTGGGGAGCCCAGAACTGGATTCAATATTCCAGGTGAGGTCTCACCAGGGCAGAGTAGAAGGGGAGAAAAATCTTCCTGGATTTTCTGGACACACTCCTCTGAATGCAGCCCAGGACACTGATCCAAATCCATTCACATTTTTACAAAGAGAGAAAAGCACCTGCATTTTAGCCAGAAATTCAGTGCACCTCACAGAAGTGCTTAAGTAGCTAAGGCAATTATCTCTTACTGATTTCAATGCAGCCTTAAGCAAATCTTCTGCCATTGTTAAAAATAGTCCCAACATTTCAAAGTAGTTTAATACTTACCTTCTTCTCTTGGTCAAGGGTCTTGATGGGACTGCTCCACATTTCTCCTTCCAATTCTGGCTATCCAATTTTAGCTATGCATTAAATCAGTCTGGAGGCTTGTCTGCCCACAAGAACCCCAGGCAGTGCTACAGGCTGGGGTCAGAGTGGCTGGAGAGCGGCCAGGCAGAGAGGGACTTGGGGGTGCTGCTTGATGGTAGGCTGAACATGAGCCTGCAGTGTGCCCAAGCAGCCAAGAGGGCCAATGGCATCCTGGCCTGGATCAGGAACAGTGTGTCCAGCAGGAGCAGGGAGCTCATTCTGCCCCTGTACACTGCACTGGTTAGGCCACACCTCGAGTCCTGTGTCCAGTTCTGGGCCCCTCAGTTTAGGAAGGAGGTTGACTTGCTGGAAGGTGTCCAGAGAAGGGCAACGAAGTTGATGAGGGGTTTGGAACACAAGCCCTATGAGGAGAGGCTGAGGGAGCTGGGGTTGCTTAGCCTGGAGAGGAGGAGACTCAGGGGTGACCTTATTGCTCACTACAACTACCTGAAGGGAGGTTGTAGCCAGGCAGAGGTTGGTCTCTTCTCCCAGGCAGCCAGCACCAGAACAAGAGGACACAGTCTCAGACTGTGCCAGGGCAGGTTTAGGCTGGAGGTTAGGAAGAAGTTCTACACAGAGAGAGTGATTGCCCATTGGAATGGGCTGCCCAGGGAGGTGGTGGAGTCTCCATCACTGGAGGTGTTCAGGAGGAGACTTCATGGGGTGCTTGGTGCCATGGTTTAGTTTTTAGATAGTATTGGATGATAGGTTGGACACATGATCCTGAAGGCTCTCCAGAGTTCTCTATCATTATATTCTATTCTAAATTTCTAATTCTCATTCTATTTATTCTATTCTATTCTATTCTATTCTATTCTATTCTATTCTATTCTATTCTATTCTATTCTATTCTATTCTATTCTTCTGCCTATTCAAAGTTTGGGGCAGTGTGGAGAAAGTGGCTCAGCTGATAATCAAGGTGTTCTCTGACAGCTAAACAGTACAAAACACTATTGATCATAGCTTTGTCCTGAGCAATGACTCCAAAGTGAATTACACAAGAACAGAAATAAAAGTAAACCCTCTCAGTGCTTTCTTGCAATTATCATCAGCTGCTTTGCTGACCTGATGCAAATTGCCTGTTCTAAATCTTTCAGTGCAGCCTGATCTTTATTTATTTATTTTTCTTCATTCAACCATTTCTTTTTAGGATGTCCTCAAATACTTTCAGATGTGTTTCATTTAAGTGCCAAAGTTTTCCTGCACACTTTATGGTCGGACGATTTCTGGTGTCGTTTGCCCAGCTTTGAATTTCACAGAACCACAGAATGTTAGGGGCTGGAAGGGACCTCAAAAGCTCATCCAGTCCAACCCCCCTGCCAGAGCAGGATCACCTAGAGCAGATCACACAGGAACACATCCAGGTGGGTCTTGAATACTTCCAGAGAGGGAGACTCCACAGCCACCCTGGGCAGCCTGTTCCAGTGTTCTGTCACACCCCCAGGGTAAAAAATTCTTCCTCCTGTTTCCATGGAACTTCCTATGCCTCAGCTTCCACCACTGCCCCTTGTGCTGTCATTGGGCATCACCCAGCAGAGCCTGGCTCCATCCTCTTGGCAATCACCCCACACATCTTTATCAACATGAGTGAGGTCACCTCTCAGGCTCCTCCTCTCCAAGCTACAGAGCCCTCAGCTCCCTCAGGCTCTCCTCATAAGGAAGATGTTCCACTCCCCTAATCATTTTTGTGGCTCTGCACTGGACTCTTTCAAGCAGTTTCCCTGAGGTCCAGAACTGGACACAATACTCCAGATGCAGCCTCAGCAGGGCAGAGTAGAGGGGGAGGAGAACCTCTCTCCACCTACTAACCACAGCCCTTCTAATCCACCCCAGGATGCCATTGGCCTTCTTGGCCACAAGAGCACATTGCTGGCTCATGGTCAACCTCCCATCCACAAGGACCCCCAGGTCCTTTTCCCCTTCACTGCTCTCCAGCAGCTCAGTCCCCAACCTATACTGATCCATGGGGTTGCTCTTTCCCAGGTACAAGACTCTACCTTTGCCCTTGTTGTATTTCATTCCATTTCTTCCTGCCCAACTCTCAGCCTGTCTAAGTCTGGCTGGATGGCAGCACAACCCTCCTGTGTCAGCCACTCCTCCCAGTTTGGTGTCATCAGCAAACCTGGTGACAGCGCACCGTCCAGTGGATTTCATGTACAAACAGAACCAACTTACTGCATGTGGCATAGTCCAAACCAGTACATTTACATTCAGCCAGTGGTGGTCCCTCAGGGATCAGTACCGGGACCACTCTTGTTGGCAACATGGACAGTGGCATTGAAGCACCCTCAGCACCAAGCTGTGTGGTGTAGCTGACAGCTGGATGGAAGGGATCCATCCAGAGGGACCTGGACAGGCTGCAGAGCTGGGCCCAAGGCAGCCTCATGAAGTTCAATAAGACCAAAGGCAAGGTCCTGTATCTGGGTTCGGGCAATGCCAAGCACCAATATAGGCTGGGCAGGGACTGGCTTGAGAGCAGCCCTGAACAAAAGGCCTTGGGGGTACTGAGGATGAGAAGCCTCACAACCTCTCTGGACAGCCTGTTCCAGTGCTTTGTCAGCCTCACATCATCTCCCTGCTTTCACTTCTGTGTGGTCTATTGCTTGTGCTTATTACTATTATTAAAATGTTTCTATCTTGTAACTGGCTTCTGTTATACTTCCCCCTTTTCCCTGTCCATTTAAGAAATGGAGTGATGGAGTGGTTTTGGTGGGCATTTGGCCAAAATTACACACATCATTAACCAAGGTAAACTCCTCCTTTATCCTGACTTCCTCGGGGGCCTCAGCATTCTGGGGTCCTGAGGACAGTCTCCAACAGTATAGACAGAGACAAAGGTGGCATTCATCAGCTCTGCCTTCTTTTTATCCTCTGTCACCTGGGCATCCACCTCATTCAGCACTGAGCCTGCCTTGTCTCGAGTGTTGGTTCTGTCTGCAATATATTTAAAGAAGCCTTTTCTGTTGTCCTTGACCTCTCTTGCAAGGTTTAATTCCAAGGAGGTCTTAGCTTTCCTAGCTGCCTCCCTACATGCTCTGACAACAGTCTTATACTGTTCCCAAGTGTCCAGGCCCGGCTTCCATGATATGTAGACTCTTTCTTTTCTACTTGAGTTTGCCCAGCATATCCCTGTTTAACCATGCAGGTCTCCTGGCTCCCTTTCTTGGATTTCCTACCCATTGGAATGCTCTGACCTTGAGCTTGGAAGAAGTGGTCATTGAATATTAACCAACTGTCTTGGGCTCCTTTACCTTCTCTCTCCCTGTCCCATGGGATTTCCCCTAACAATTGCTTGAAAAGGCCAAAGGTGGCTCTGAGGAAGTCCAGGTTGTGATCCTGCTTGGTATTCTGCTCCTTCTATGCACGAGAGGGTGACAGATCACTGGAACAGGCTGTCCAGAGAGGTTGTGGAGTCTCCTTCGCTGAAGACAATCAAAACCCAGCTGAATGAGCTCCTGTGTGACCTAATCTAGGTGATCCCACTCCGGTAGGGGGGCTGGACATGAATCACAGAAGAAGAGGGTTTGACCCTGAGCTTTATACTGAATATGAGGTATGTGGAATACCTTGTGGGTCAGGTTGGGGTCCCCTGTTGTGTCTGCTCCTCCCTGCAGGTTTGACCTTTTTACTCCCAGCACTCCAGTGTGGCACTCAAGCTTTAGCAATGACCTTGGCTTCTGTAGGAGCAAGCATAAGCTAGAGCTGTTCTGCATATTATGCCTTAGTAGTAACTCCACAAACCCAAGTGCCATGGAGCAGATGCTGCCTGTAAAGCTGTGTCAATAACTGTAGAAAGTGCAGACACTTTGAAGAGGCTTAGCTGGAAAATAAAATCACTGAATGGAGAACTTGTTCTGTTCTAGCTCAAACCAGGAAATCCATCCATGTCTTTGCTGGGGAAAAAAACATGCCTGCCTAATCTTCATGCCTAATTTTAGTGCTGGATTTCATACTAAATTTAACCAAGTCCTAGATTTTTAACCCTGATTCTTAACTGAAATCAAGTCATGGGTGTATTGGTGGCTGTATTCACTATGGAGACATGTGGGGATAAACCAAGAACTGCCTTTTGTGGGACACATTTCTGCAGGTTGGAGGAATGAGTCAGTGCAAGTGGATGCAGGGCTGAAAGGAAACAGAACCCATGTGAAGAGGGGGGTAAAAAGTAGTGGTTGGAAGTGGTGTGAGATTTCCCTGGTTCACAGAATCACAGAATCACAGAAATATTGAGGCTGGAAAAGACCTCTGAGATCATCAAGTCCAGCCTATGACCTAACACCACAACATCAGCTGAACCATGCCACCAAGTGCCACATCCAAGCTTTTCTTAAAGACCTCAAGTGATGGCAACTCCACCACCATCCTGGGCAGTCCATCCCAGTGCCTAGTCAGCCTTTCTTGTCACACCAGGGTGAGCTGTGCCAAGGGATAGGTTCTGGAAGGGCTGAGCTAAACCAAAACTCAGCACAAGGAAAGAGAATGAGGCAATGCTGAAAAAGATGTGAAGGAAAAGAAAGGAGCTAGGCAAACAGTTAAATGCTCAAGAAAATGGAATCAAAGCATATTGGTACTTATATAACATTTAGTCTCTTGGGGCTTTATTTTCATATTTCTCACACAAGAGAGTACCACTACTTTTACTGAGGAAGTTAGTTGCTCATATCCTGTGGTGGGAGAATCAGCTCTGGGCACCAGCTCTAGCAGAATTTACTTTTGCTAGATAAATAACCCCACAATAGCTGTCAAATAAAAATCATTATCACATGAGTTTCTGTTCTGCTTGCTCAGTCTCTGGTGCATGCAGTAGGTATTAGCATCTCATCTCACAGAAACTGCCCAGCAGGTGGCTGATAATGGCTTTAGGCTGATACCAGGCAGGATCATAATGGATGACAGAGCCACATATCTAGCCAGGGCCATTCTGAGAGCACAGCTCAGAACAACAGCTGTCATTCAGCATCCTTCTTGCAAGACACTCTTGGCACTCTGAATTCACTTACAGACATTGTTTTAGCCGTTAGATATTCCTCGGGCGATTTAGCTCATAAACCAGGCAAACAAAACCTTCTGTGGGTGCTGCAAATGTTTATAATTTTCTTTCTGTTTGTGTTTGGGTTTGCTTTTTGTTGGTCTTATTTCTTTTATGCTGCATGTTGGTGTCCATGCCATGCAGAGCAATATGATTTGGAGACCAGAGGGCAGCCAAAGGAAATTTTTTCTTGTACGCATTTTCTTTACATTTAATTTTTTACTTTCGCAGTTCACATTCCCCAAAGGCAAAGAGATGTTGTGTTTATCTCACCTTCAATGTTAGATGTAGTTTGCACTGCTACATAAATTGGAACCCTTTCCAGCTTCTGTTAGAACTGCTCAGAAATGATGAAAAAAAGATGATGTGCTGGCTCCTGGGAAATAAAGTGAAAACCCCATATTCCTCCCAGGCTGTGAAAAGATGCTCTTAGTACCCCTTTCATTCAAAACAGCTTCCTTGTTTATCTCTGTTTCAACAAGCCAAGAAATAAAGTCCAGTACCAAGAAAGATATATTCTGGGCACTAGCAGTCAGTTTGTGTCCCATTTTAGAGGCTGAACAGTGCTGGAGGGACCTATTTTTCTGCCTGCTGTAGTTCTCTTGATTACTCTTTTATCCAGACGTCAAACAGAAAAACCTGCACGCTTTAGATGCTCTTAAAAATGATTATAATAAGGGAAGGTGGTAGAAGATAACTGGATTGTGCACTTGCAGCTGCATTGCTATTGATCTTAGGGAATGAAAAAAGCTCATTCTGAGACAGCCACTTCTCTAGCCCTGGGCTGCACTCAGCCACCTTGCCTGCACAGAGCAGAGTAGAACCTTACAAGTGAATTTGCTTTTTCTGAGGAGGTGGCTTGTAATGTGCAGTTCTGCTTTTGCAAGCCTAGTTTCTTGTAGTTGATCTCTCAAATGAATCCTTCTCCTATTGCAACCATTGGCAGACATTATGTTAAATCCCCTTTTATAAAGCTGTGATGTATCAGAGCAAATGAGTGAAGATTTTGTACCAAACATTACAGTCATAGAATCACAGAATCACCAAGGTTGGAAGAGACCTCAAAGAACGAAGTTGGTGAGGAGTTTGGAACACAAGCCCTGTGAGGAGAGACTGGGAGAACTGGGGTTGCTTAGCCTGGAGAAGAGGAGACTCAGGGGAGACCTTATTGCTCTCTACAACTCCCTGAAGGGAGGTTGTAGCCAGGCGGAGGTTGGTCTCTTCTCCCAGGCAACCAGCACCAGAACAAGAGGACACAGTCTCAGGCTGTGCCAGGGGAGGTTTAGGCTGGAAGTTTGAAGAAGTTCTATACAGAGAGAGTGATTGCCCATTGGAATGTGCTGCCCAGGGAGGTGGTGGAGTCACCATCATTGGAGGTATTCAGGAGGAGACTTGATGGGGTGCTTGGTGCCATGGTTTAGTTGTTTAGGTGGTGTTGGATTGGTTGATGGGTTGGACTCGATGATCTTGAAGGTCTCTTCCAACCTGGTCTATTCTATTCTATTCTATTCTATTCTGTTCTATTCTATTCTATTCTATTCTATTCTATTCTATTCTATTCTATTCTATTCTATCTAAGTCCAACCTGTCACCACAGATGTCACAACTAAACCATGGCACCAAGTGGAAAGTCCAATCCCTTCTTGAACACCTCCAGGGATGGTGACTCCACCACCTGCCTGGGCAGCACATTCCAACGGCTAACAACTCTCTCAGTGTTTTCATGGGTATAGAAAGATCTGTTGGAGAAGTGAGATACATTCCCAACCCAATACATCCCAGACCTTGAGTCCTGTGTCCAGTTCTGGGCCCCTCAGTTTAAGAAAGATGTTGAGTTGCTGGAACATGTCCAGAGAAGGGCAACAAAGCTGGGGAGGGACCTGGAGCACAGCCCTGTGAGGAGAGCCTGAGGGAGCTGGGGTTGCTTAGCCTGGAGAGGGAGACTCAGGGGAGACCTTATTGCTCTCTACAACTACCTGAAGGGAGGTTGTAGCCAGGTGGGGGTTGGTCTCTTCTCCCAGGCAGCCAGCACCAGAACAAGCGGACACAGTCTCAAGCTGTGCCAAGGGATGTTTAGGCTGGAGGTGAGGAAGAAATTCTTCACAGAAAAAGAGATTGGCCATTGGAATGTTCTGCCCAGGGAGGTGGTGGAGTCACCATCCCTGGAAATGTTTAAAAAGAGCCAGGATGAGGCACTTGGTGCCATGGTTTAGTTGATTAGATGGTCTTGGACTATAGGTTGGTCTTGATGATCTCGAAGGTCTTTTCAACCTGGTTAATTCTGTATTCTGCATTCTGTAAGTGGAGGTGAAGATCAAAGTAGTAGGTATAAAATTGAAATCTTTGTATTTTTAGTATGACTTTGTTCTTTCTTTTCACCTGCAGATCTTTTCCCAAGGAAGTTATATTTTGCTGGCCTTGTTTTGTTTTGCACATAAGACCAGAAGATAAAAGATTTTGGACAATGTTTTGTTTGTGTTCCCTCATACCACTGAGAATCTCACCAGGAGTCAAAACAGGAATTTGGTCTTTTTCAGCTAGACACAAGCAAAGACTGGGCGAGGCACTTAGGGGTCTAGTTGATTAGATAGGGTTGGGTGATAGGTTGGACTTGATGATTTTGGAGGTTTCTTCCAACCTGGTTGATTCTGTGATATCTGTAAGTGTCCATTTCTGGGCCCCTCAACTGAAGAAGGACCACAGGGAACTGCTTGAAAGAGTCCAGCACAGAGCCACAAAACTGATGAAGGGAGTGGGACATTTTCTCTATGAGGAGAGCCTGAGGGAGCTGAGGGCTCTGTAGCTTGGAGAGGAGGAGCCTGAGGGGTGAGCTCATTCAAGGGGGAAACAGTGGGACCTGAGGCATAGGAAGTTCCATGGAAACACAAGGGAAAAAATTTTCTCTGTGAGGGTGACAGAACACTGGTACAGGCTGCCCAGGGGGGTTGTGGAGTCTCCCTCTCTGGAGATACTGAAAATCCACCTGGATGTGTTCCTGTGTGATCTGCTTAAGGTTATCCTGCTCTGGCAGGGGGGATTGAACTGGAAGATCTTTTGAGGTCCCTTCCAGCCCCTAACATGTTGTGATTCTGTGATCTGCAGTGTTCAGTCATAGCAAATAATAGTGACAAAGTTGGATGTTGTAATGTTTTATTAATATAAAAGTTGTAGGACAAAACAAAAATATATTGGGTTTTATTTACCTTTTATATGACTCTGTAAAAAAAATATATGCAGCTGTAAATTGTTCCTTTGTATGCATCCCTCTTCTTAGTAGATCTTTCTGTTAAAAGATACTGTTTTGCTGGATGGCCTTGTCTCCTGTATGCCTGCTCTCTATACTTCAGAAAACATTTGTTTCCAGGCTGTGTTAACACAGATTGTATCTCTTTGTAGTGTATGTATCTCCATGCATGGAAATACCTTACACATTATTCTACAAGGTGTAGCTTACTTTTGTAGTTCTATCAAACAGCAGGATAATGATGTGGACCAATATCCACTGATATCTTTAACTTCTGAAGACAAGGCCTCACACCTAATAACTTCTAGGATCACACAGGGTGACAGCGGTGAGCTCAGGCTCTGTATGCTCATGGATACATTGGGACATGAGTAGGAACAAAGCAGGAGACAGACTTCAGTACTGTGTCCAGTTCTGGAACCTTTATTACAAGCAGGATCTGGAGGTGCTGGAGCATGTCCAGAGAAGGGCCACGAGGATGAGCAGAGGGCTGGAGCACCTCTCCTATGAGGACAGACTGAAGGAGTTGGGGCTGTTCAGTCCGGAGAAGAGAAGACTGAGAGGGGATCTGATTAATGTCTATCAATATCTGATGGGTAGGTGGAGGGGACCAAGCTCCTTTTGGTGGTGCCCAGGTACAAGCTGGAGCATAAAAGTTTTCACCTCAACATGAGGAGAAACTTCTTTACAGTGAGGGTGACAGAGCCCTGGAACAGGCTGCTTAAAGAGGCTATGGAGTCTCCTTCTCTGGACACATTCCAAACCCACCTGGATGCCTTCCTGTGCAGACTCCCCTGGGTGATCCTGCTCTGGCAGGGGGGCTGGACCAAATGATCTCTGGAGGTCCCTTCCAACCTCTAATGTTCTGTGATACTATTTATATATCCAGATTCTATATTCTATTGACTGTACAGGTAGTGCTTCTCCTTACCTCCAGCTGTGCTCATATTTGCTACATAAATTGCAGTAATTGCTGAAAGCATGCTGGACTTTTTTCCTTTCTGTTTATAAGCAGTATCACAATAACAACAGAGCAAGTATTGGTGATTTAAGATAAGATACAGCCTGAACCACTCTCAGTAAGGCAGTGAATGTGATTAGCTTGAACTGCAGTGTCTGGCAGGATTCAGGAGCTCTGTGATATGTTCAAAAAACTTCTGCTCCTTAGGGATAACCTTAGTGCTGCACAGCTGGAAGAATCATTTGCACTGTTATTCATAGACAGGAATGATAGAATGGAATGGAATGGAATGGAATGGAATGGAATGGAATGGAATGGAATGGAATGGAATGGAATAGAATAGAATAGAATAGAATTAACCAGGCTGGAAAAGACCTTTGAGATCATCAAGTCCAACCTATCACCCAACACCATATTATCAACTCAACTATGGCACCAAGTGCCTCATCCAGTCTCCTCCTAAACACCTCCAGTGATGATGATTCCTCCACCTCCCTGGGCAGCACATTCCAATGGCCAAAGAGAGAACTTATGAACAAGCAGCTGTACACTTGAGGAGTCTGCTTTGCATTGATTAAGTGCAGTGGTAGCTGGTGAACCTTTCTACAAGGGTCAATCTTAAAGATATATTTGGAATAAGCTATTTTTTATACCATGTATACAGCTTGTTAAGGATGAAAAAGTTTCATCTATTCTCACAGTCCTATCTCACAGAGATTTTGTTATTCAATATAATTTTCCCTTGCAAATGATTTTTGTATTGTGTTTCTAGTCAAAGCATTCAGTACCAGTGAGGCAGGGAAAGCAATTCTCAGCAAGGCCTGGAGCAAGATTTTGGGGAACCCAGTGAATGCAAGGGCTGTGTGCCTGCAGGCATGGTGCTAAAAGCACTGTCACAAAAAGAGAGCAAGCAGCTAATGTTAGCCCATTGAAACTCATATGTGCCAATGCTTGAGAGTAGAGTCCAACTCCACTGTAAGTAAATTGTGCTTTTTTACCAGAAAAGAAATATGATCTCTCCTGAGAGATTTACAGGGGGACAACAAAGCTGGGGAAGGGCCTGGAGAATAAATCTGATGAAGAGTGACTGTATGAAAGCTGGGGCTGGTTAGTGTGAAAAAGAGGAGGCTGAGGGGAGACCTCGTTGCTCTCAACAACTACCTGAAAGGAGGTTGTGGAGAGTTTGGTGTGGGTCTCTTCTCACAGGTACTTAGTGATACAACAAGAGGGAATGGCCTCAGGCTGTGACTGGGTAGGTTTAGATGGGATAGTAGGAAACATTTTTTCATGGCAAGACTGGTCAGGGATTGGAATGTGCTGCCTAGGGAGGTGGTGGAGTCACTAACCCTGTCTGTGTTTAAAGGTAGTTTGGATGTGGTGCTTGGGGCTCTGGCTTAGGGGTGAGCCTTGTAGAGTAGGGTTCTGGGTGGGACTTGGTGATCCTGAGGGTCTTTTCTGACCTGAATGTTTCTGTGTGATTCTGTGAGCTAATGTTAGCCCATTAAAAGTCATATGTGCCAATGCTTGAGAGTCCAACTCCACTGTAAGCAAACTGTGCTTTTTTACCAGAAAAGAAATATGTTCTCTCCTGAGAGATTTGTAGGTCCTACATACCATCTAAGGCAGGAATTCCAAAGTTTTATCAGGCAGGACCAAATCATAAAAGTTCATTCCAGGGAGAAGTAAAATGCCTCAATCCAATGTCCACGTATCACGTAAGAACTGCTTTGCATTTTCTACCCTCGCAGAAGTGGAAACTCCCTTTTTTCCCCAGACTATGTAAATTCTCCTGGAATAGGTCAATAAGGTAGCTTCTCCCTGCCAAGCACGATATGAGGTGTAGCTGGGTGAGTATACAGGATCTGGGTGGTTGTGTGGCCAGAGCACAGCGCAGTACAGCACGGACTGTGCAGCACGGACTGTCCCGCGGTGCGTTGTGGTCTGCAAACATAGCCAGGGGCTGCACTTCTGGAACCCCTGCTCTGGAAAGGTTGTTTCTGCCAGATGATGTTGAATTGCAGAAAACTCTTATGTAAATAAGCCCAGTAAGTAAGGCCACTTATAAACAACAGACTGCTTCTGGAAGTCCTTTTGGGTGCACGCTTTCTCTATCTGTTGTCTTGGCCTCTTTCCCTCCTCCTTGGTTTTCACTTGAGAATCCACATAAAAAGAAGAATGCAATGCATTCAAAGGAAAACTCCTGGAGCTGAAATGTTACAGCTGCTCTGTCTCTGTGGTCTTTTTAAATCATGGTTGCAGCTTGTATTACTTGTGCTAGGGAGAGTTAAAAGCCTTGGGAAAGGTTGCTGCTGGCATCTGTGGCAGAGGATACCTCCACTTCACAGCACGGAATACAGAATTAACAAGGTTGAAAAAGACCTTCAAGGTCATCAAGCCCAACCTATCACCCAACACCATCTAATCAACTAAACCATGGCACCAAGTGCCTCATCCAGTCTCTTTTTAAGCACTTCCAGTGATGGTGACTCCACCACCTTCCTGGGCAGAACATTCCAATGGCAAATCAATCTCTCTTATTGTCAAGAATTTCTTCCTAACAGCCAGCCTAAATATCCCCTGGTGCAGCTTGAGACTGTGTCCTCTTGTTCTGTCACAGGTTGCCTGGGAGAAGAGACCAGCTCCTACCTGCTACAATCTCCCATCAGGTAGCTGTAGAGAGCAATAAGGTCTCCCCTGAGCCCCCTCTTCTCCAGGCTAAACACCCTCAGCTCCCTCAGCCTCTCCTCACAGGGCTGTGCTCCAGACCCCTCCCCAGCTTTGCTGCCCTTCTCTGGACACCTTCCAGCAACTCAACATCTTTCCTAAACTGAGGAGCCCAGAACTGGACACAGGACTCAAGGTGTGGCCTAACCAGTGCAGTGTACAGGGGCAGAATGACCTCCCTGCTCCTGCTGGCCACACTGTTCCTGATGCAGGCCAGGATGCCATTGAACTTCTTGGCTGCCTGGGCACACTGCAGGCTCATGTTCAGCCTACCGTCAACCAGTACCCCCAGGTCCTTTCTGCCTGGCCGCTTTCTCACCACTTTCCAGCCGCTTTGACCCCAGCCTGTAGCTCTGTATGGAGTTGTTGTGGCCAACAGAAGAGGAGATATGAGCTCTTGAGAGCTGAAAGCACTGTAGGTTTAATCAGGATGAGCAAATACGACACATGGAGCCCCGTTTGAAGTCTTCCACCTAATGACCACTCTTAGGGCAATTAAACATAGTCTCATCGCTGTAAGACATCAATATCCTTCCTGATGTCACTGCTGACAGATGTCTTACCTGGTAAACTCACATCACTGCTCTGTGGTTAAGAATGGTTCTTGCCTGAAACAACATTTCACATGCTTCAAAAAATGAATCATTAAGTATTCCTCTTTCTCCCAACTTTTGCATATTGTACTCGCCAGCAGAAGTCTCAGATTTTTCCCCTCATCTCTAATAATTGCACGCTGCAGCTGAAGACAGTGTGGAGAAATGGAAAGTGAAACAAATCAGTTTCAGCAGAGCTGATGTTTGCCATGAACTCTGGTGAACATGGCTGTAGCTTTGAATGAATGAGTTTGTAAATGAAATGTTGATATACCTCTATTCACTTGTATGTTGCTATGATCAGGGGGTTGGAGCAGCACTGCTACAAGGACAGGCTGAGGGAGCTGGGGGCCTTCAGCCTGGAAAAAAGGAGGCTCCAGGGAGACCTAATAGCAACCTTCCAGTACCTGAAGGGGGCTTCAGGAAGAATGGAGAGAGACTGTTTGCAAATGCCTGTAGGGACAGGACAAGTGGCAATGGCTTCAAACTAGAGCAGAGCAGATTTAGATTGGATGTCAGGAACAAGTTCTTCACTGTGAGGGTGGTGGAACACTGGAACAGGTTGCCCAGGGAGGTGTTTGAGGCTCTTTCCCTGGAGATATTCAAGGTGAGGCTGGAGGAGGCCCTGGGCAGCCTGATCTAGTTGGGGATGTCCCTGCTGACTGTGTGGAGGTTGGACTGGAGGAGCTTTGGAGGTCTTAGTTTCATAGTTTCATAGTTTAGTTTCATAGTTTCAGTTAGGGTTGGAAGGGACCACAAGGATCATCTAGTTCCAACCCCCCTGCCATGGGCAGGGACACTCTACCCTAGATCAGGCTGGACAGAGCCTCATCCAGCCTGGTCTTAAACACCGCAAGGGACGGGGCCTCAACCACCTCCCTGGACAACCCATTCCAGGCCTTCACCACCCTCACGGTGAAGAACCTCCTCCTCACATCCAGCCTGAATCTCCCCACCTCCAGCTTCATCCCATTCCCCCTAGTCCTATCACTCCCTGATAGTCTGAAAAGTCCTCCCCAGCCTTCTTGTAGGCCCCTTCAGATACTGGAAGGCCACAATGAGGTCACCTCGGAGCCTTCTCTTCTCCAGACTGAACAGCCCCAACTCCTTCAGTCTGTCCTCATAGGAGAGGTGCTCCAGCCCTCTGCTCATCCTCGTGGCCCTTCTCTGGACACCTTCCAGCACCTCCAGATCCCTCTTGGAATAGGGGCTCCAGAACTGGACGCAGTACTCCAGGTGGGGTCTCCCCAGAGCTGAGTAGAGGGGGAGAATCACCTCCCTTGACCTGCTGGCCACACTTCTGATGCAGCCCAGGATCTGATTGGCTTTCTGGGCTGCAAGTGCACATTGAGAGCTCCTGTTGAGCTTCTCGTCCACCAGCACCCCAAGTCTCTCTCCTCTGGGCTGCTCCCCAGCCAGTCACTGCCCAACCTGTATTTGTGCCTGGGATTGCCTCGACCCAGATGCAGGACCCTGCACTTGGTCTTGTTGAAGCTCATGAGGTTGGCTTGTGCCCACCTCTCCAGCCTGTCCAGGTCCCTCTGGATGGCATCCCTTCCCTCCAGCGTGTCTGCTGCACCACACAGCTTGTGTCATCAGCAAACTTGCTGAGGGTGCACTCAATGCCACTGTCCATGCACCCACAAAGATGTTGAACAAGACTGGTCCCAGGACTGATCCCTGAGGACTCCGCTTGTCCCTGGCCTCCCCTGGGACATGGACCCACTGACAGCCACTCTTTGGGTGCGGCCATCAAGCCAGTTCCTTATCCATCTGGTGGTCCATCTATCAAACCCGTGTGTCACCAGCTTGGAGACCAGATGTGGTGTGGGACAGTGTCAAAGGCTTTGCTCAGTCCAGGTAAACGACATCAGTTGCTCGCCCCTCATCTATTAATGCTGTCACCTGTTCATAGAAGGCCACCAGGTTTGTCAGGCAGGATTTGCCCTTGGCAAAGCCATGCTGACTGCTCCCAATCACCTCTTCACTACTCTTCTGAGTCAGCAGTGCCTCCAGGAGGATCTGCTCCATGATCTTTCCGGGCACAGAGGTGAGACTGACCGGCCTGTAGTTCCCTGGTTCCTCCTTCTTACCCTTTTTGCAGATGGGAGCAATGTTTGCCCTTTTCCAATCTGTGGGGACTTCCCCAGTCTGCCATGACTTTTGGAATATAATAGAGAGGGGCTTAGCAACCTCATCTGCCAGTTCTCTCAGCACCCGTGGGTGTATCCCGTCGGGTCCCATGGACTTGAACACTTTCAGGCTCTTCAGGTGATCACCAACCTGAGCTTCACTTACCATGGGCAGTTCTTCCTCCCCATCCCTGGCATCGTCTGCCATGACTCCAGGAGTGTGGCTGGAGGCCCTTGCAGTGAAGACTGAGGTAAAGAAGTTATTGAGTACCTCAGCCTTTTCCACATCACTTGTGACCAATTCACCAGTTTCCTTCTGGCCAATTCACCAGTTTCCTTCTGGTCCCTTCTGGCCTGGACCATTCTATGATTCTATTCCATGGTTCTATATGTAGGATGAAATGCACCTCCGAGCTTCCTTTCCCCTGCCATCAAAACAGTTTACAAGCAGGCAGCAACTCCAGATGTCTTTTTTTATCCCTCATGTTTGTACAGATGGAAGGTAAAAACTGGCATATTCTGGGAGCTGTAAAGAAAAGTATCTTCAGATACTTTTGGAAGAAGGTGTCTGTTTGTGGGACAGTGCCTTGAAGACAGTGCCCAGCTGGTGACATGTCGAGGTGGAAGGAGATCATTAGTTGGTATCAGTAGAATGTAAAGGCCAAAGCAGAAGAAAAAAAACAAGTACAAGGTGTGTTTAAGGATTCCTTCAGGATGTCAGTGTCTTGCTTCTTCTTCTTCTTTTATTTATTTTTCCTGTTCTTTTTTTTAATTTATTTTATTTTTCCTGTACTTGTTTTCTTTTAACTAATTACAGGATCGAGTTCACCATCAGCAGTGTGCAGATGACACCAAGCTGAGTGGTGCTGTCAATACACCAGAGGGACAGGATGGCATCCAGAGGGACCTGGGCAGCCTGGAGAAGTGGTGCCCAGGTGAACCACATGAGGTTCAGCAAGAGCAAGTGCAGGGTTCTGCACCTGGGACAGAACAACACACAATCAATACAGGCTTGGGGAAGAGGTGATTAAAAGCAGCCCTGAGAAACATTCAGGTTGTAGAATACCCTCAGGATCACCAAGTCCAACCCAGAACCCTACTCCATGAGGTTCACTCCTAAACCACAAATACCTGTGAAAAGAGACCAGCACCAATCTCTCCACTACCTCCTTTCAAGTAGTTGTTGAGAGCAATGAGGTCTCCCCTCAGCCTCCTCTTTTCCAAACTAACCATCCCCAGCTTCTTCAGTCACTCTTCATCAGATTTATTCTCCAGGCCCTTCCCCAGTTCTTTGCCCTCCTCTGCACTGCCTCCAGCACCATCTCCAGCTCCATCTCTCTTGTATTGAGGTGCCCAAAACTGGACGCAATACTCAAAGTGTGGCCTCACCGGAGCTGAGTGCCAGGGGACAATCCCCTTCTTGCTCCTGCTGGACACAGCACTTCTAATCCCAGCCAGGATGCCTGTGAAGGGTTGAGGCAGACCCCCTCCCCACCATGGGCAGAAATAACGACTCAGACAAACGGATTGCCAAAGTGGTGGAAAGTTTAAATGAGCAGCGGTGGATGTTCACAGAGAGCCAGAAGCAGTGACAAAAGAGATCCCAAAGCACACCCAGAAACATCCCATCCCCACCTGAGGGTACACCCAAGACCCCCAGGCCTTCTTCTTCCCCCTCCAACTCCACTGCTAGGCTAATCTCAGCTGGCCAGATCTGAGACTGCCCATCCCCCTGGCCTTGGGCCTAGCCAGGCCCAAAAGGCCAGGAGACACAGACTTCGCTGGACATGTCATCAGGCTTTCTTGGCCACCTGGGCACACTGCTGGCTCCTGTTCAGCTGCTTGTCCATTACCACCCCCAGGTCCCCTTCTGCCAGCAGCTTTCCAGCCACACTGCCCCAAGCCTGCAGCATTGCTTCTTATTTGAAAAAAAAAAAAGAAAAGATAAGATCTAGATGTGGACTGCCTTGGGCATTCAGCCTCTTAAACATAGAATGACCTGTTCCTATAGGTAGGAAGATGTTGATAGTAGCAGCTGGCATTATGACATAACCAAACAATCAGTTTGTGAAATGATTTCACAAGACTATTTTTGTTTATCTTGGCAAGCCTTAATTTTCTGACCTGATAAATCAGCACTCTTTCAGTGCTCTTTGCTGAAAGACTGTAGCTGATCCTGATGGTTGCTATTGGACTGACTCTCTGGCACATGGTTAGCAGAGTTACATCTGCCTTCTGCTCAGCAGAAATCTCGAGGTTTCAGCCTGTCTCTAATTCCCAAAGACTTGCCAAAAACCCAACCCAATAGGCATACAGTAAAAAAACACCACCCTTCCCAGCATGAAAAACAGTGTTGGATGCAAATACTAACAGGGCAGAAAGTGATAGCCTTCAATATCTCAGCTTTCTTCCCTTTGCAGTCTTTCTTTCCTTTTAAAGTCTTTCTTTTTGTCTTTCCCCCCCCCCTTTTGATCCTTAGCTCACTGGCATCTGACTTAAAAGGACACCTCAGAAAGGTCAGCTGATTATAGACTGAGGACAGCCTTAGTGGCAGAGGAGGATTTACAATCAGGAAAAGATATAAAGATATATAAAATTAGATGTAACTTTTTCTGCAGTGATTTATACCTGAAAGGGTCATAATGGCATTGCCTCTCTGCCCTTGTATTAGGTGCTTCATCTGATGACCCCAAAGGGCTTTTTTTATTCAGTGAATTAGTATAATCTCTTCCTTCTCCTTTATCATGTTGCAATGACAAAGTAGGAAAACTGTTAATCATAGAATGTTCCAGGACAGAAGAGACCTCCACAGCTCCTCCAGTCCAACCTCCCCACAGTCAGTAGGGACAACCCCAACTAGATCAGGCTGCCCAGGGCCTCCTCCAGCCTCACCTTGAATGTCCCCAGGAAAGGAGCCTCAACCACCTCCCTGGGCAACTTTGGCAAGCAGTCTGTCTCCATCCTTCCTCTAGCCCCCTTCAGGTACTGGCAGGCTGCTATTAGGTTTTCCCAGAGCCTCCTCTTCTCCGGCTGAACACCCCCAGCTCCCTCAGCCTGTCCTTGTAGCGAAGCTGCTCCACCCCCCTGATCATTCTCACGGCCCTCCTCTTGACCCTCTCCATCAGGTCCATGTCCTTCCTATATTGAGGGCTCCAGACCTGGACACAGTACTCCAGTTGAGGTCTCCCCAGAGCAGAGCAAAGTGGCAGAATCACCTCTCTGGACCTGCTGGCAATGCTGCTTTGGATGCAGCTCAGGCTGAGATTTGTCTTCTGCGCTGCAAGCTCACACTGCCTGCTCATGTCCAGCTTCTCATCCATCAGCACCCCCAAGTCCTTTTCCTCAGGGCATGTTAGGGTATTAACAATATCCACAATATCTTCTCCAGTTAGGCTCACATCTTATCTCCAAGAAGTGACATGCAGTGACCTGGACCTCACCAGACAAGCTATGGCATATAGAAGATTATAGGTGCTACCCAAACCTTATCTGGTAGAATTATGCAGGAGAAGATGTAAAAGTTGCAGAGCCAAAGATGTAAGGCAAAGCTGAGAGGCCATTGTGTCTGCATTCAGGTGGCTAAAACATAAATGGCTACCTGTGAGCATAATGTTGTTTAGTGGTCTAGACCCCCACTGTATATTCAAGAAATGGAACAGGCACTTCTGTCACACAGTTTCTGACCTCTTTGAGACATTCCCCTTAGCACCATTAACTATAAAGTTCAGTTGGATGTTTAAAGTTATATAAACTTACCTTCCCACCCCCTGGCAAAAGCAAGCACTTTGTGGTGTGAGGGCTGGGCTGGAAGGGAACTTTTGGTTTGGATCTCTTGAGTCTTGAGTGAAGACTCTGGTGAAAGGACTACTCAAGTCATTATGATTTTAATTCAAGTCTCCTGACCCGCTGTGCTTCGTGCTGGACTGCAGGAGCTCTTTATGCAGTGGCCATACTGTGAGTTGTCTTAAGCAATTAGATTTTACAGAGGGCAAAATGGAGAACTAGTGTCTTTGTGTCTAATGTGTGGAGCACAGCAGGTAAGCATCGAGGTCCCTGCAGAACAGTGATGCTGATGTGTGAAAGCACATTCTATCAAAACCTCTCCAAGGCTGTGCAGTTAGAGGGGAGCCTGTCCCATATGGTATTTTCCTGGAAATGGGGTTGACACACTAGGTGTGCAGGTGATGGAAAGGGTGGGCACAGGATACTTCCTACGTGCATTTTGTGGGCAGAACAAGCATGGAGCAAACCTGGTTGTTTCAATACTTGGTGTGGACCAATCATTAGAGGGCAGGAGGGCTCTGCAGAGGGAACTTGACAGGCTGGACAGAGGGGCAGAGACCAAGAGCATGAGATTTAACACATCAAAGTGCTGGGTTCTACACATTGGTCACAACAACCCCATGTAGCACGACAGGTTGGGGTCGGAGTGACTGGAGAGTGGCCAGGTGGAAAGGGACCTGGGAGTACTGGTTGAGAGTAGGCTGAACATGAGCCAGCAGTGTGCCCAGGTGGCCAAGAAGGCCAATGGCATCCTGGCCTGGATCAGGAATAGTGTAGCCAGCAAGAGCAGGGAGGTCATTCTGCCCTGTACTCAGCACTGGTTAAGCCACACCTTGAGTCCTGTGTCCAGTTCTGGGCCCCTCAGTTTAGGAAAGATGTTGAGATGCTGGAAAGTGTCCAGAGAAGGGCAGTGAGGCTGGGGAGGGATCTGGAGCACAGCCCTGCGAGGAGAGGCTGAGGGAGCTGAGGTTGCTTAGCCTGGAGAAGAGGAGGCTCAGGGGAGACCTCATTGCTCTCTACAACTATCTGAAGGGAGGTTGTAGCAGGAAGGGGTAGGTCTCTTCACCCAAGCAACCAGTAACAGAACAAGAGGACACAGTCTCAAGCTGCACCAGGGGAGGTTTAGGCTGGAGATGAGGAAGAAATTCTCCCCAGAAAGAGAGATTGTCCATTGGAATGTGCTGCCCAGGGAGGTGGTGGAGTCACCATCCCTGGAAGTGTTTAAAAAGAGACTGGATGAGGCACTTGGTGCCATGGTTTAGTTGATTAGATGGTGTTGGGTGATAGGTTTCATAGTTTATTTCATAGCTTCAGTCAGGGTTGGAAGGGACCACAAGGATCATCTAGTTCCAACCCTCCTGTCATGGCCAGGGACACCTCACACTAGATCAGGCTGGACAGAGCCTCATCCAGCCTGGTCTTAAACACCCCCAGGGACAGGGCCTCAACCACCTCCCTGGACAACCCATCCCAGGGCTTCACCACTCTCATGGGGAAGAACTTCCTCCTCACCTCCAGCCTGAATCTCCCCACCGCCAGCTTCATTCCATTCCCCCTAGTCCTATCACTACCTGAGAGCCTGAAAAGTCCCTCCCCAGCCTTCCTGTAGCCCCCTTCAGATACTGGAAGGCCACAATTAGGTCACCTCAGAGCCTTCTTTTCTCCAGACTGAACAGTCCCAGCTCCTTCAGTCTGTCCTCACAGGAGAGGTGCTCCAGCCCTCTGATCATCCTCGTGGCCCTTCTCTGGACACCTTCCAGCATCTCCAGATCCCTCTTGTAATAGGGACTCCAGAACTGGAGGCAGTACTCCAGGTGGGGTCTCCCCAGAGCTGAGTAGAGGGGGAGAATCCCCTCCCTTGCCCTGCTGGCCACACTTCTCCTGATGCAGCCAGGATCTGATTGGCTTTCTGGGCTGCAAGTGCACATTGAGAGCTCCTGGTGAGCTTCTCCACCACCAGCACCCCCAAGTCTCTCTCCTCAGGGCTGCTCTCTAGCCAGTCCCTGCCCAGCCTGTATTTGTGCCTGGGATTGCCTCGACCCAGATGCAGGACCCTGCACTTGGTCTTGTTGAAGCTCATGAGGTTGTCTTGTGCCCACCTCTCCAGCCTGTCCAGGTCCCTCTGGAGGGATCCCTTCCCTCCAGCGTGTCTGCTGCACCACACAGCTTGGTGTCATCAGCAAACTTGCTGAGGGTGCACTCAATGCCACTGTCCATGGCACCCACAAAGATGTTGAACAAGCCTGGTCCCAGGACTGATCCCTGAGGGACTCGCTTGTCCCTGGCCTCCACTGGGACATGGACCCACTGACAGCCACTCTTTGGGTTGGACTTGGTGATCTTCAAGGTCTTTTCCAACAGGGTTTATGACTTTTATAGATGGTAAGGAGCCTGCAGAACAAAAATCCAACCTGTTTGCACCCGAGTATTCGAGTGGGTTAAAGTTCTGCAGCTTGCAACCTTTGTATTGAAAGCTGCTGTCCGTTCACTAACTCTTTCTGCATTGTGTAATGTGGGGTTTTCTTTTTGTTTGTTTGTTTGTATTTGGTGTTGTGTGTTTGTTTGTTTGTTTGTTTGTTTGTAATTCACCCTGCACAGATTTCCAAAAAAACTCCTAAAATTTGGAGTCTTGAACCTACTTGCAGAAACAGTGGGTGCTGAGGAAGTGGCAGCTACATTGCTGCCACCAGTTTCAGTGCACAGCAAGAATGGTCTTTAAGAGGAGAGCTAGACATACAAGTGGGCTATGGTGATCCTGAGGGTCTTCTCCAACAGGACTGTTTCTGGGATTCTGTGCTCAGTGTGCTTGCTGAATATCCCTTATTACAAAAAAAGGAAAGCTTCTTTCTTAGAACACTTAAGGCAAAGACATAACTTCTTGCCAAGATAATGTCTACTGCGTTGGTTACTGGCCTCAACAGACCTTTCAGGAAAAACCTGGTTCAGGCACAGGTGGAGTTGTGCCATGTCAAGAGAGTGCTTTAGGGGGTGCTGACTAAGCTGTGCCGTAGTCAGTTCTGATCTTGGCAACTTCAAGCCTCTTGCTCAAGTGAGGGATTCAACAGCCCTCTAGGTTTCCCCTCTCTTTTGTCTACTCAACCAAGGTCCCTTGACACAGGTCCTTTGACACATTTTGTCATGTGAATGTCTGCAGAGAGAACTAAGTTAATGCCTACTCACCATCTGCTGGGTAAATAAAAATCTATTTTACAGCGTGGCAAGACTCTCCTTCCACCAGTAAAGAGCTATAGAGATTTGCCCAAAATTCAAATGCTGTTTAGAAGATTGAAATGCTTCTCTTATGTTTCCCATTTTCAGTTTTCACAAAGCTCTCCACAGCTTAGCCTTTTTTTTTGTTTTTTTTTTCTGGAAGAAGTGTTTAAAAGATTCCAGCAGAGTTTTTCTTTTGGTGGACTATCTCAGATTAGAAGGCAGCCAGAGAAGTTTTCCTGTGGAATTCAGCTGGCATTGACAGTCTGATTAATGTACAAGCTTCTCACTGCTTCTCAGGCGTTCAATATTTGTATTGCAGTAGCATCAGAGAGATCTGTCAAGTTGGTGTTCTACAAACAAAGCCCTGTTCTCACTGGGGAGACATCTAGGGGCTCAGACTGGAATGAGTTGAAATTTTATCTCTTTTCCCATTCACAGGTTTAGCCTGGAGAAGAGGAGGCTCAGGGGAGACCTCATTGCTGTCTACAACTACCTGAAGGGAGGTTGTAGCCAGGTGGGGATTGGTCTCTTCTCCCAGGCAACCAGCACCAGAACAAGAGGACACAGTCTCAAGCTGCACCAGGGGAAGTTTAGGCTCAAGGTGAGGAGAAAGTTCTTCACAGAGAGAGTTGTTAGCTGTTGGAATGTGCTGCCCAGGCAGGTGGTGGAGTCAACGTCCCTGGAGATGTTCAAGAGGGGACTGGATGTGGCACTTGGTGCCATGGTTTAGTCATGAGGTCTGTGGTGACAGGTTGGACTTGATGATCTTTGAGGTCTTTTCCAACCTTATTGATTCTAAGATTCTGTGATTATTTTGAGAGTGGGAACAGGCTGTCTTGGTCTGGACTTGATGTCCCTGATCTCATGATCTTTCTCCTTTTTTCCCTGGAGTTGAAGATTTCTCTCATTCATAACATGATCACACTACTGTTTTGTGGGGTTTCTCATACTTCAACAGCTACACTTCACTAGCTTCTTGTGTTGAAAAGCAAGCAATGAGGAAGGATAAATGTCAGCACTGAGTGGGTGGCCTGGCAGGTTGGTGAAGGCTGGGTAGAGGTTTGGGGAAGCTCACACAGCTCTGAACTGGGGTATTGTAGTAGTATCACAGTATCACAGCACATTAAAGGTCAGAAGGGACCTCCAGAGATCATCAAGTCCAACATACCTGCCAAAGCAGGATCAGCCAGGGTAGTCCTCACAGTCCATTGAATAATAAACTCAGTCATATAAGGAAGCAAGTGAATACATATTAGAAAATGTAATAACTACATACTATTTTTCAAGGTCATTCTCAGTTACATATTTAGTGAATTCCTTCTTTGAGCTTTTAGAAATCATAGAATTGTCAGGGTTGGAAGGCTCCTCAAGGATCAGCCAGTTCCAACCCCCCTGCCACGGGCAGGGACACCTCACACTAGAGCAGGTTGATCACAGCCACATCCAGCCTGGCCTTCAAAACCTCCAGGGATGAGGCTTCCACCACCTCCCTGGGCAACCTGTGCCAGTGTCTCACCACCCTCATGGGGAAGGACTTCTTCCTAACATCCAATCTGAATCTACCCATTTCCAGTTTTTTTCTCCATTCCTCCCAGTCCTATCACCCCCTGACACCCTAAAAAGTCCCTCCCCAGCTTTCATGTAGGCCCCCTTAAGATACTGGAAGGCCACAATTAGGTGTCCTTGTAGTGTTCTCTTCACCAGACTGGCCCCAGCTCCCTTGCTGTGTCCTCATAGCAGAGCAGCTCCATCCCTCTGATCATCCTCCTCCTCTGGTGTCTCTTTTTCTCAGGAAATTATCCTGGAACTGTAACTTCGTAATCCACACATGTTGGGGGGGAGGGGGTAAAAGACCCAAGGATGAGAGAGCTTGTGCTCTCTGTCAGACCTGTTTTGTGTCAGTCATGGCCAATGGCTGTTATAGACGCTGTCAGAAGACCATATTCCAACAAAACAAAAAAGGTCAGGAAACTGATTAGCATCAGTTCTGGGTGTCCAGGCTTGTGCAGGCACAGGGGTCTGCCCCTGACATGTAGCTAGGGGGAAGGGGCCCATGTGTCCACCAGCATGGCCTTGGAAGTGGGGTGGTGCCTTCCTCCTTACTCCTTTTCCCCACACTTCTGGAGAGGGGCAGCAGTTTGATGCATTGCCACAATGCTCCACACTGGATTGGAATGCTCTAGAAGTCTAAGTTCTGTTCACAAATATCAACATAAATCCAAATGCACAAATCCATCATCTACCTTGGCCATGGTACCCCCAAAAACCCTCACTAGGCCAAAGCTTTTCACAACTTCCCTCCAAAACAGGCCAAAACCCAAGCCTCAAATGCCACCCCCACACACACACACCCCTGCCTCTAACTTTCTACCTAGGCTTGAATGATGCAGCTAAAAATTCAGCTTGCCAGCACAACCAGGCCCCACTCCCCCCCCCCCCCAAAACCCGCGATAAGGGAGCCCCTGCCAGGAAAGGAGCAGGGAGAGAAGTGGGATGAACAGCTTCTGCTGTTCATTTATAAAGAGGAAATGCTGGCTTTCTGGGAATGAAATAACAAAAGCTTGTACTTCCCAGCCCACCCCTGAACCTGTCTAGCCTCTGGACTCTGTGGTTAAGACATCCAAGCTCTCTTTACTGGTTGACAGTAGGCTGAACATGAGCCTGCAGTGTGCCCAGGCAGCCAAGAAGGCCAGTGGCATCCTGGCCTGGATCAGGAACAGTGTGGCCAGCAGGAGCAGGAAGGTCATTCTGCCCCTGGACACTGCACTGGTTAGGCCGCACCTTGAGTCCTGTGTCCAGTTCTGGGCCCCTCAGTTTAGGAAAGATGTTGACTTGCTGGAGGGCAACAAAGTTGGTGAGGGGTTTGGAACACAAGCCCTATGAGGAGAGGCTGAGGGAGCTGGGGTTGCTTAGCCTGGAGAGGAGGAGACTCAGGGGAGACCTTATTGCTCTCTACAGCTACCTGAAGGGAGGTTGTGGACAGGCAGAGGTTGGTCTCTTCTCCCAGGCAACCAGCAGCAGAACAAGAGGACACAGTCTCAAGGTGCACCAGGGGAGGTTTATGCTGGAGGTTAGGAAGAAATTCTGCACAGAGAGAGTGATTGCCCGTTGGAATGGGCTGCCTGGGAGGTGGTGGAGTTGCCATCATTGGAGATGTTTAGGAGGAGACTTGATGGGGTGCTTGGTGCCATGGTTTAGTTGTTTAGGTGGTGTTGGCTGGACTTGGTGATCTCAAAGGTCTCTTCCAACCTGGTCTATTCTATTCTATTCTATTCTATTCTATTCTATTCTATTCTATTTCTGGACAGACTGAAGGAGTTGGGGCTGTTCAGTCTGGAGAAGAGAAGGCTCCGAGGTGACCTTAATTGTGCCCTTCCAGTATCTGAAGGGGCCTACAAGAGGGCTGGGGAGGGACTTCTCAGGCTATCAGGTAGTGATAGGCCTAGGGGGAATGGAATGAAGCTGGAGGTGGGGAGATTCAGGCTGGACATGAGGATGAAGTTCTTCCCCATGAGAGTGGTGAAGCCCTGGAATGGGTTGTCCAGGGTGGTAGCTGAGGCCCTGTCCCTGGAGGTTTTTAAGCCCAGGCTGGATGAGGCTCTGGCCAGCCTGATCTAGTGAGAGGTGTCCCTGCCCATGTCAGGGGTTTGGAAGTAGATGATCCTTGTGGTCCCTTCCAACCCTGACTGATTCTATGATTCTATTCTATTCTATTCCATTCTTAAGCCCAGAACAGTAGCACACTTGGAGTTTTTTTCCTTTCTGTTTTTTTCTTTAGTTCGGACTGAACAACTCAGGGTCTGGGTTTCCCTAGAGCTTCATCCGTATTACTTTCTTGTTTTGCTGTTCCATCTCAGCTGTAAATTGCATTTTCTGTCTCTTTCTAACAGTGGGATGAGCTGTTCTTGTCCCTCTGCTTCCCGTCAGAAGTCTAGCTTCTTTTGGTTAATTTAATAGCTTTTCCTCTGGAGAGAGTTTATCAGTTTCTTAAGCATCCTGTTTTGGTTTATTGGCCTCATTGTCTGCCTCACTATTTAATAAGTCTGGCATGGGGCTTTCTAGTGAATTTCCCATGCCTCCTCTGTGTGCAAGCTTTTCCTTTGCCACCTTTGTGTACAAGGTTTTCAACAGTTAGAGCATTGTCTTACTGGTTTCAGCTTGTTTGAGCTGATGAGCCCTCTGCTATTTGAGTGGGATATTGCAACATTGCAACCCTGACTCCATTACTTTCCCTCCAATTGGATTATCAATTTCACTGCCATATTCTTCCAGAGCTCCAGCTGGTTTTGAAATGTTGGTCCAGAAGTTTTTCCACTTGTCTTATTATCTCACAGGGATGCAAAGCAAGTTTCCTCAAGGGCTTACTGAATTTTAAGCTCTCTAGCCACAGACATGTATTTATTGTGAAAGCCCCGTGGTGTCCAAGAAATCTGGTTGTGACAGGGTGACTTCAGGAGTTTCACTGCTCTGCTGCTGTGGCTCACTAAAGGGTCAGTGAGACAGGCCTGTCTGTGGAGTCCTGTCCCCAGCCTCTCTGCTCAGCTCTGGTGAGACCCCACCTGGAGTACTGTGTACAGTTCTGGAGCCTCTATTACAAGAAGGATCTGGAGGTGCTGGAGGAGGGCCACAAAACTGATCAGGGGGCTGGAACACCTCTCTCACAAGGACAGGCTGAAGGTGCTGGGGTTGCACAGCCTGGAGAAGAAATTACTCTGGGCAGACCTAACAGCAGACTTCCAGTACCTGAAGGAAGCCTGCAAGAAGGGTGGAAAGGGATCATAGTGATAGGATGAGGGGCAATGGTTTGAAATTAAAGCAGAGCAGATTTAGATTAGACGTTAGGAACAAGTTCTTTACCGTGAGGGTAGCTGAATATTGCAACAGATTGCCCAGGTAGGTAGTTGAGGCCCCATCCTTGGGAATATTCAAGGTCAGGCTCAGCAGGGCTGAGGGCAACCTGGTCTCATGGAAGATTGTCCCTGCTCACTGAATGAACAGGGTTGGACTAGATGACCCTTGGAGTTCCCTTTCAACCCAAACCATTCTATGGTTCTAGGGTAGTGTGACAAAAATTACTTACATTCCCTTTCTTACTTTTTTCCTTCTCTGGAATTTGTGATGCCTTAAATTCAACAGTTCTGGAGGACCCTCACAGTGTGCCAATTTTCGGCAGAAAAAGAGACTGGAAAACTGCTTTTCAGGCATCTGTTTAAAATTAATTGTTATTTGTTAATTTGCTGGGCAGTCAGAAATGTTACCTAGCTGCTGCCTGCAAATGCCACTCCCTCTAGAGAGCCTGTATAATAGGATTCTAATTTTACCTTGCCTTAGCCTCTTTGGATTTCACTTTTTTCGTTGCATAGTATTTTTTTCTCATCAGCATGCAGCTTTTCAGTGAAAATATTTCTCTTTTGTTTGTGTCTGGGAAGGAAATAACAAAATAAGGAGTTTCATTGACAGGAGCTCTCTCCACAAAAGGTGGAGGCAATATTCTCTAGGTTGTACAGAGCGGTATACAGAGATCTTCAGGAAGGCATTTAGATTGTATTACTGCAGGGTGTGAAATGAAAGAGGTTTCTGATAGATCACATATCTCTAAGAATGGACCCAGCCTGAACTGTAAATTGAGCACATCAGTGACAATAACCATACTGAAGGTGAAAGGAGTCTTTGCAACACACTGCAATTCTGCCTCCCTATAGTGATACAAACAAATAGGTATTAAAAAAGAAGAACATTTGGAACTGAAGCTTGGAATGAAGCACAGTTCCTTAGAGAGAATGGAAAATCTGCCACTGATGGTCAGAAAGAAGACAAGGAAGCAAGATGTGATACAAGGTAAAAGATGGTTTCCAAGTGCCACAGGGAGATGGCACCGGCACAACTGTGCAAAGCATTCCCGGGCAAAATCCCAATTGATCTGGAAATGTTCTTTAAAGTCCAATGCTACTTCTGACCTCCCTCACCTGAACAGGAAGCAGGAAACCTCTCTCTCTGTATGGACACTTGAGTACTTGGCTTCCCAGGCTAAGGTAACACCAGGAAGTCTGATGAAAGACTGAAATCAGCAGCAAATTGCTGAATTCCTCACAGATGAAGAGGTTTCACTTGTGTTTTCAGTGGAAATTACAGGAACACAGGGTGTCAGGGGTTAGAATGGACCTCCAGAGATCATCAATAAACATTGATTAAATCCCCTCTCAGTCTTCACCTCTCCAGACCAAACAGCCCCAGGGCTCTCAGCCTCTCCTCAGCAGGCAGTGCTCCAGTCCCTTCAGCAACCTCATAGCCCTCTGTTGGACTCTCTCCATTAGCTCCCTGTCCCCCCTGAGCTGGGGTGCCTGGAACTGGATGCAATATTCCATGAGAGGTCTCATCAGGGCAGAGTAGAGGAGGAGAACTTCCCTGTGTCTGCTGGACACACTCCGCTTAATGCACCCCAGGACTTCGTTGGCCTTCTTGGCCACCAGGGCACATTGCTGTCCCATGCAGGACTTTTTGTCCACCAGGACTCCCAGCTCCTTCTCCACAGGGCTGCTCCCAGCAGATCATCTACCAGCCTGTACTGCTGCATTTTATTCTTCCTTCCCAGGTGCAGGACTCTGCACTTATCCTTGTTGAACCTCATTAGGTTCCTCTCTGCCCAGCTCTCAGTCTGTCCAAGTCTCTCTGAATGGCCTCACAGCCTTCAGGTGTCTCAGCCAAACCTCCCTGTTTGTTATCTCATTCTGAGATCACTTTGTGGTAAGGGCTACTCCCCTGTGCATCCCTGGATGTATGGGCTGCTATGGATTTATCTCTGCTGAGCATGGCAAGACAAAGCATTACATGCAGCAAACCTATATCCTGTTCTCATTTCTGCCTTTAATTTGTTTCTTAATTCTGTGTAACTTACACAATTACATCTCCCAAAGCTTGGCTTGCTTGTCTGTGTGAAACACAATAGCCCTTTGGTAAAGTTTACTTAAACTTAACCAGGGAAGTTCCTTTGACCTGAAAGGAAGGATGGAAAAACCAGGTCTAGCAAACATGATCAGTGGGCTGGAGCACCTCTCCTATGAGGACAGACTGAAGGAGTTGGGGCTGTTCAGTCTGGAGAAGAGAAGGCTCCGAGGTGACCTCATTGTGGCCTTCCAGTATCTGAAGGGGGCCTACAGGAAGGCTGGGGAGGGACTTCTCAGGCTATCAGGTAGTGATAGGACTAGGGGGAATGGAATGAAGCTGGAGGTGGGGAGATTCAGGCTGGATGTGAGGAAGAGATTCTTCCCCATGAGAGTGGTGAAGCCCTGGAATGGGTTGTCCAGGGAGGTGGTTGGGGCCCCATCCCTGGAGGTGTTTAAGCCCAGGCTGAATGAGGCTCTGACCAGCCTGATGTAGTGTGGGGTGTCCCTGCCCATGGCAGGGGGCTTGGAACTAGATGATCCTTGTGGTCCCTTCCAACCCTGACTGATTCTATGATTCTATGAAAGTGTGTTGAAATGGTTTAGAATATGATAAATAAATTCTGTTAAACTCACTAGGGCAGATTCAAGAATACTTAAAGTCTATTTGTACAGCTTTGAGTGGATGCTTTGAACAGGACAGGTTTGGAACATAGCCTTCTGAGAGTGAATTTCAGTGATTTATTAAATTGTTTCTCATTCAGTGAGAGTGCTGGAAAACTTTAGCTGTCCACATCTGGGCACTGCAGTATCTTTCATGGCGTGACATTTGTAGTAGCCACAGTGTATGCCCGCCACACTTAACAAAAAAAAGCTTACCTTCTACAGCAAGGAATTCACAATCTCATTTGCATAGATGTTGAAGATTCATTTTGGATTAAACATTTACTCTGTTTGACTGAAAATCATAGCCAGTAAGTGATGGATATCCTCACTGCGTGCTCTCTTTTTCAATCATCCCCACAGGGTGCATAGACTGAAACCTGAGCTGTCTAAAAGCTGACTCAGTTCAAGACTCTCAGTCTGACTGCAGCTGAGCATGAATATTTGTATTTCTTCACAGGCAGAAGATTCTCATGTCTCAAACTTGATTTCCCATTAAATTTCAAAATGCTGATGAGGATCAGGATCTGGACATTTCTCAGAGGAAAAAGGATGAACTGCCCTGAGGAGATGAAATGTCTCATCACGTTGTGGAATTTCCTGTTGAAGAAGTTGTAGAAGGCAAATGAATACCTTTAATACCATGTGGGTCAATGTCAGGCCTAAGAAGAACAGAAGCTCGAAGGGTGATAGTTATTGACCAGTAGCAGCCCTGCATAATCACACCCTAAGGACTGACATTGCTCTTGCTCTGGATGCTCTTGTGTCTAATCATCTCCACTGGCAGCCCAGCCTGTGGAATATTTTAGATGTGTATTTATTTGTCCATTAGCATTAAAGAAAAAAATCCCCAAACTGCCAAATAGACTCCAGGAAAGTATCAAAATGAGGATGTTCTGACACAGTGAATACTTCAGGCTTCAGGTTCTGAGGCTTGAATTTAAGTGGTATTTGTGAGTTACATGCATTCACACTTGCATGTATGTTGCTAAAGATAACCGAATCATAATAAGGCTTCCAGCCCTCAGACTCTCTTTTTTTTCAGTCCCTTCACTGGTTTTGGGCAACTCATGATTCACCTTCCTTCCAGTTATTAACTATAAAAGAAGTTTCACAAAGGTTTCATACTCAAACATAGGAGCTCTGGGGCACTCAGATTATACACTATGTGCCCTCTCTATTTTTGTCTAATCTTTTTAGTACCCTCTCCTTCATGTCAGCATCTGCTTTAGAGGCTTGGAAGGAATCATTGTTTGGCACTGCATTTGAAATACACTGAGTGAAAACTGTGTAAGTGATCTGTCATAGCTTGGATACTCTTTATTTCATCCTGAAAAGTAAAAACAGTGGCTGTTCTATTGCATTTACCCACAACAAAACTTGAGAGTGCATGCAGGGAAAGGACAGTGTAAAACTTGCACGCTTTACCTACCTTTCTGCAGCCTCTTCCTTTATCATTCCACTGTAGTTTCTAAATATTTAATTGCATCATGGTAATACACTTAAAATTCATCCTGGCATGAAATGCATAAACTGTATTATTAATATCCTGTTATTTTAGGGTTATACAAGAGCAGATTTGAATTGTCACTTTAAATCAGACCATAAGTCAAGGCAGCGATCTCAACAGGCTGCACAGATCTGGATCTTCACTGAGTTAAACAGTTCTTTGGCGGTCTCTCCTGCTAAACACAGTGAGACAGCTACTTGCTGTGATATGCCCAGGAAAACACATTGTGCTGCAATAGCCTTCAGCAAGGCCTTTGACGCCGTCCCCCACAGCAAACTCCTGGCCGAGATGTCAGCCCCTGGCTTGAATGGCAGCACTCTGCACTGGGTTAGGAACTGGCTGGAGGGCCAAGCCCAGAGAGTGGTGGTGAATGGTGCCACATCCAGCTGGCAGCCAGTCACCAGTGGTGTCCCCCAGGGATCAGTTCTGGGCCCCATCCTGTTTGATATCTTCACTGATGATCTGGATGAGGGGATTGAGTCAGTCATCAGTAAATTTGCAGATGACACCAAGTTGGGAGCAGATGTTGATCTGTTAGAAGGCAGAAGGGCTCTCCAGAGGGACCTTAACTGGCTGGTCAGATGAGCAGAGACCAACATGATGGCATTCAACAAGTCCAAGTTCTGGGTGCTGTACTTTGGCCACAACAACCCCATGCAGAGCTACAGGCTGGGGTCGGGGTGGCTGGAGAGCAGCCAGGCAGAAAGGGACCTGAGGGTACTGATTGACAGCTGGCTGAACATGAGCCAGCAGAGTGCCCAGGTGGCCAAGAAGGCCAAGGGCATCCTGGCCTGTATCAGGATTAGTGTGGCCAGCAGGAGCAGGGAAGTCATTCAGCCCTGTACTCAGCACTGCTTAGGCCGCACCTTGAGTCCTGTGTCCAGTTCTAGGCCCCTCAATTTAAGAAGGACATTGAAACTCTTGAATGTGTCCAGAGAAGGGCAGTGAGGCTGTGGAGAGGTCTGGAGCACAGCCCTGTGAGGAGAGGCTGAGGGAGCTGATGTTAGGAGTTGGAAGGGACCTTTGAAGATCATCAAGTCTAACTCCCCTGCCAGAGCAGAATCTAGCAGAGATTGCACAGGAATGCATCCAGATGGGTCTGGAAAGTCTCCAGAGAAGAAGATTCCACAACCTCTCTGTTGTTGATCTTACTGTTGAGGAAGGAAAATGTGTTTTAGAGGATCCTAATGTGAATTCTAGGGACTGGGCTGAATATCATTTTCGTCACCCAAAATAATCTTCCCATAATCTTATTGTTAGAGGTGAAGGACTAAGTGTACTATCATAAAAAGTCCTCCAGAAGATAGAGAGCCCAAGGGGTTGGACAGCCCATCCCAGAGGGTGGACACAGGAAATTGTAAATTGCGATTCCACCCCCTATTGCTGCAGTTCCTGTATAAGCAGACCTCGCGGCCCCTTCTGTCTTGCTGTCTCTTGGGTTTGTGGGGCACTGTGGCCTTTCTTGGCAAGTTATTTTCTTGCTGTGTAGCTGGGCCTAGTTTGCGTGTTGGGGGGCAATGAGGCTTGGAGGTGGGGGGGCACTTTAGTCTACTCTGGACCTACTGAGACCTAGTAGTCTGGGGGGATGTCCTGGCCTGGTGGCCAAGCTGAGACCTTCCTCAGCTGGGAAGCTAAGCCTGGGTTGCTTCTGATTGTGTATATATATTCATTTTCCCTGAGTACCTTTTACAATTTTTTATATTATTTTGTGAATAGTATTTCTATTTGATCTCCAATTCTGTGTTGAGTGTTTTTATTTTACTCCTTTGGAGTGAAATACTTACTGTCTGGAGCTGTTTTCTAGCTCAAACCAAGACATTTATGATATTTGTTTTCCATGGTGCATTAAAATGCATTTACTGTGGGATGTATCTGTGGTGGGCTGAGGACTCCCCCCAACATAAACTTGTCAGACTGCTCAGTTGGAAGCAAATGAAGTTCTATTTACAAGCAAAACTACAATCTAAAATATGAATGCAATGAATGTGTACAAAATACACAATATTTACATGGATTTGCAATTTATAAACAAGACAAGAACCCCCCTGGACAAACCAATGGGCTACTAGTAGCTTCTCCACTCCCTGCTCCCTTCCCTCCACCATGTACAATCAAGACAAGAGAGAGAGCAGAGTGTTGCTGTTAGTGACTTAACCACAACAAGAACTTATTCAAGATCAGTAAAGCCAGCAGGAGCCAGAAGTTAGTATCTGCCAGAGTGAGGAAGCCAAAAAGTTAGTTTACCAAAGTAATTTTTATGGTAGGTATCTGTCCAATGGGATTATTTAGACCTTATCATTATTTTCCTTTTTACCCCCAGTTGTGATTCATTTACATTTTACTACTTTCTGTTCAAGATCTGTGGAAAATTTTCAAGGTACATCCTAAAACTACCACAGTATCTAATTGGAAATTGGCTCTAGATTGCATGCTACTGGTGAAAGTGCTTGGTATTCATGAAGAGCTACATAGGCTTGACACAGTTCCTGCAGTTTATAAGGACACCTAGGCTCCATTTATCTAGCAGTGATTCTTTAACAGCTGAGTGTTTTTCCAGATGTGTCACCATCAGCACTTCTGTACATCCAGAAAACAGCTACAATATATGTGCTGAGAAAATGAGGCTGGTGAGAGGTCTGGAGCACAAGCCCTATGAGGAGAGGTTGAGGGAGCTGGGGTGTTTAGCCTGGAGAAGAGGAGGCTCAGGGGAGACCTTATTGCTCCTACAGCTACCTGAAAGGAGGTTGTAGCTGGGTGGGGGTTGTTCTCTTCTCCCAGGCAATCAGCACCAGAATAAGACAACACAGTCTCAAGAGGAGAAAGTTCTTCACAAAAAGAGTAATTTGAACGTGTCCAGAGAAGGGCAACAAGTGGCGAGAGGCAACAAGGCTAGGGAGAGGCAACGAGGCTGGGGAGAAGCCTCAAGCACAAGCCCTATGAGGAGAGGCAGTGTTAGCTGGGATTGTTTAGCCTGGAGAAGAGGAGGCTCAGGGGAGACCTTATTGCTGTTTACAACTACCTGAAGGGTGGTTGTAGCCCGGAGGGGGTTGGTCTCTTCTCCCAGGCAGCCAGCACCAGAACAGGAGGACACAGTCACAAGCTGTGCCAGGGGAAGTTTAGGCTGAAGGTGAGGAGAAAGTTCTTCACAGAGAGAGTTGTTAGCCATTGGAACGTGCTGCCCAGGGAGGTGGTGGAGTCACCATCCCTGGATGTGTTCAAGAGGGGATTGTATGTGGCACTTGGAGCCATGGGTTAGTTGGCATGAGGTATTAGGTCTTAATAGGTTGGACTTGATGGTCTCTGAGGTCTTTTCCAACCTGCTTGATTCTGTGACTCTGTGAAAATGAGGCAATGCCTGGGCTTCCTCGAGGGGTTGTGTGAACTACATCCAAGCAGGACTAGCCTGCCCCATAATACAGAATCACTACTGACTCTGCACCCACAAGGCTCTGGGGACTAAAGGATTGCAAAATCTTGTAAATGCTCTTACTTTTCACATCCACTATTTTGGCAACATCTTCCAAATAGACAAAAGTGATGTTTATAAAAATCCATGCTATAAATGAAGCATTGGTGATATTAAAGACTTAAGTTAGATATAAATATTTAGCCTAACCTATCTTTGTAGTTTATTGAGGAGAAATGTCATTTTACACAGTCAAATGTGCTTGTCCTGGAAAGGACTGAAACCTGTTTTCCCTTAAGTGGGCATTCATAGGGAATGTAAATATTTAGATTTATTTGGTGAAAATGTTCAGCTGTATAGAAGCACACTCTCAGCAGAAGTATTTCTTAACTTTGTTAAGGACAGTAATGTCAGCATGTTAACTGCCTTTGAAATTCTACTTAGGAGTCTCTTCTCTTGAGCAAAAGCTGCTTTTTGTCAGTCTGTCTGTGGGGCAAACCCACATTCCATAGCTTAAATTTTCACAAAAGGCACATCTTTGTGCCTTTCTGCATGGTAGCCATTACCCATCAAGTCACTACTTGGCTTTTACAACAACAACAACAAAAATCTGCCCTTTGACTCATGATGATGATGAGATGCATATCCTCGAGGACTTCTTTTTTGTGTGTTTTGTTTTCTTTTCTCCAAAAAGCTACATTAAACAAGAAAGGGACAAAAGGGGAAAGGACCAAAACACTCATTCATTGCATTCATTTACCTTCAGTCCATCTCCTTAGAGGTTATATTTCTGTTTCCTTTCATAGATTAGGTAGGATTACAAAAGAGCTTATTTGCATCTGTTTTGCTGCTCAAAAGCACCCCTAGAATAGTTCTTTGGGGTTTTTTCATGTGGTGGGTTGAAAATTTCCCCCCCAACATTAAATTTGCCAGGCCAGCTTAGTTGGAAGCAAATGAAAGCTGTATTTCCAGGCAAAACTACAATCTACAATGGAACCCAATGAATATGAACAAAATATACAGGATGTACAGTATTTACAGCTATTTACATTTAATAAACAGCATGAGGACACCCCTGGTCTTTGACCAGGGGAAGCTACTGGCTTCCCCCTCTCTGTCTCCCCCTTTACCCCTGTACAAAAGGAACAAGAGAGAGAAGCAGAGGGACGTTAGACTTAGCCAAAACAATGCAGCCAAGGTCAAGCAGAAGCAAGTTAATACCTCTTCCAGAGCGAAGAAACAAGGAGAGAGAGAAATTGTTTGGGGAACTAAATCTTACAGTAGATATCTCTTCCAATGGGATCATTTAGAACTATTGTTGTTTTCCTTTTTATGCCCAATAGTGATTTATTTGCATTTTACTACTTTCTGTTCAAGATCTGTGAAAAAAGAATTGTAAAGGCATAGCCTAAAACTACCACATTTCATTTGTTTGGGTTCTGGTTTTGTGGGTGTTATTTGGTTGGGTTTGTTTGTTTGTTTGTGTTTGTGTTATTGGGGTTTTTTTTTAATTCTCATTTCCATTTCAGCTACCAAAGCCTTTGTTTTCTAATGTTGAGAATTCCTGGTTTGTTCAGACTGTCCACCCACCTGCAATGTGCCACTTGTTTTGCAGTTCTGTGACCCTGAGAGACAGACAGAGGTGCAGCTATCAGAGGTTGGCAGAACTGACGCAGGCCTCCAGAGTACAAGGAGATTATTTCAGGCAGTTGGTAGAGAACTCTGCCAGGAAAACCAGAGCGTGTGCTCTTTCTGTTGATAAGATTATTTTGCTCTGCTGAAAAAACCCACACAAGATCAGGCTGGGTGGTGATTTGAGCAACCTGATCTAGTTAAAGAGTCCCTGCCCATGGCAGGGGAGTGAAACTAGATGATCTTTAAGGTTCCTTCCAACGCAAATCATTCTATAATTCTGTGAAAGTGGATTTAAATCTGGCTAGAGCTCTCTGGTGCATGATTTCCCCTGTTCCCTCTGAAATGTCAGTTCATCTGATACTAAATGTGATCCTGATTTTTCTAAAGGCAAGAACTGGAAATCTACTATAGATGAGAGAGGGCTACATGGAGCCTAAGTTACTAGGTTAAGTTAGGTTTAGTTAAGTTAAAAGATTGTACTGGGATGACATCTTTAACCAATGAGGGAACCTGGGAAATGGCACTTCTCTGCAGGCACCTTTTTCTTCATGCAAAGTTTTAATTAACACTGTCTCCATAACTGTCAAAATGAATGAAAACTGATTTCCTGTGGTTGTTTTGTTGTTGTTGCTGTTATTTTATTTTGTTGTCTAAGGAAGTGTAAACTCTCCCTGGAGTTTTTGTGAAGGGATACTACTTCCTTAATTTATAAAGGATATGGCAAATATTAATGACAATCATCATAATCTTTATAAACATGGAAAATTGCCAAAACTCATTAACTAGGTTGGATGTATGGTTAGAATATATATTTACACTGAGAATGTACAGGATTTGGGCAGCTATAACAATGCTAACAATTGCATGCAAACTGGTAGGAATATCAGAAAGAGAGAATCCCTGGGAGGGAGATGGCTCTTGACCACACAGAAGGAGACTCGACCAGAACTGTTAAGCTGAAGAGACAAGGAACTAACCACTCACAGCTGGTTCCAGCCAAGCAGGCAGTGCTGCTGCTGTGTGTAGCTGTTGAGGCCTTGGGGCACTCTCCTGCACCAGGCAGGGCAGGTTGCCGGCAGGAAGGCCACGCGGTCGTCAATGGCTGGTCTGGCTTCAGCGGGCGGCAGGCTGTTAACGACGTTCTGGCAACGGGTGCTTGCTTTGTCCTGGGGAAACTGAGGCACAGCAAATCCTGGTTGCAAGGGGAAGCAGGTTTGGCTCTGACTCCTAAGCTTCTTGGCTCTCGTGGCTTCTCTCACAGTTTGTGGTGTGTAGCCTTGTGGCTTTATCCCAGGCTACGGACCGGGCACTCAAAGCAATGGAACTCAAGGCAACTTCAAGCCAGACAGGTCTGAGCAGGTGCAAGCAAGGCAAGGCTCAAGCAAGGCAAAGGAACCTAGAAATCAGCCTGTACATAAATCTTGCCCAAGACTGAATTGGGCCAATAGGGCAACTGAAGCCAGCACATAGCTACCCAATGAGCAGGCGTTCTGTCAGGCTGTGGCCATGAAAGGGAGAACCATAGGCCTGGTCAGGCAGGAGCAGTGGGCAGTACATAGGCCCTTACCCAGGGGCAGGGTTGTTTACCAGACACACACGGTCCTGTCCCCTTTGTTCTTTCTCCCACATTACCCTGACTTTCTGCAGGAAGGAGTGGGGGAGAGTGGGACCATGTCTAGACACATTAAGGTCTGTCTGGGTTTGTGCTGGGGCTCGTTTGGCCCTACCATGACAGCTTTCTCTTAGCGAGAGAAAGTATGGGGAGTTGCCTTCTCACATGGGCATTTGCAGGGTTTCTTTATGTTCCATAAAGTGGCTAGGAACCAGCCTATCTTTCAGACTTTGATCTTTCAAATTCTATTCAAACCAGTCAGTGGATTTCGACATTTATTGAAGGCAACAAATATGTAGTTAGGTACAAACAAGAAGCACTGTCTTAGCGGAGAACCAGACAAAAATCAAACAGGGAGGCTTGTGGAAACAGAATTATTTTTAATTGTCATTGTGCCAGAGATTTGGATGGGGAGAGGAGGAAAGCTACTAGCCTGCTGCCATGTTGGTAATAGCCTGTGGTACAATATGGCAGAGTCAGCAAACTTAGATGGATTTGAGTGTCTTGTAATGAATCTCTGATGTGCTCCTTCCCTGTGAAATGGCACTGGTTTGCTTCGGGGGTGGTGCGTTAAAATTACCCCCCAACAAATGAGGAGTTACCCCCAAAGTTAATCACCAGACCAGCTCAGTTGGTTTGGAAGCAGAATGAAGCTGTATTTACAAAGGAAGTAAAAATCTAGAAATACAAAATGCAACGACTATGCACTCTCTCTCTATATATATGTATATACATATACACACACACACATATTTACAATTCAGAAAAAAGACAAATACAAGGATCCCAGACCCCTCTAAGAAGTCCAGGGCGCTGCTCCCCACCTCCCCTCTCCCCCACTCTCTCCTTCCCATCTCAGCACTTCACAGGCACAGTATACACCACCTGAAGGTCAGGAAAGAGAGATAAGGGAGCAAGCCATGCAAGATGCAAAGATAAAAGCGAGAGAATAGTTTATTCAGCTACCTTTTATCCCAGTCAGCAAATGAATGGAATGATATAGACATATCTATGTTATTATTCTGCATCCAATGGCTAACTTTACTTACCTTTTTCTACTCAAAGTCTCTGGAATTTTCCAAGGCATCAGCCTTAAACTCTAACACCTGGATATTGAGCAAGGTCACATAATTTATTTGCAACTTATTTATAGTGTACTAGAAGACAAGTAAATGGCCTATTTACTGCTCTACATTTTAGCTGAGAACATAAATCTTGCCTAATATTGGAAGGTTTTAAATATTTGAACTTTGTTTTATTTTTATAAGACCTATATGTTAACTTCAACTTTGTTTTATTTCTGATTTGCTTTCTAAAGATTAGAGTAAGTATTTTTCATGTTTGGATATCTGTCCCACCGCAGTGGAAATCAAGTGCTCAATATAAGGTTTTGGAATGCTGATTCTTGTTGTCTGAATGAGGGCACAGAGAGCACTGTCAGCAAGTTTGCTGATGACACCAAGCTGGGTATAGTGGCTGACACAGGAGGGTTGTACTGCCATTTGCCAGATTTAGGCTGGAGAGCTGGGCAGGGATAAATGGAATGAAGCTCAACTAGGGCAAGGGGAGAGTTTTGCACCTGGGAAAGAGCAACCCCAGCAGTATAGGTTGGGGATTGACCTGTTGGAGAGCAGTGAAGGAGAAATGGACCTGGGGGGAAGACTGACCATGAGCCAGCAATGTGCTCTCATGGCCAAGAAGGCCAATGGCATCCTGGGGTGGATTAGAAGGGCTGTGGTCTGTAGGGCAACTCTGCCCCCTCTACTCTGCCCTGCTGAAGCTGCATCTGGAATATTGTGTCCAGTTCTGGGGCCCTCAGTTCAAGAAGGACCTCAGGGAACTGCTTGAAAGAGTCCAGCGCAGAGCCAGAAAAATGATTAGGGGAGCCTGAGGGAGCTGAGGGCTCTGTAGCTTGGAAAGGAGGAGCCTGAGGGTGACCTCATTCATGTTGATAAAGCTGTGCTGGGTGAGTGCCAAGAGGATGGAGCCAGGCTCTGCTGGATGATGCCCAATGACAGCACAAGGGGCAATGGTGGAAGCTGAGGCAGAGGAAGTTTCACTTAAACATGAGGAAAATTTTTTTCCCTGTGAGGGTGACAGAACCCTGGAAGAGGCTGCCCAGGGAGGTTGTGGAGTCTCCCTCTCTGGAGAAATTCAAGACCTGCCTGGATGTGTTCCTGTGTGATCTGCTCTAGGTGATCCTGCTGTGGTGGGGGGGTTGGACTGGATGAGCTTTCAAGGTCCCTTCCAACCCCTAATGTTCTGGGATTCTGTGATGCAGGGATTCTGTGATTATCTTACAAATGTAAGAGGAATTAGAAATAATCAAACCATTGTGATGACCCTCAGCCTTTTTTGAACTGCATGTATAAGAAATATGAACAAATGTACCTTAAAAACAAAGGAGGTTTTCTTAATCCTGTTTGTATCCAATCCATCACAGCAGCGGAAAATCAAATGTAATATATGTATAATAAATTGAGCTGACATTCCCCAAACAAAGATTGTTACTCAAGAGTGGCCAAGTGCTGCCTGTAGTAGGGACTTCAGCACTGAGTCATTGGAAGTGTGTCAGTTGCCAATTTTAATTTGCAATGAGACCTCTGAACCTGTTCTCTCATTTGGAATTGCCACTGTTTGGGTCTGACTCTAGCAAGTATGCTTCAGGCTTGCTTCCTTCTCTTTTCTTGGCAGAGTTAAAGTTTCTTCTTCCTTTAGACAAGAGTGGAACAGCTAGTATGCAGAGCTGGTTTAGTTATTGGTTGTTTTTTTGGTTTTTACTCTTCTCCCCCGAAACCTCCTTTAAGATGCAGAGCCAAAAGACTGGCAGCTCTGTGCCCATGCTTCCTTGCAGCCTTGCCTTCAGATCTGCAGTGCCAGAGCCTCAGCACTGTTTCAGCCAGTATCATATAGGGGCAAGTGTGAGTGGAAGCACAAAGCTGTCTCCATCATGTTACACACACAGACTGTAAAAAGCCACTACACAAATCTGCTTTTGCCGTATGTATGTTAGCTGAAAGATACCCTTGGGGCTCAGCTACAGGACTAGAAATGACTTTTCCTCACAGCATTTTTATGGCATCCTGGGTTTTGTGCAGAAATGTTCTTAGAGGCAGGTGTTTTCACTGATTTGTTTGTCTGTTATTTGGGTGTCCATTCTAGGTCAGCAGTGCTCCCTAGCTCTGAAAAAACAGTCCCAGTTAAATGCAGATTGCAGTAGCAAAAATATTAGCTGTAGTTGAAATACAGATTTTTAACTTGCTAGGGCTCAGAGTGCAGACTCCTGACTGTTTGTCATGAATAACAATGCCCCTGTGTGTCAAGTGGGCGTGAGACTGCACTCATTAATATTGCAGTAGGTATGGAAAAGCCTGTGACAGTGCCAGAATGTGGGGATGCACATGGGAGTGCGGTCTTTTGGGAAGTGACATCAATTTTCACAAAGTTGATATCCTTTAGGCATTAGGGATTTTAATCATGAAAGTTCCATCTCATCTCAATTGACATTTGAGGAAAAAAGCCTGCCAGGGGACAGAAATTTCAAAGCAGCTTCCAAAACAGAAAGCAAACACAATTGCACAGGTAGCCCATTCGTGACACTGGTTTTGGTCCAGTTTGAATTTCTGGTGGGCTTGGGAGTGCAGGTGGACAAGAAGTTCTGCATGGGACATCAACATGCTCTTTTGGCCAAGAAGGCCAATGGGATCCTGGGGTGCATTCAGAGCAGTGTGTCCAGCAGATCCAGGATGGTTCTCATCTCTCTCTACTCTGCCCTGGTGAGACCTCACCTGGAATATTGCATCCAGTTCTGGGCTCCCCAGCTCAGGAGGGACAGGGAGCTACTGGAGAGAGTCCAACAGAAGGCTACAAGGATGCTGAGGGGACTGGAGCACTGCCTGATGAGGAGAGGCTGAGAGCCCTGGTGCTGGTTAGTCAGGAGAGGAGAAGACTGAGAGGGGATTTAATAAAGGCTTCTAAATATCTGAGGGCTGGGGGGCAAGAGGCAGGGGACAGGCTCTGCTCAGCTGCCCCCTGGGATAGGACAAGGGGCAATGCATAGAAACTCCCGCACAGGAGGTTCCACCTCAAGGTGAAGAGGAACTTCTTCCCTGTGAGGGTCCCAGAGCACTGGAAGAGGCTGCCCAGAGAGGTTGTGGAGTCTCCTTCTCTGGAGACTTTCCAGACCCATCTGGATGCATTCCTGTGTGACCTGAGCTAGCTTCCTACTCTGGCAGGGAGGTTGGACTTGATGATCTCTGGAGGTTCCTTCTGTGATCCTGTAACACTAACCTGGCATGACACGGTGCTGCATAAAGGAACTTCAGTTAGCTGTGGCAAGTAACATGGTCACCTCTAACTCTTTACCATTCCATACTTGCTCAGGGTGGCACATCATTTTTGTTTAATATAGCTGTTGTTCATAGATATATTTGCTTCTAACTGATTTGTTTATTCTACAGACTGAAGAATAAACAAATTAAATGTAGTATTTGGAATTCTAGACACCCCTCTCAACCACCACCTGAGTATGTGCCCTTTTCACTCTGGGAATGAATGAATATAACTTTTTATTACTTTTTCACTTCCAGAGTCCTGACAGATGACCTCCATAGTATCATAGTATCAGTCAGGGTTGGAAGGGACCACAAGGATCATCTACTTCCAACCCTCCTGCCATGGCCAGGGACACCCCACACTAGATCAGGCTGGCCAGAGCCTCATCCAGCCTGGGCTTAAACACCTCCAGGGATGGGGCCTGAACCACCTCCCTGGACAACCCATTCCAGGGCTTCACCACTCTCATGGGGAAGAACTTCCTCCTCACGTCCAGCCTGACTCTCCCCACCTCCAGCTTCATTCCATTCCCCCTAGTCCTATCACTACCTGATAGCCTGAGCAGTCCCTCCCCAGCCTTCTTCTAGGCCACAATGAGGTCACCTTGGAGCCTTCTCTTCTCCAGACTGAACAGCCCCAACTCCTTCAGTCTGTCCTCACAGGAGAGGTGCTCCAGCCCTCTGATCATCTTTGTGGCCCTTCTCTGGACACCTTCCAGCACCTCCAGATCCCTCTTGGAATAGGGGCTCCAGAACTGGAGGCAGTACTCCAGTTGGGGTCTCACCAGAGCTGAGTAGAGGGGGGAGAATCACCTCCCCCTGACCCGATGGCCACACTTCTCTTGATGCAGCCCAGGATCCATACCCTTCATCTGTTTTCCTGCTTTGCTCTTCTTCAGGGTTCTGGTAAGGAATTTTGAGTATAAAGTCATCTTGTGATGAATTTCCCCTATACCATTTAATATTATAGCAGGCATATAGGATTTTTGTGGTGATAAAGCTTTCATTAATAAAGTAAACTTCTTTTCTCTGTAGTGTTTCAGTGCTTTGGCTCACTGTTTTCTCCTTCAAGGGACTTTGGAAACAATGTCCACTTGCAGTGTGAAGCACTGTCAAGTACCAATATACATAATAGGTGCTATATAGTCTTCTCTTCCATGATTGCACAATTAATTGCATATCCTTGCCAAAATACTTAATTTTACCCATTGTACTAATCTGCATTAAAAGAAAAATATCTTTTCTATCACAGAATCATAGATCATTAGAGGTTGGAAGGGACCTCCAGAGATCCTCAGGTCCAACCCCTCTGCCAGAGCAGGATCACCCAGGGGAGTCTGCACAGGAATGCAGCCAGGTGGGGTTTGAAAGAGTCCAGAGAAGGAGACTCCACAGCCTCTCTGGGCAGCCTGCTCCAGGGCTCTGTCACCCTCACTGTAAAGAAGTTTCTTCTCATGTTGAGGTGAAACATTCTATGTCCCAGCTTGTACCTGGTGTTCCTTGGCTTATTATTGCTGTGCACCACCAAAAAGAGCTTGGCCCCCTCCACTTGACACCCACCCCTCAGATATTGATAGACATTGATCAGATCCCCTCTCAGCCTTCTCTTCTCCAGACTGAACAGCCCCAGGGCTCTCAGTCTCTCTTCACAGGGGAGATGCTCAAGTCCCCTAAGCATCCTTGTGGCTCTCTGTTGGACTCTCTCCAGCTTGTCCCTGTATACAGCATTTAAACTCTTTGCTCACAAATGCTCCTTCTCTTTAATAACATCTCTGAAACATATCAAACATGGTTTTCAGTTTTGCAGTGCTTATGTGTAGATTTTAAATGAAACCAAAGCAACCTTTAAACAAAATACTAAAATCTTCTCAAGCTTTTCACTCTTCTTTCTCTCCACCCCACCTGTCCCCCTACTCTTCACAATACAATGACCTTAACTTCAGATGGCTGCATCTTCAGGAGTATCACAGCATCACAGTATCACCAAGGTTGGAAGAGACCTCAAAGATCATCGAGTCCAACCTGTCACCACAGACCTCATGACTAGACCATGGCACCAAGTGCCATGTCCAGTCCCCTCTTGAACACCTCCAGGGATGGGGACTCCACCACCTCCCTGGGCAGCACATTCCAATGGTGAATGACTCTCTCGGTGAAGAACTTTCTCCTCACCTCCAGCCTAAACTTCCCCTGGTGCAGCTTGAGACTGTGTCCTCTTGTTCTGGTGCTGGTTGCTAGAGAGAAGAGACCAACCCCTTCCTGGGTACAACCTCCCTTCAGGTAGTTGTAGAGAGCAATGAGGTCGCCCCTGAGCCTCCTCTTCTCCAGGCTAAGCAACCCCAGCTCCCTCAGCCTCTCCTCACAGGGCTGTGCTCAAGGCCTCTCCCCAGCCTTGTTGCCCTTCTCTGGACACATTCAAGTGTCTCGATGTCCTTCCTAACCTGAGGGGCCCAGAACTGGACACAGGACTCAAGGTGTGGCCTAACCAATGCAGAGTCCAGGGGCACAATGACTTCCCTGCTCCTGCTGGCCACACTATTCCTGATCAAGGCCAGAATTCCAGTGGCCTTCTTGGCCACCTGGGCACACTGCTGGCTCATGTTTAGGCGGCTGTCAACCAGCACCCCCAGGTCCCTCTCTGTTTGGCAGCTCTCCAGCCAGTCTGACCCCAGCCTGTAGCTCTGCATGGGGTTGCTGTGGCCAAAGTGCAGCACCTGGCACTTGGACTTATTGAATGTCATCCCATTGGACTCCGCCCATTTGTCCAGTCGCTCTCAATCCCCTCATCCAGATCATCAATGAAGATATTACAGAGGATGGGGTCCAGCACTGATCCCTGGGGGATGCCACTGGTGAGTGGCCTGCAGCTGGATGTGGCACCTTTCACCACCACACTCTGGTCTTGGCCCTCCAGCCAGTTCCTGACCCAGACAGAGTGCTGCTGTCCAAGCCACGAGCTGACAGCTTAGCCAGCAGTTTGCTGTGGGGGACGGTGTCAAAGGCCTTGCTGAGGTCCAGGTAGACCACATCCACAGGCCTCCCCACATCCAGCAGGCAGTCACCTGATCATAGAAGGAGATCAGGTTGGAGAGGCAGTATTTTTAAAAGATATTATTCCCTGTAAACACTGCCCTGAGCATCACAAGCCCTTGCTTCAGAAAAACTCATGCAGAAAGCAGAGACTCATTGAAATCGTTAAGGGGGAGAAGATGCACGAGGGGTTGGGTACAATCATTGTCTCCACTGTGCCATCACTGCTAATGTGAATTCAAGATAAAAATTCAAATGAACAGTTGCAGAATTGTTCACCCATCTTACACATTTATATAAATATGAGATACATGTTATTTATATACATGATGTAAATAGCACCAAGTTTCTTGGCTCTTTTAAAATGGCCTGAAGAAATGGAGCGATCGCTTCAGCTGATGAGGCTTTGCAACATGTAATTTGCTGTGGGTCCCATCACTTCTGAATGTGTTGAGATTGTTTGATGTGTAATTGAAAATCTGTCTCCTCTAGTTGAAATTCTTCTCAGCTCTTGAACAATGAGAACGGTCACAGCAAAGAGAGTGGGAAAAAGAGAGGGAATGAATGGCTGACAAAGTAGCCAGAATACCCAGCTGATAAACCCTGGCAAAGGAATAGTTGAATAGGCTGAGGTTGTGCTCTAGTATACTTTTAATTCCCCCTATTTTTACTGATTTGGGGGTGCTGGTGGATGAGAAGCTCAACAGGAGCCAGCAGTGTGCACTTGCAGCCCAGAAAGCCAACCAGAGGCTGGGCTGCAGTGAGAGAAGCATAGCCAGCAGGGTGCGGGAGGTGATTCTCCCCCTCTGCTCCGCTCTGGTGAGACCACACCTGGAGCTCTGTGTCCAGTTCTGGAGCCTCTATTACAGGAAGGATCTGGAGGTGCTGGAAGGTGTCCAGAGAAGGGCCACGAGGATGAGCACAGGGCTGGAGCTCCTCTGCCATGAGGACAGACTGAAGGAGTTGGGGCTGTTCAGTCCGGAGAAGAGAAGGCTCCCAGGTGACCTAATTGTGGCCTTCCAGCTTCTGAAGGGGGCTACAAGAAAGCTGGAGAGGGACTTTTTAGGGTGTCAGGGAGTGATAGGACTATGGGGAATAGAAAAAAAACTAGAAATGGGTAGATTCAGGTTGGATGTTAGGAAGAAATTCTTCCCCATGAGGGTGGTGAGACACTGGAACAGGTTGCCCAGGGAGGTGGTGGAAGCCTCATCCCTGGAGGTTTTTAAGGTCATGCTGGATGTGGCTGTGAGCAACCTGATCTAGTGTGAGGTGTCCCTGCCCATGGCCCAGCCCTATGAGGAGCATCTCAGGGAGCTGGGGCTGTTTAGCCTGGAGAAAAGGAGGCTCAGGGGAGAACTTATTTCTGTCTACAACTACCTGAAAGGAGGTCGTAGCCAGTTGGGGGTTGGTATCTTCTCCCAGGCACCCAGTGACAGAAGAAGAGGACACAGTCTCAAGCTGCACCAGGGGAAGTTTGGGCTGGATGTGAGGAAGAAATTCTTCCCAGAGAGATTTGCCATTGTTATGGGCTGCCTGGGGAGGTGGTGGAGTCAGAGTCCCGGGAGGTGTTTAGAAGCAAACTGGAGCAGGCACTCAGTGCCATGGTTTAGTTGATTAGATGGTGTTGGATGATAGGTTGGATTTGATGATCTCAATGTTCTTTTCCAACCTGCTTAATTATGTGATTCTGTTGTTTGCATGGGGAAAAGACTGAGGTGGTTGTTGGGGTTGTTGGGTGGTGGGTTCAAGCTTCTGCTGCTGTTTTGTTTTCCCCGGGTAACTCAGGACTAGTTTGGGTCCCTTCAAGTGATCTCCATGGTGGCCAGTTCTGTTTCATTTAAACTGTAGGTTAACCTAGCCATGGTGAGTACTTCCCTTTACTACTTCTTAGCACCTTGCTGGACTGAGGCAGCAAGCATTGTTACTCCTTCGATAACAGCATTAGGATAGTTGTAAGAGCTGAGCTGGTATTTATATAATGAAGCAAGGTATGGCTTCTCTCATCATTTCTGTGATAGGACTGACTGTGAATTTTGACTGAGAAATTCCTTGCAGCATTTAGAGACAGTTCTTAGACTCATGCAGTTGGTGGCAAAGCTGGCAAAAGCACCTCAGGAGGAATGTAATTCCAACCAGCAGGGTGCAAGTAACTTGTAGTTATTTAGGGCTTATTTTTTTTCTACTTGCCTGGTTTGTCACTCTTACCCCTACCTAAAACATGTGAAGCTCCACCTTTTCCTCTGTCCTATAATCTGATACACAGTCATGAAGAGCTAGAGAATGTTATGCTACTGCACTAACTTATTGCATGCTGCTATCCTGGCCCACAATAATATCAAAACCTTCAAAATAATAGTTGAAAAAGGAAAAGGCACTAATAAAGGCTCATGAATAGCATCTTCAAAGAGCAACTGAGAAACAGTGGTTTCCCTACCAACATTTCTTCACTGGCTTAGCAATCTATGGCAGAAGGACAGATCTGTGATTGTAGCTCTTCTGTCTTTCTCTTTCGCATTTTGTTTTTAAGGAAGCAAAACCAGAGTGCTAAAGGGACCATCACAAAGGAAAGTGAACACAGAATCATAGAAACATGGAATTCTGTGATTAGAATATATCATAGAGTCTGTGATTCTTTGATTCTAATGTGACAATCACAAAGGAAAGTGAACATAGATCCATAGAAAGATAGAATTCTATGATTAGAGTATATCATGGAGTCTATGATCCTTTGATTCTAAAGGGACAATCACAAAAAGAAAGTGAACATTTATTTTTCTTTTCCACAAACCTCCACAGAGCCCCACAGCATACACTGACTGATTTCAGGCTGAGTGGGATGTTTTACTTTAACACACAATTAAATACCACATTTAGTTTTCAGTTGCATTCTAAGTAAAACGCTGAAGAAAACCATGTCATGAGCTCTCAATGTGCACCTGCAGCCCGGAAAGCCAATCAGATCCTGGGCTGCAGCAGGAGAAGTGTGGCCAGCAGGGCAAGGGAGGGGATTCTCCCCCTCTACTCAGCTCTGGGGAGACCCCACCTGGAGTACTGCCTCCAGTTCTGGAGCCCCTATTCCAAGAGGGATCTGGAGGTGCTGGAGCGTGTCCAGAGAAGGGCCACGAGGATGATCAGAGGGCTGGAGCACCTCTGCTATGAGGACAGACTGAAGGAGTTGGGGCTGTTCAGTCTGGAGAAGAGAAGGCTCCGAGGTGACCTCATTGTGGCCTTCCAGTATCTGAATGGGGCTACAAGAAGGCTGGGGAGGGACTTCTCAGGCTATCAGGTAGTGATAGGACTAGGGGGAATGGAATGAAGCTGGAGGTGGGGAGAGTCAGGCTGGACATGAGGAGGAAGTTCTTCCCCCATGAGAGTGGTGAAGGCCTGGAATGGGTTGTCCAGGGAGGTGGTTGGGGCCCCATCCCTGGAGGTGTTTAAGCCCAGGCTGGCTGAGGCTCTGGCCAGCCTGATGTAGTGTGGGGTGTCCCTGGCCATGGCAGGAGGGCTGGAACGAGATGATCCTTGTGGTCCCTTCCAACCCTGACTGATACTGTGATACTATGGAGGTCATCTGTCAGGACACTGGAAGTGAAAAAGTAATAAAAAGTTATATTCATTCATTCCCAGAGTGAAAAGGGCACATACTCAGGTGGTGGTTGAGAAGGGTGTCTAGAATTCCAAATACTACATTTAATTTGTTTATTCTTCAGTCTGTAGAATAAACAAATCAGTTAGAAGCAAATATATCTATGAACAACAGCTATATTAAACAAAATTATGTGCCACCCTGAGCAAGTATGGAATGGTAAAGAGTTAGAGGTGACCATGTTACTTGCCACAGCTAATTGAAGTTCCTTTATGCAGCACCATGTCATGCCAGGTTAGTGTTACAGGACCACAGAAGGAACCTCCAGAGATCATCAAGTCCAACCTCCCTGCCAGAGTAGGAAGCTAGCTCAGGTCACACAGGAATGCATCCAGATGGGTCTGGAAAGTCTCCAGAGAAGGAGACTCCACAACCTCTCTGGGCAGCCTCTTCCAGTGCTCTGGGGACCCTCACAGTGAAGAAGTTCCTCTTCACCTTGAGGTGGAACCTCCTGTGCTGGAGTTTCTATGCATTGCCCCTTGTCCTATCCCAGGGGGCAGCTGAGCAGAGCCTGTCCCCTGCCTCTTGCCCCCCAGCCCTCAGATATTTAGAAGCCTTTATTAAATCCCCTCTCAGCCTTCTCCTCTCCTGACTAACCAGCACCAGGCCTCTCAGCCTCTCCTCATCAGGCAGTGCTCCAGTCCCTTCAGCATCCTTGTAGCCCTCTGTTGGACTCTCTCCAGTATCTTCCTGTCCCTCCTGCGCTGGGGAGCCCAGAACTGGATGCAATATTCCAGGTGAGGTCTCACCAGGGCAGAGTAGAGAGAGATGAGAGCCATCCTGGATCTGCTGGACACACTGCTCTGAATGCACCCCAGGATCCCATTGGCCTTCTTGGCCACAAGAGCATGTTGATGTCCCATGCAGAACTGGTTGTCCACCTGCACTCCCAAGCCCACCAGAAATTCAAACTGGACCAAAACCAGTGTCACGAATGGGCTACCTGTGCAATTGTGTTTGCTTTCTGTTTTGGAAGCTGCTTTGAAATTTCTGTCCCTGGCAGGCTTTTTTCCTCAAATGTCAATTGAGATGAGATGGAACTTTCATGATTAAAATCCCTAATGCCTAAAGGATATCAACTTTGTGAAAATTGATGTCACTTCCCAAAAGCCCAGGCTGGATGAGGCTCTGGCCAGCCTGACCTAGTGTGGGGTGTCCCTGCCCACGGCAGGGGAGTTGGAACTAGATGATCCTTGTGGTCCCTTCCAACCCTGACTGATTTGATGATTCTATGATTCTCTGTGAGGAAAAGAGTGGAGCCTTGAAAGGTTTGTCAAATCTGAAAAGGCCAGGGTCAGGCAGCTCCAACCGTGACACTTGTGCACAGCTTTTTCAAGGAAGGCAGCGTTTGGTATGCAGCTCTTGTTCTGATAATCTTATTTGTTTTGGTGGCACAGCTGAAGCTAAGCTCTTCTGAAAATCCAACTGCTGTAGCCAATTATGTTGACAGAAGCCCATTTGATGCATCCTGAACTGGGAATTCAGAATGTTCAGAATTTTGTCTGTGCCTCACAGATTTGGAAGTGCTAAGATTAAGAAAAACCTGGGCAGAACTAAGAGCTCATTGCAAGCCTCTCTTGCATAGCCTTTTGAAAACCAGCCCCACAATCTTTAGTCACTGCATTCTGCTGTCTTCCCTCAGGTAATTAGTGATAGAACAAGAGGGAACAGCCACAAGCTGTGACTGGGTAGGGTTAGACTGGACATTAGGAACAATTTTTTCAGGGCAAGAGTGGAATGTGCTGCCCAGGGAGGTGGTTGAATCACCAACCCTGGATGTCTTGGAAGTGGTTTGGATGTGGTGCTTGGGGACATGGACTGGGGGTGAACCTTGTAGAGTGGGATTCTGGGTTGGACCTGGTGATCCTGAGGCTCTTTTCCAACCTGAGTGTTTCTGTGATTCTGTGCTTCTGCCCTTCAAATGGGAGGGAGACAAACTGAACAGCATTTCACTGGTGAGTGTGGTTTCATTCTTTTGAAGAATCCTGCAACTTAATATATTTAAAAATGAACATTTTAGGGTTGTGAGTACAATCCAACTCTACTATGTGTTGGAAATTTCATCATTAATCTCAGTAGAACCAGTTTTGACACCAGTTTTACAGGGACTGGCGAAACAATTAACCTACAACAATGGAATCAAAGTTGGATGCTTTTCCCAACCACACTGAAGTTTTCTCTCCTCTTCTTCCTGTCTTGCCTTTTTTTTTTCCTTTCTCAGTATTTTCCTTTTCTTAACTTGCCAATTTTGGCTTGCACCTAGCCTGCAAATACAAAGTTCACCATGTAGATGCTGAGCATGGGTTGCATATCCTTATGGATATGCTCCACAGCATTCAGGAAGAGCTGGAAGATACATTGAAATAGAAATTCTTAGTAAACAAAACTACTCTTTCCTTTCCACTGCATTCACAGATTATCCCTCCTAATTTTCTGCTTTCACTGTGCAAAGTAACCAGAAATGCTGATATCAGATGATTTGCCTGAACCTCAGCCAGTTATCTTAAGCTAATTATTATGGATTTTAGGCCTGTTTGCATCTTCACAGGCAATTAAACACTATTGGACAGTAGTGATTATAAAAGGGATCAGACTGAGCATGAATTGAGTCTGTTATATTTTTCTTCATGACCAGAGCTACAGTAAAGAATATCTCACCTTCACACACCACAAGTGTTTTGAGCACCACAGATTCTTTCTCACAATTCTTTCTCATTAGCAACAAAAGGAGAGAAGTTACAAACAGATAAATGTTTGGCTTACATTTGTTCGATTGATTGCATTGTGCTCCTGTGGCCAGGAAGGCCAATGCCATTCTGCAGTGGATTAGAAGGGCTGTGACCAGTAGGTCAAGAGAGGTTCTCCTCCCCCTCTACTCTGCACTGGTGAGGCCACATCTGGAATATAGTGTCCAGTTCTGGGCCTCTCAGTTCAAGAAAGACAGTGAGCTGCTTGAAAGAGTCCAGCACAGAGCCATGAGGATGATTAAGAGAATGGAACATCTTCCTTATGAGGAGAGACTGAGGGAGCTGAGGCTCTTTAGCTTAGAGAAGAGGAGACTGAAAGGTGACCTCATTCATGTCGATAAAGCTGTGCAGGGTGAGTGCCAAGAGGCTGGAGCCAGGCTCTGCTGGGTGATGGCCAATGACAGCACAAGGGGCAGTGGTGGAAGTTGAGGCATAGGAAGTTCCCTGTGAATATGAGGGAAAAAAATTTCCCTGTGAGGGTGACAGAGCCCTGGAAGAGGCTGCCCAGACAGGTTGTGAAGTCTCCCTCTCTGGAGATGTGTTCCTGTGTGATCTGGTGTAGGTGATCCTGCTCTGGCAGCAGGTTTGAACTGGATAATCTCTCGAGTTCCCTTCCAGCCCCTGAAATTCAGTGATTCTGTGATCCTGTGATTATGTTCAGTGGGTTCAAAAAAAGATAAATTAATGCTTTCTCCAACCAACCCTTTCAAAAACCAGTGACCAGGGGCCAGTGTACAAGAGCAGCCATTGCCTGTGAGTTGCATTTATGCTTTCAGCAAGGACCAGAATGAATATCAGTTAAATCAATTCATAGTATAGTGATAATCCTTGCATCCCATTTTCAGACAGAAATCTTTCAGTTGTTCAGTTTACAAAGGAACCCTTCAGAAATTTAAAGATATGCATTAATAGACTCTTTGTTGTTGTTGTTATACTGAAAGAAATTGTATTTGAAAAAACAAACCTGAGCAATATTCTGTCAGTTTTCATTCCATTGTTTTCCAATAATACATAAAATCTGACTATGCATATCTTATTTTAATGCAGAAATGGAGGAGGAGCCTGAGGAGTCCGAGGAGTGACCTCATTCCTATTGATAAAGCTGTGCAGGGTGAGTGCCAAGAGGATGGAGCCAGGCTCTGCTGGGTGATGCCCAATGACAGCACAAGGGGCAGTGGTGGAAGCCGAGGCAGAGGAAGTTCTGTGTGAACACGAGGAAACATTTTTTCCCTGTGAGGATGCTGAAGCCCTGGAGCAGGCTGCCCAGACAGGTTGTGGAGTCTCCTTCTCTGGAGCCTTTCATACCAAGGTCAAGGGAGGTGATTCTCCCCCTCTACTCAGCTCTGGGGAGACCTCACCTGGAGTACTGCCTCAAGTTCTGGAGCTCCTATTCCAAGAGGGATCTGGAGGTGCTGGAAGGTGTCCAGAGAAGGGCCACGAGGATGATCAGAGGGCTGGAGCACCTCTCCTGTGAGGACAGACTGAAGGAGTTGGGGCTGTTCAGTCTGGAGAAGAGAAGGCTCCGAGGTGACCTAACTGTGGCCTTCCAGTATCTGAAGGGGGCCTACAAGAAGGCTGGGGAGGGACTGCTCAGGCTATCAGGGAGTGATAGGACTAGGGGGAATGGAATGAAGCTGGAGGTGGGGAGATTCAGGCTGGACATGAGGAGGAAGTTCTTCCCCATGAGAGTGGTGAAGCCCTGGAATGGGTTGTCCAGGGAGGTGGTTGAGGCCCTGTCCCTGGAGGTGTTTAAGCCCAGGCTGGCTGAGGCTCTGGCCAGCCTGATCTAGTGTGGGGTGTCCCTGCCCATGGCAGGGGGGTTGGAACAAGATGATCCTTGTGGTCCCTTCCAACCCTGACTGATACTATGATACTGTGATACCCACCTGGATGTTTTCCTGTGTGACCTTCCCTACATAACCCTGCTCTGGCAGGGGGATTGGACTGGATGATCTTTCATGGTCCCTTCCAGCCCCTAACACCCTGTGATTCTGTGATTCTGTGAAAAGAGCAATTTTTATGATGAGTTTAGTATGAGAAAGAGAGATGGCAGATTAAAATGATCTGTATTGGGTTTGTGCAAGAGGTTTAGAAAGAGAGCTCTGCTTCAAACTTGTGAAATCTCTATAAAATGTTTAGAGCACACTGCAAAGCCAGAGAGTGTAGAAGCATGAGATGGTTTTAAGACTGAGCAAGCACGTTGTGAAGATTCCTTGACCATTACATATGCTGCTGCATGAAAGACTAAACTGAAAACTGTTTAACATGGGAAAAGCATATACATTTAAAAGCCCTTTAAAAGAACCAGCAGATGTACTTTGGAGAATGGTGTCTGGATCACACTCCTTGCTTCTAAATATAACCCAGTCAAATACAGCTGGCTTTAACCAACTCTGATAAATGTTTTAATCTCAGGAAGAAAATGAATGCAGTGATGTGCAAAATAAGATTTTTATCTGCTAACACTTCTTTTTTTCTGGAGAAGAGTGTGGCAGGCCCAACAGGAAAGAACCTACCAGAATGTCTACATGTGAGGCACAACAGGGCTCATAACAACCTTGAATGCAAGTAGAGCTTGTGGGGAGGCAGAAGATGGGATAAATAAAGCCCCAAAGCATTTTAATTTGCATTTGCTTTTGGAAAAGTTAGCTTGATCAGAACTAGGTGCTGAAAGGCAGTGCTGCTAACACAGGATCACAGGCTCACAGGATGTCAGGGGGTGGAAAGGACCTCTGGAGATCATTGAGTCCAACCTCCCTGACGGAGCAGGACCATAGAAACTAGTGCAGGTCACACAAGAATGAATCCAGATGGGGCTGGAAAGTCTCCAGAGAAGGAGATTCCACAATCTCCCTGAGCAGCCTGTTCCAGTGCTCTGTGACCTTTGCAGTGAAGAAGTTCTTCCTCATGTTGAGGTGGAACCTCCCGTGCTGGAGTTGCTATCTGTTGCCTCTTGCCCCATACCAGAGTGCAGCTGAGCAGAGCCTGTCCCCTGCCTCTGGACCCCCAGCCCTCAGATATTTAGAAACATTGATTAAGTCCCCTCTCAGTCTTCTCCTCTTCAAACTAACCAGCCCCAGGGCTCTCAGCCTCCCCTTATAGGGCAGTGTTAACAGGCTTGAGGAATAGTCCTGAGGAGGGACAATTGGAGCTGAACTGAAGCAGGTATGTGAACACAGGCCTGGAGGTGTTGCTGATAATGGCCTGAGCTACTTTTGAAACAAAAAAAAAAAAAAGGATTGAATGTGCATGTTGGGGGTGTGTTGCTGGTGTGGCTTGTTTTGGTTTTGTTTGCTTGGGGTTTTTTTATGTTTGGTTTGGTTTTGCTGTTATTGTCAGGTTTTTCCCTGCAACATATCACAGTGTGTGAAGGCAACCTGCATTTTCAGGGCAACCAAACTTGCTTGATTTCTGTCTTGCTTATGCAGATTATATTGAATAGTGAAGTTCATTTGCACAGGAATGCAGCCAGGTGGGGTTTCAATGCGTGCAGAGAAGGAGACTCCACCACCTCTTTGGGCAGCCTGCTCCAGGGCTCTGTCACCCTCACTGGAAAGAAGTTTCTCCTCACACTGAGCTGAAATCTTCTATGTTCCAGCTTGTACCTGGTGTTCCTTGGCTTATTAGTGTGCACCACTGAGAAGAGCTTGGCCCCCTCCACTTGACACCCACCCCTCAGATATTGGTAGACATTGATCAGATCCCCTCTCAGTCTTCTCCAGACTAAACAGCCCCAGGGCACTCAGTCTCTCTTCAGAGAGGAGATGCTCAAGTCCCCTGATCATCCTCGTGGCTCTCATCATTATTCTGGGAGTTGTCAGTAAATAGCCACACTTGTTCAGAAATTCTGACTGCTTATCCACTCTGTTGAGCAGCAGGCAATACTGCAACACTGTGATCTCTCTCCAGCAGGTCTCTGCCTCTCTTGACCTGGGGAGCCCCAAACTGGACACAGTATTGCAGGTGTGGTCTCAGCAGGGCAGAGCAGAGGGGGAGAAGAACCTCCCTAGCCCTGCTGGCCACACTTTTCTTGCTGCACCCCAGGATCCCATTGGCTCTCTTGGCCACAAGGGCACATTGCTCTCCCATGCAGTCCCACCGGCACTCCAAGGTCTTTCTTCATGGAGCTGCTTTCCAGCAGGGCAGCCTCTAAGCTGTCCTGTTATAAACAACTGTTTAATAAATGAAATAATGTGGGAAGTATGTAAATGAGACACAGATTTTTTTTTAACATGCTCTTTACTTAAACCTTTCCCTCCAAAGCTGACTACTAAAATAGGTCACAGTATAAAAATAGTATAGTAAACAAACTAAGGACTAGATTCTGTTTGCAAACTGAATTATATAAACCCATCCTAACTCCACTGATTTCAATGCTTAATTTTAAACTGTGTTGTTATTAATGAATGTGCATCTATTGTAGAGGAGATACAATACAATACAATACAATAAATCCAGGTTGAAAGAGACCTTCAAGATCATCGTGTCCAACCCATCAACCAATCCAACCCACCTAAACAACTAAACCATGGCACCCAGCACCCCATCAAGTCTCCTCCTGAACACCTCCAATGATGGTGACTCCACCACCTCCCTGGGCAGCCCATTCCAATGGGCAATCACTCTCTCTGTGTAGAACTTCCTCCTAACATCCAGCCTAAACCTCCCCTGGCACAGCCTGAGACTGTGTCCTCTTGTTCTGGTGCTGCCTGCCTGGGAAAAGAGACCAACCTCTGCCTGTCTACAACCTCCCTTCAGGTAGTTGTAGACAGCAATAAGGTCACCCCTGAGTCTCCTCTTCTCCAGGCTAAGCAACCCCAGCTCCCTCAGCCTCTCCTCATAGGGCTTGTGTTCCAAATCCCTCACCAACTTTGTTGCCCTTCTCTGGACACCTTCCAGCAAGTCAACCTCCTTCATAAACTGAGGGGCCCAGAACTGGACACAGGACTCAAGGTGTGGCCTAACCAGTGCAGTGTCCAGGGGCAGAATCACCTCCCTGCTCCTGCTGGCCACACTCTTCCTGATGCAGGCCAGGATGCCATTGGCCTTCTTGGCTGCCTGGGCACCCTGCAGGCTCATGTTCAGCCTCCCATCAACCAGCACCCCCAGGTCCCTCTCTGCCTGGCCACTCTCCAGCCACTCTGACCCCAGCCTGTAGCACTGCATGGGGTTGCTGTGGCCAATGTGCAGAACCCGGCACTTGGATGTGTTCAGTCTCCTGCCCTTGGCCTCTGCCCATCTGTCCAGCCTGTCGAGGTCCCTCTGCAAAGCCTCTCTGCCCTCCAGCAGATCAACTCCTGCCCCCAGCTTGGTGTCATCTGCAAATTTACTGATGATGGACTCAATGCCCTCATCCAGATCATCAATAAAGATGTTGAAGAGCATGGGGCCCAGCACTGATCCCTGGGGCACACCACTAGTGACAGGCTGCCAGCTGGCTGTGGCACAATTCCTCCAAAGTCCTAGCACCAAAGAACAGGATTTAGCTACTGAAAATAAGAAAGTGGAAGGAAATTCCTACATTCTCTCATTGCAGCTGCAAATTTCTGCTTGGATCCTGTACTGCAGGAGTGGCTGAAATTTCAAGCAGATGAATGCTGGGTCTCATGGGGAGGCACACAGGAGACATGCAGCCGCCTTCTGCCAGATAAGGAAAGGTGTGCCCATCATGGAGCTGCAGTTACCCACTGTGACATGACTGGCATACCATTTCCACATCCCTTTTTTAATCATAGAATCACAGAATTGTTAGGGTTGGAAGAGACCACAAAGATCATCCAGTTCCAATCATTCTGCCATGGGCAGGGACCCCTCACACTAGATCAGGTTGCTCACAGCCACACCCAGCCTGACCTTCAAAACCTCCAGGGATAAGCCTTCTACCACCTCCCTGGGCAACCTGTTCCAGTGTCTCACCACTCTCATGGGGAAGAACTTCTTCCTAACATCCAATCTGAATCTACCCATTTCTAGTTTTGCTCCATTCCCCCCAGCCCTATCATTGCCTGACACCCTAAAAAGTCCCTCCCAAGTTTTCTTGTAGCCTCCTTCAGATTCTGAATGGCCACAATTAGGTCTCCTTGGAGGCTTCTCTTCTCCAGAATGAATAGCCCCAAATCCCTCTGTCTGTCCTCATAGGAGAGGAGCTCCATCCCTCTAATCATCCTCATAGTACTTCTCTGGATGCCTTCCAGCACCTCCAGATCCTTCCTGTACTAGGGGCTCCAGAACTGGACACAGTACTCCAGGTGGGGTCTCACCAGAGTGGAGCAGAGGGGGACAATCACTTCCCTCGACCTGCTGACTATGCTTCTCCTGATGCAGCCCAGGCTCTGGTTGGCTTTCTGGGCTGCAAGTGCACACTGCTGGCTCATGCTGAGCTTCTCATCCACCAGCACCCCCAAGGCCTTTTCTTCAGGGCTGCTCTCAAGTCAGTCCCTGCCCAGACTATATTGGTACTGGGATTGCCCCAACTCACATTCAGGTCTTGCACTTGGTCTTGTTGAACCTCATGAGGTCGTCATGGGCCTAGTTCTGCAGCCTGTCCAGGTCCCTCTGGATGGATCCCTTCCCTCCAGCTGTCTGCTGCACCACACAGCTTGGTGTCATCAGCAAAACTTGCTGAGGGTGCACTCAATGCCACTGTCCATGTTGCCAACAAAGATGTTAAACAGGACTGGTCCCAGGACTGATCCCTGAGGGACTCCACGTGTCACTGGCCTCCACTTGGACATGGACCCATTGACAGCCTCCCTTTGGGTGCAGCCCTCAAGCCAGTTCTTTATCCACTGAATGGTCCATCCATCAAACCCATCCTGCACCAGCTTGGGGACCAGGATGTGGTGCAGGACAGTGTTGAAGGCTTTGCTCAGGTCCAGGTAAATGACATCAGTTGCTCAGCCTTCATCTATTAGTGTTGTGACCTTCATGACTCTCAGTTGCATGAGTGGATGAGCACTTACAACTTGTTGGAGATGCTGAGATTTCTGCAATGGTATTACATAGAAGCCTGGGCATGCTGCAGGGAGAGGTGATGATGAGCTCTTGGGAAAATCAGTGAGTGCTGCAGTAATTTAGATTATTTATGCCTTGATTTTAATATTTTTTTTTAATGTCTCAGCTGTCCCTTAGGACTAAGTCATGCAGTGTATGAAATGATTGTACAGAAGCAATCCAATTGATGTAGAAGGAAACATGCTTGGGCTGAGTTTGATCAAAGGACAATCAATATGCCACAGGTACTCTTTGTCCATGCTAGTCAGCTGTGCCCTGGGACATAACCCTTCTGGAGCTTATATTTGCTAATCAAACTCTATTTCTTCCCTAGCAGACCAATTTCTGTGGAAATTTGATTAGTTCTTAAGCCATTTATTAAATATAAGGAGCAAAAACTTAACCACAGATTGGTTTTAGTAGTATATGACAACAGGAGAAATGTCAAGACTAGGAACTGCCAAGAAGAGGCAATTTTGAGTAGAAATTGTCCTGGTTTGAGGCCAGACAGAGCCTCTCTTGCCCCTGAGTGGGGCAAAATAATGACACTCACACAAATGGATTGGAAAAGTGATGGAAAGTTTAAATGGAAAAGCAGTAAGTGTTGCACAGAAGCTACAAAGCATAGTGACAAAAGAATCCCAAAGTGTGCAGAGTGCCTTACAGCACACCCAAAGGCCTCCCAGTACTTCCCTTCTCCCCACCTAAGGGTATACCCCAAACCCCCAGGGCTCTTTCTTCCTTCCCCACTGCTAGGCTGGTCTCAGGCTGGCCAGGTCTGAGACTGCCCCTCCCCCATTCTCCTCCTGCCATTAGGCTTAGCCAGGCCTAGGAGGCCTTGAGATACTCCCCCAGCATTACCTGATAGGGAGCATCTCCCACGGGAGCAGAGAGGGAAGAAAGAGGAAGAGAATGGCTGCAGGTGGATTTGTAGGGCACAGGATTTAGGGTATGAAATAGGCTGTTTCCTGCATCCACCTTACTGGGTTGGGCACTCAGGACACCAGAGGTGTAACTTGTGTGGCAGTAACAGGAAGCTCCCAGCCTGGACTGCCACAGAAGTTTAAAACAACATATTATTTTTTGGGAATAAAAAAAAAATAAATCACAAATCATTTGGTTTGGGGCAAGTAAACCAAAATCTTTTCATACCAGCAAATTTCATACATCAACCTTTTTATATGTCAACATCTGGGTCTCTTTAGCTTGACTCATGCTTATAAAGATGTTCAGGGTGAGTGCCCAGAGGCTGGAGCCAGGCTCTGCTGGGTGATGCCCAATGACAGCACAAGGGGCAGTGGTGGAAGCTGAGGCAGAGGAAGTTCCATGGGAACAGGAGGAAGAATTTTTTTCCCTGTGAGGGTGACAGAGCCCTGGAACAGGCTGCCCAGGGGGGTTGTGGAGTCTCCTTCTCTGGAGATACTCAAAACCTGCCTGGATGTGTTCCTGTGTGATCTGCTCTTGAGGGGCAGAGGGGTTGGACTGGCTGAGCTTTCCTGGTCCCTTCCAGCCCCTAACATTCTGTGTAACTTTGTCACAATGTAATCTACTCTTTAGAAATACTTTCTCCTTGGAAAATTCAGTTTCTTGAGGTTTTACATTTTATTGGACTTGTAATTATGAAAATATGTTCTGTACTTAATACAATTTCTTCCCCAACCTGCCTGTCTGTAGAGCCATAGGAATGACCCCAGAGACAGCATCCTATCACATCCTAATCAAGGATGTGTACTGCTGTGAGTATGCAGCTATTAAGCTTCAGCCTCCTTGCACAGGTATCCATAATGATATCATTTTCATAGTTTTATGCAACATCACAGAACTTGAAGCTGTGTGAAATACATAGTAGTTAACAATCAAGCCCATTGCACACCTCTTAAATCCTTTTAAGTGTTGCTGAAGAATCCCTCATAGAGTTTGTCATCAGCAGTAGCATTAATATAAGTGGGTAAGTTTGAATGAATAATCAACCTTCCTGATGCTAGTTCCAAAGGTCAGGAGGAGGCAGCCAAAGCAGTAACAGGATACATGTCAGATAAAAGAAGCATTTAGGATATGTCTAAGCACAAAAGCAAAATTATCACTGAGTAAAACCCACCCACGTGTCTGAAATGGTTTTAAGATGAGAAGGAATATTGAAAACTAATCTCTCTGGTGTCTGTCTTCATTTATGGAGTCATAGAGTTGTCAGGGCTGGAAGGCACCTCAAGGATCATCCAGTTCCAGCCCCCCTGCCACAAGCAGGGACACCTCACACTACGGCAGGTTGCTCAGAGACACATCCAGCATTCCTGTATTCTCTCATTGCAGCTGCAAGTTTCTGCTTGGATCCTGTACTGCAGGAGTGGCTGAAATTTTCAAGCAGACAAATGCTGGATCTCATGGGGAGGTACAGAGGAGACATGCAGCTGCCTTCATGCAGCCCATCATAGAGCTGCAGTTACCCCCCATAGACATGACTGGCATATAGCTTCCACATCCCATTTTAATCATAGAATCACAGAATTGTCAGGGTTGGAAGGGACCTCGGGGATCAGCCAGTTCCAACCCCCCTGCCATGGGCAGGGACACCTCACACTACATCAGGTTTCTAGAGCCACATCCAGCATGGCCTTAAAAAACTCCAGGGATGAGGCTTCCACCACCTTCCTGGGCAACCTGTGCCAGTGTCTCACCACCCTCATGGGGAAGAACTTCTTCCTAACATCCAATCTGAATCTACCCATTTCTAGGTTTTTTCCATTCCCCCCAGTCCTATCACTCCCTGACACCCTAAAAAGTCCCTCCCCAGATTTCTTGTAGGCCCCCTTCAGATTCTGAAAGGCCACAATAACATCTCTTTGGAGCCTTCTCTTCTCCAGACTTTTCCTCTAAGTGTGTCTTTTTTACAATCTCTCTCTTGCTGTGCCATTATTTGATTGAAATTCCTCTTCAAAATGTTTATTCAGGGGATGGGCCTCACACAAAACACTTGCATGAGGCAATTCCATCACATCAGCCTTCATTATCATTTTTAGATTATCTAACTGGGATACTTCTTGGTGACTGATGCAATTCCTAGGCTTGCACAAAAGGGCCTCGATTGTTGTGTGCTGATCTTTGATCCTACATTTGCCTTAGCTTTGACATGATGGCTGAATTAGATGGGCATATGATGTGGCACAACTGCAGCTTTTCTCTACTAATACAAAGGGATGTTTTGAGCACAGGAACTGAGATCTTCCCTCATATGAGTATGTGATACAGATGTTGGATTTTTATGGTCTTT
>CM037637.1:38090733-38171348 GCA_015227895.2 Colaptes auratus
ATGTATATATATAAATTACAATATCATCATTGCTCTCTGTTTCAAGCTCTGTAGGTTAAGTACCTGGCACAGCTAACTGCATTGATCCTGTTCCCAGGACGACAGGGAGTGTCTGAGTTAGTTGTGCATTTCCCACAGCTGGGCGATGTGTCTTTGCATTCCCCCCTCTGCCACACCACGTGTCTTTAAATCCATCATGAGTCATTTGTCTTATGTGGAAACTAATTAACATCTTGGGAACAGATTGCTTGCATTGTCATGATATTTATTTGAAGTAACCAGATGCTGTAATTACAGTCTATACAGTTGGTTTTGCTGGGAGGTTGTCAGATATCACTCCTCATCACATTAATTAACAGCATAAAGATGATTTAAACAGTAAAAGATGAGACAAATTTGTTTGGGAGACTTTGAGTCCAAAAGGAAAAGAGATCTGTCCCGAAGGTAAAAAACAAAACAAACCTAATTTGAGTCAGTGTGTGTGTGTGTCTGCTGCTATTCTTTATTTGAAACTCCCCTACCTTTCTACCTTTAATTATATTCCTTTAATTGAACTTTTATCATGTATGTGCTGGTACTCTGTGTAGGTTTACTGTAAAATAGATCTAGGTCTTAGCGAGACCTTGACTGGAATATTGCATCTAGGTCTGGGCTCCCCAGCTCAGGAGGGACAGGGAGCTACTGGAGAGAGTCCCAGGGAGGGATACCAGGGTGCTGAAGCGACTGGAGCACTGCCCCATGAGGAGAGGCTGAGAGCCCGGGGCTGGTTAGTCTGGAGAGGAGAAGACTCAGAGGGGATTTAATCAATGTCTATAAATATCTGAGGGCTGGGGGTCATGAGGGAGGGGACAGGCACTGCTCAGTTGCAGCCTGGGATACGACAAGAGGCAATGGTGGTTCCACCTCAACATGTGCCGGAAGGTGAGCCGCCGGGGCAGACGGCCAGCCTGCATGGTCAATGAACTTCTAAAGGAACTAAGGGTAAAAAGTGGGTGTATCATCTTTGGAAGAAAGGGGAGGCAACCCATGGAATGTTCAAGGATGTTGCTAGGTCATGTGGGAAGAAAATTAGGGAGGCAAAAGCACATTTGGAGCTTAAACTGGCCTCTGCTGTGAAGGCCAACAAAAAGTCCTTCTATAAATATATTAATAGCAAGAGGAAAGGCAAGGACAACCTCCACTCCTTGGTGGGCACGGAGGGGAAAGTTGTAACAAAGGATGAGGAAAAGGCAGAGGCACTTAACACCTTCTTTGTCTCAATTTTTACTAGCAGGGCAGAACATCTTCCAGACAGCTGGCAGAAGGAGCCAGGGAGCAGCATAGTTCTCTGTTCCAGGATGGGATAGTTAGAGATCTTCTCAGCCGCTTGAACCCCCACAAGGCCATGGGACCGGATGGGATCGATCCTAGGGTGCTGAGAGCTGGCAGATGAGCTGGCCAAGCCGCTCCATCATTTTCAGCAGTCCTGGCTCACTGGAGAGGTCCAGAAGACTGGCAGCTGCCAAACTGGGCCCATCCACAAGAAAGGGCCGGTTGGATGAGCCAGGGAATGATAGGCCTGTCAGCCTGACCTCAGTGCCAGGCAAGATCATGGAACAGGTCATCTTGAGTGCGATCATGCAGCACTTACAGGATGGCCAAGGGATCAGGCCCAGCCAGCATGGCTTTAGGAAGGGCAGGTCCTGCCTGACCAACCTGATCTCCTTCTATGATCAGGTGACTGCCTGGTGGATGTGGGGAGGCCTGTGGATGTGGTCTGCCTGGACTTCAGCAAGGCCTTTGAACCGTCCCCACAGCAAACTCCTGGCAAGCTGTCAGCCCATGGCTTGGATGGGAGCACACTGCGTTGGGTTAGGAACTGGCTGGAGGGCGAGCCCAGAGAGTGGTGGTGAATGGTTGCCACAGCCAGCTGGCGCGGCAGTCACTAGTGGGGTGCCCAGGGATCAGTGCTGGGCCCATGCGCTTAAATCTTTATTGATGATCTGGATGAGGGCATGAGTCCATCGCAGAAATTGGCAATGAGGCATCAGAGTCGGAATTTGCAGGACATACACCAAGCTGGAGTGGCAGGAGTTGATCTGCTGGAGGGCGAGAGGCTAGAGGGACCTCGACAGGGGGACAGTGGCAGAGGCCAGGGCAGGAGATTGAACACATCCAAGTGCTGGTTCTGCACATTGGCCACAGCAACCCATGGAGTGCTGCAGGCAGGCTGGGGACAGAGTGGCTGGAGAGCGGCCAGGCAGAGAGGGACCTGGGGGTGCTGGTTGATAGTAGGCTGAACATGAGCCTGCAGTGTGCCCAGGCAGCCAAGAGGGCCAATGGCATCCTGGCCTGCATCAGGAAGAGTGTGGCCAGCAGGAGCAGGGAGGTCATTCTGCCCCTGTACACTGCACTGGTTAGGCCACACCTGAGTCCTGTGTCCAGTTCTGGGCCTCTCAGTTTAGGAAGGAGGTTGACTTGCTGGAGGGTGTCCAGAGAAGGGCAACAAAGTTGGTGAGGGGCTTGGAACACAAGCCCTGTGAGGAGAGGCTGAGGGAGCTGGGGTTGCTTAGCCCGGACAGGAGGAGACTCAGGGGGACCTTATTGCTCTCTACAACTACCTGAAGGGAGGTTGTAGCCAGGCAGAGGTTGGTCTATCTTCCCAGGCAGCCAGTACCAGAACAAGAGGACACAGTCTCAGGCTGCACCAGGGGAGGTTTAGGCTGGATGTTAGGAAGAAGTTCTACACAGAGAGAGTGATTGCCCATTGGAATGGGCTGCCCGGGGCGGTGGTGGAGTCACCATCATTGGAGGTGTTCAGGAGGAGACTTGATGGGGTGCTTGGTGCCATGGTTTAGTTGTTTGGGTGGGTTGAATGGTTGATAGGCTGGACATGATGATCTTGAAGGTCTCTTCCAACCTGGTTTATTGTATTGTATGAGGAGGAACTTCATCACTGTGAGGGTCACAGAGCACTGGAACAATCTGCCCAGAGAGGTTGTGGAGTCTCCTTCTCTGGAGACATTCCAGACCCATCTGGATGCATTCCTGTGTGACCTGCACTAAATTCTATGGTCCTGCTCTGGCAGGGGGGTTGGACTTGATCATCTCCGGAGGTCCCTTCCAACCCCTAACATCCTCTGAGCCTGTGATCCTGTCTTCAATAATTACATTCTTGGAGAAATCTGTATTTATTGGTCCTTGTTCCCTATACCACTGTCTGCTTTGATTAGACATTACTAGTGCCTCATTCCTTCCGATTCCTCCCTGAGAAGCTGAACAAATTGCATTGCTGTTAAGAAAAAAGGAATCTCATTGTTAATTACCTTGTAGGTGAGAAGAGGCAATAAGCTTTTGCTGAGATCTGGTTTAAAAAGATTTGTATTCAGAAACAAAGGGAAGGAGGGACAAGGCATCAAAACAGGAAGACAATTCTAAGGACTCAGCTCAGTCAACTAGTTCTGTTCCATAGGCAGATCTTCCCCACCATTTACTTATGACCAGTGTCAGCCTGACTGCACTTTCAATGCCCTGTACACAATGTCAGCCATAGTGCAATGCAGCACCTTTTGGATGACAGGGACTTGTGGTATCAGATTTATCAAAGGCTTTCTGAGACCCAAAACCATTGTATCATGTTTTAATCATCACTCTTGGTTATAGTATGTTCCAAATAACTGACACAGATTTTCTCGTGAGAGGTATTAAAGAAAGATGAAGGAAGAGAGAATTCAATGGAATCTGCCAGCAGTTAAAATGCCAGAGTGGCACACTGAAAGTGCTTGGCTTGAGGATGGTGCTCACATCAGGTCCAAAAATAAGACAGAAGTCTTGCTTCATGTAAACACTATCTTTAATTCATGACATTTGGTTACACCTTTTTTTCACTTGTTATAGTCTATGACTATTCAAAATATTTTCTTCTGTAATCCTGTAAGTTCTTTTCAATTATTTCATGATGAGTATCATAAGCCCTGCTATCAATACAGACTGGGGCAGGAGGTGACAGAAAGCAGCCCTGAGGAAAAGGACTTGGGGGTGATGATGGATGAGAAGCTGGACATGAGCAGGCAGGGTGAGCTTGCAGCACAGAAGGCAAATCACAGCCTGGGCTGCATCCAAAGCAGCGTTGCCAGCAGATCCAGAGAGGTGATTCTGCCACTTTGCTCTGCTCTGCTGAGGCCTCACCTGGAGTGCTGTGTACAGCTCTGGAGCCCTCAGTATAGGATGGACATGGACCTGATGGAGAGGGTCCAGAGGAGAGCCTCAAAAATGATCAGGGTGTTGGAGCAACTCTGCTATGAGGACAGGCTGAGGGAGCTGGGGGTGTTCAGCCTGGAGAAGAGGAGACTCCAGGGAGACCTAATAGCAGCCTTCCAGTACCTGAAGGGGGCTACAGGAAAGCTGGAGAGAGACTTTTGCAAAGGTCTGCAGTGACAGGACAAGGGGCAATGGCTTCAAACCAAGGGAAAGAACTAGTGCTCTTTCCTATGAGAGTGGTGGAACACTGGAACAGGTTGCCCAGGGAGGTGGTTGAGGCTCCTTCCCTGGAGATGTTCAAGGTAAGGCTGGAGGAGGCCCTGGGCAGCCTGATCTAGTTGGGGATGTCCCTGCTGACTGTGGGGAGGTCTAACTGGATGAGCTTTGGAGGTCCCTTGTGGCCTGGACCATTGTATGATTCTAAGATTGCTCAGAGTCTAGTACCTCTGGGATAGAAGTCACGAGAAATGTCATGTGCAGACCTCCCTGCCATTGACTGTACCCTGCCACTGACCCAGTAGGCTCCAATGGACTCTAGGCTGGGAGCACAGGTTACCAGGTGTCACAAACATTGAAATGGTGGCCTTTGAGCTATGGATCTCTGCCACCTGCCTTTCTGCTGTGCTGTGGCTTTTCTGGGTTTAAAAATGGTCTCCATTAATGCAAAGTTAATGTACCTGTCATTTCCCCCAGTGAGATTTGTGCCTGGTCTTTCAGCCACCTCTCCAGTAGTACTGCTCACATTCTACAGTTTTGATACACTCATATTGTAGATTTAGTTTTATTCTTCTGTAGATGTTCCCTGGAGCCAAACAGAAGGAAGGGAAACCTTTGCTGTAAAATTCTTGTATTAATGAGGGGTATGATGACAGAGAGAGGGGATAGCCTTAAAAATAACCAGATGGTGTTAAACCTTTGTTCATATTTTACAATGACCCATGGAACACAATTTTGTGCCTATAAAACAAACAAACAAGTCTTGTGCTCTTGTTATTAACTAGCAGGTGTCTCATCTTTCAAAACCCCATTTTAGCCAGGCAGTGATTTTCAACAAAACCTGACCTGTTCATTTTTTGCCAGACTGAGCAGCCCCCAAGGCCTGCTGAAAGTCATCTGAAAAGTGTTTCTTAATAGATCTGTTTTCTTTTCCTGAAGTTGTAGTATTTCCTGTATTTATAGAGATAGAATCATACCATTGTCAGTAGTATACATATAAAAGCACCTATAGACCTCTAGGAATGTACAGCAGAAGATCAAATGCAAATTATAGAATCATAGAATTGTTAGGATTGGAAGGGACCTCGGGGATCATCCAGTTCCAACCCTCCTGTCATGGGCAGGGACACCTCACACTACAGCAGGTTGCTCAGAGACACATCCAGCCTGGCCTTCAAAACCTCCAGGGATGAGGCTTCCGCCACCTCCCTGGGCAACCTGTGCCAGTGTCTCACCACCCTCATGGGGAAGAACTTCTTCCTAACATCCCATCTGAATCTACCCATTTCTAGTTTTGCTCCATTCCTTTCAGTCCTATCACTCCCTGACACCCTAAAAAGTCCCTCCCCAGATTTCTTGTAGTCCAGTTCAGATACTGGAAGGCCACAATTAGGACTCCTCAGAGCCTTTTCTTCTCCAGAGTGAACACCCCCAGCTCCCTCAGTCTGTCTCCATAGCAGAGCATCTCCAGCCCTCTGATCATCCTTGTGGTCCTTCTCTGGACACCTTCCAGCACCTCCAGATCCTTCCTGTAATAGGGGCTCCAGAACTGGATGCAGTACTCCAGGTGGGGTCTCACCAGAGTGGAGTAGAGGGGGAGAATCTGGCTCTTTTACATCTGTATTAGTTGAGCAGCAAGCTCTGGTGACATAGATTACCAAAGTAGGGTAGTTATACAACATCGAAGAATGATACATATTCTGGAAACCATTTAATGAGTACCTTTATATATTGGCAACTACATTTGAATTTTTTGCATTTTTTGTAGAGAATTAATCCTCAGGAATATGTTGACACAATTGATGTCAGCTGGTGAATTGAAGCCAGGCTGGCAAATATGTTATTATCGTTGCAAATGATAGAGAGCGCTGTGACAAACTCAGATCCAGTTTGAATCCATTGATTTCCCTGAGCTCATGAAGGATTTGGTGTGTTAATCATATGAATTTTCTTCCAAAATGCCTCCCTGTCTCCTGGTTCATGTTGTATCAAAAAAGACAGTCTGCTAGCTGCTCATTAAGATACTCTGCTCAACAGAGTGGATAAGCAGTCAGAGTTTTTGAACAAGTGTGGCTATTTACTGACAACTCCATGAGCAGAATAATGATGAGAGCCACGAGGATGCTTAGGGGACTTGAGCATCTCCCCCCTGTGAAGAGAGACTGAGAGCCCTGGGGCTGTTTAGGCTGAAGAAGAGAAGACTGAGAGGGGATCTGATCAGTGTCTATCAGTATCTGAGGGGTGGGTGTCAAGTGGAGGGGGCCAAGCTCTTTTCGGTGGTGTACACCAATAAGCCAGGGAACAGCAGGTACAAGCTGGAACATAGAAGGTTTCAGCTCCTTCACAGTGAGGGTGACAGAGCCCTGGAGCAGGCTGCCCAGAGAGGTTGCGGAGTCTCTCTCTCTGGACACATTCAACCCCCACCTGGCTGCGTTCCTGTACAGACTCCCCTGGGTGATTCTGCTCTGGGAGGGGGGTTGGACCTGATGATCTCTGGAGGTCCCTCCCAACCTCTCATGTTCTGTGATTCTGAGAGTTAAGAATTTTGGGCATTGCTTTTGTAGTCTTGCTTCCATCACAGAATGAGCAAAGGATGGTTTCATGCAAGCTCAGCTCAAACCCAGAAAATAAACACAGATCTTATTTTGCACTTCCAAGTCCACATGCTCATTTCAGGGAGTCTGAGTTTTTCAAGAACCACACAAGCTTGCAGCATACACATCTGCCTCTGGACTTTGAAATTTGCAGTGACATCAAGCTTCACCCATCAAACAAGTTTCAACTGGGTTTTAGTAGCCGTGGCTAGCAGGGGACCTTCTGGAATTGGCTTCAAATTGCACCAGGAAAGGTTAAGATTGGGTATTAGGAAAAATGTCTTTACTGAAGGAGTAGGCAAGCATTGGGATGTGCTGCCCAGGGAAGTGGTGGAGTCACCATCCCTTGAGGTGTTCAAAAAATGTAGCAACTGGGGACACGGTTCAGTGGTGTATTTGTCAGTGTTAGGTTAACATTTGGACCTGATGGCCTTCGAGGTCTTTTCCAACCTCAGTAATTCTATGATCCTAAGTTGGAACTTGCCTCTTTGTCCTTCTGCTCAAGCAGAAGATCTGTGAGATGACTACATCACTGCTGTCAGCAGGATGGCCTGAACTCATCCCCTGCATCGTGTCTAGTTCGGTGGATATGGGCATAGTTTGAAGGGCTAAGCAGAAAGGCAATCACACACTTCCTTAGCTCTGTAGGTCATGGCAGCTTTGGCTCTCATGTCAGTTGTGACATCTAAGGCTCTCATCAAACCTTGGTGAACCTGTATTTGCATAGTAGGCAGTGAATGGCAGACAGCAATTTGCTGAAGCACTCCCAGCCAACCTGTTACTTGTAAGCACTGCTTACTGTCCTGAGATGAATATTGATTGAATTTGTGAAAAGCTTCCTCAGTACAAATTGGTCTCAATATGAGCTGATCTGGTGTTTGATATGTCATGTGTTTTCCACAGAGGACAAATAATACTCTGTTTTCAGACATAAAATCAATGAGCTATGCATAGTACAAAAGGACTGAGAGAAACTCCTGAGGGATCACGTCTAGGACTTTCCTCTTACATGACCCTTATTTTGCTTCCTCAAGAATAGATAGTAAATGGCAAAGGTGTCTACTATCTGTCTTAAACATCATAAAGAGATCAAAGAGCACTGAAGGAGATGGCATAGGATAGCATAGGATGGCTTGAGTTTGAAGGGACCTCCAAAGTTCATCCAGTCCAAGTCCCCTCCGTTAGATCAGGTTTCACAGAGCCCCATCAAGCCTGACCTTGAACATCTCCAAGTGTGGGGTCTCTGCCTCCCTGGGCAACTTGTTCCAGTGTTACAATATTGTGGTGGGGTGAGAAAGTTCCCTCCCCACACACAGGGAAAGAAACCACAGCTAGCTCAGTCGGAAAAGCAGATGAAAGCTATATTTACAGGCATAAATGGAATGCAATGAATATATACACAAATATACAATATTTGCAATATATACAGGAAAATATAACAATGAACACAATGCAGAAAAACCTTTTCCCTCCAGCCGGCCAGGGGGGTTCCCTGAACCCCCCTCTCTCCCTCCCCACCTCCCCTTTTTCCCAAAAAGGGTTAGAGAGAGAGAAAGGCAATTAAGGAAGAAAAATTCTGTTAGCTCAGAAAGTGCATGCAAAAATTAGTGTTCTTATCTGGTTAGCTGTTAACTCAAGGCCATTCCTGCTTCAGAAAGAGAGAAAACCATCCAGCTCACAGGACAGAGAAGCACAGACTGCACCCAGCCCTGAACCCAGACCAGACACAGACTGAACCAACAGAACCCAAACTCAAAACTGCTCCCCACAAGCCACCAATGAAATTAGTTTAGACTATCTTGTTTTTGTTCAAATATCAAAAACATTCAGCCAGAGTGTTCAGCAACTGTCTCTTTCTTAAAGGCATAGCATCAACCGGTCACAAATATCCTCATGATGAAGAACTTCCTCCTAACATCTAACCTAATGTCCACAACAACCCCATGCAGCGCTACAGGCTGGGGTCAGAGTGGCTGCAGAGCAGCCAGGCAGAGAGGGACCTGGGGGTACTGCTTGACAGCAGCTAACCATGAGCCAGAAGTGTGCCCAGGTGGCCAAGAAGGCCAATGGCATCCTGGCCTGCATCAGAAACATTGTGGTCAGCAGGAGCAAGGAAGTCATTCTGCCCTGTACTCACAGTATCACAGTATCACAGTATAACCAAGGTTGGAAGAGACCCCAAGGATCATCAAGTCCAACCTGTCCCAACAGACCTCACAACTAGACCATGGCACCAAGTGCCACGTCCAATCTCCCCTTGAACACCTCCAGGGTCGGCGACTCCACCACCTCCCTGGGCAGCACATTCCAATGACGAATGACTTGCTCAGTGAAGAACTTCCTCCTCACCTTGAGTCTAAACCTCCCCTGGCACAGCTTGAGACTGTGTCCTCTTGTTCTGGTGCTGGTTGCCTGGGAGAAGAGACGAACCCCCTCCTGTCTACAACCACCTTTCAGGTAGTTGTAGAGGGCAATGAGGTCACCTCTGATCCTTCTCTTCTCCAGGCTAAACAACCCAGCTCCCTCAGCCTCTCTTCATAGGGCTTGTGCTCAAGGCCTCTCCCCAGCCTTGTTGCCCTTTTCTGGACACGTTCAAGTATCTCGATGTCCTTCCTAAACTGAGGGGCCCAGAACTGGACACAGTACTCAAGGTGTGGCCTAACCAATGCAGAGTACAGGGGCAGAATGACCTCCCTGCTCCTGCTGGCCACACTATTCCCAATACAGGCCAGGATGCCATTGGCCTTCTTGGCCACCTGGGCACACTGTTTGCTCATGTTTAGGTGGGTGTCAATCAGCACCCCCAGGTCCCTCTCTGTTTGGCAGCTCTCAGCCACTCTGACCCCAGCCTGTAGCTCTGCATGGGGTTGCCGTGGCCAAAGTGCAGCACCCGGCACTTGGACTTATTAAATGCCATCCCATTGGACTCTGCCCATCTGTCCAGTCGGTCGAGGTCCCTCTGCAGAGCCTTTCTACCCTCTAACTGACTAACATCTGTTCCCAACTTGGTGTCATCTGCAAATTTGCTGATGACTGACTCAACCCCCTCATCCAGATCATCAATGAAGATGTTAAAGAGGATGGGGCCAGCACCGATCCCTGGGGGACGCCGCTGGTGCCTGGCCGCCAGCCGGACGCGGCACCATTCACCACCACTCTCTGGGCTCGGCCCTCCAGCCAGTTCCTAACCCAGCACAGAGTGTTGCGGTCCAAACCACGAGCTGACAGTTTAGCCAGCAGTTTACTGTGGGGGACGGTGTCAAAGGCCTTGCTGAAGTCCAGATAGACTACATCCACAGGCCTCCCCACGTCCACCAGGCAGTCACCTGATCATAGAAGGAGATCAGGTTGGAGAGGCAGGACCTGCCCTTCCTAAAGCCATGTTGGCTGGACCTGAGCCCTTGGCCATCCTTCAGGTGCGCAGTTATTGCCTCCAGGATAATCTGTTCCATCACTTTCCCTGGCACTGAGGTCAGGCTGACTGGCCTGTAGTTTCCGGGCTCCTCCATCCGTCCCTTCTTGTGGATGGGGATCACATTGGCCAGTTTCCAGTCATCTGGGACCTCTCCAGTGAGCCAGGACTGGAGGAAAATGATGGAGAGCGGCTTGGCAGCTCATCTGCCAGCTCTCTCAGCACCCTAGGATGGATCCCATCCAGTCCCATGGCCTTGTGGGTGTCCAAGTGGCTCAGCACTGGTAAGGCCACACCTTGTGTCCTGTGTCCAGTTCTGGGCCCCTCAGTTTAAGAAAGATGTTGAGATGCTGAAAAATGTCCAGAGAAGGTCAACAAGGCTGGTGAGGGGTCTGGAGCACAGCCCTTTGAGGAGAGGCTGAGGGAGCAGGAGGCTGAGGAGGCTCAGGGGAGACCGTATTGCTGTCTAAAACTACCTGAAGGGAGGTTGTAGCCAGGTGGGGGTTGGTCTCTTCTCCCAGGCAACCAGCAGCAGAACAGGAGGACACAGTCTCAAGCTGCACCAGGGGAAGTTTAGGCTGGAGGTGAGGAGAAAGTTCTTCACAGAAAGAGTGATTGCCCATTGGAATGTGCTGCCCAGGGAGGTGGTGGAGTCACCATCCCTGGAGGTGTTCACAGAGGGATTGGATGTGGCACTTGGTGCCATGGTTTAGTTGTCCTGAGGTGTTAGGTATTAGGTAATAGGCTGGACTTGATGATCTCTGAGGTCTTTTTCAAGCGGGTTGATTCTATGAATCTAAATCTACTCTTCTCTGTTTTAAAACCATTGCCTTCATCCCATCACTGCAGGCCTTTGTAAACAGTCCCTCTCCAGACTTCTTGTAGGTTCCTTTCAGGTACTGGAAAATGGCAATTAGGTCTCTCCAGAGTCTTCTCTTCTCCAGGCTGAACAACTCCAGGTCCCTCAGCCTGTCCTTGCCAGAGAGTTGTTCCAGCCCCCTGATAATTTCTGTGGCCCTCCTGTGGACCTGGGTCTCCAGGGGAGATCTTATTGCCCTCTACAACTACCTGAAAGGAGGTTGTAGCCAGGTGGGGGTTGGTCTCTTCTCCCAGGCAACCAGTGACAGAAGGAGTGGACACGGTCTCAAGCTGCTTCAGGGGAGGTTTAGGCTGGATGTTAAGAGGAAATTCTTTACAGAAAGAGTGATTGCCCATTGGAATGTGCTGCCCAGGGGGGCCGTGGAGTCACCATCACTGGAGGTGTTGAGGAAGAGACTGGATGGGGTGCTTGGTGCCATGGTTTAGTTGATTAGGTGGTGTTGGGTGTTAGGTTGCACTCGATGACCTCAAAGGTCTTTTCCAACCTGGTTAATTCTGTATTCTGCTCCGCCAGGTCCATGCCTTTCTTGTGACCTGTTTCTTCAGGCATGTATGGAGAGAAAGCTGTATGAGGAACTGGAAAGCAAAAAAGCTCTGGGATGCTCTATTCTAGAGGAGATCTGATACTTGGTGTCTCCTACTGCCTGCTTGAATTCACAAGTCACTTTTTTAACCCTCTTCCCAGAATATACAGGGGGAAAAAAAGCCAACTTCAAAGTGGTACTGTTTCTGCAACTGGCTTCTGAAATTCTTCATTTTGTATCTAAACTTGGGCACTCAGCACAGTGTGCTTGGAGAATTTTCATAATCATCATCAAGAATTCATCAGCTCTCTCTTAATGCGAGTATCATTCTTCCCTGGCTGCAACAGGAAATTAGAAGTTAAGTTGAACTGAATTTTTTGTTCATATGTTAACATTGTGTGTGAGGGTTCATCCAAGGCAGATTACTTTATGCTTTGGGGCATTTTGCCATGATCTGATGATAAATGACCTTGTGTGCCTCTGTTGAAGAACACATTACTTCCTTATCTGGTTAGTTTATATATAGTACTGAAAAATCTCCCATCTACAGTGCTGCAAATTATGGAGGGGAAAAAATTCCCTTTCTACTAGGTATATATATTTTAGGGCATCTTTAAGTATAGCAGAAGCACCCTACTTCTCAGCACTACTGAAGCTTCTTTTTCAGTGTTGGGTCCAATTCTGGGCTCCCCAGTACAAAGAATAGAATAGAATAGAATAGAATAGAATAGAATAGAATAGAATAGAATAGAATAGAATAGAATAGAATAGACCAGGTTGGAAGAGACCTTTGAGATCACCAAGTCCAGCCTATCACCCAACACCACCTAATCAACTAAACCATGGCACCAAGCACCCCAGCAAGTCTCCTCCTGAACACCTCCAATGATGGTGACTCAACCACCTCCCTGGGCAGCCCATTCCAATGGGCAATCACTCTCTCTGTTTAAAACTTCCTCCTAATCTCCAGCCTAAACCTCCCCTGGTGCAGCCTGAGACTGTGTCCTCTTGTTCTGCTGCTGGTTGCCTGGGAGAAGAGACCAACCTCTGCCTGTCTACAACCTCCCTTCAGGTAGTTGCAGAGAGCAATAAGGTAACCCCTGAGTCTCCTCCAGGCTAAGCAACCCCAGCTCCCTCAGCCTCTCCTCACAGGGCTTGTCTTCCAAAACCCTCACCAACTTTGTTGCCTTTCTCTGGACACCTTCCAGCAAGTCAACCTCCTTCCTAAACTGAGGGGCCCAGAACTGGACACAGCACTCAAGGTGTGGCCTAACCAGTGCAGTGTACAGGGGCAGAATGACCTCCCTGCTCCTGCTGGCCACACTGTTCCTAGTGCAGGCCAGGATGCCATTGGCCCTCTTGGCTGCCTGGGCACACTGCAGGCTCATGTTCAGCCTACTATCAACCAGCACCCCCAGGTCCCTCTCTGCCTGGCCACTCTCCAGCCACTCTGACCCCAGCCTGTAGCACTGCCTGGGGTTGCTGTGGCCAATGTGCAGAACCCGGCACTTGGATGTGTTCAATCTCCTGCCCTTGGCCTCTGCCCATCTGTCCAGCCTGTCGAGGTCCCTCTGCAAAGCCTCTCTGCCCTCCAGCAGATCAACTCCTGCCCCCAGCTTGGTATCATCCACAAATTTACTGATGATGGACTCGATGCCCTCATCCAGATCATCAATAAAGATGTTGAAGAGCATGGGGCCCAGCACTGATGAATATCCAGTGAAGCATGACTAAGATGATGAAGGAAGGAGCTGGAGCTTCTCTGCTATGAGCAAAGGCTGAGACAGCTGTTGCTGTTGAGCCTGAAGAAGAAAAGGTTTGAAAGGAGATCTTACTAATGCACATAAATACCTGGAGATAGAGTGCAAAGAATATGAAGCCAGGCTCTCTTCAGCAGGGCTGGGAGACAGGACCAGAGGCCATGGGCACGGTCTGCAATGCAGGAGATTGTCTTTGAGCATCAGAAAAAGCCTTTTCCTGTGAGCATGACTGAGCACAGGCACAGGTTGTCCAGGGAGTTTCCAACGTCTCCAGCCATGGAGTCTGGAGGTACTCAAAAGCTGTCTGGACTGAGTCCTGTGCTACATACTCTAGGTGGCCCTGCTTGAGCAGGGGTTTGCAGAGCATGACCTCCAGAGACTCATTCAAATATCAACCATTCTGTGAAACACCAGATTGTATGATTTTGAGTTGAAATCCATGTGGAATTGAAAATGCATTGCTTTTACATCCCAAAACCTGAGCAGAAGATGGTTTGCATGTGCTGAAAAGTAGTGGAAGCTACTGAACAGGACAGAAGTTGTTTATGTGTGTCTGTTGAAAGAAGAATTAACATCAACTACCTGCACACCAGGCTGACAGTGTGCCTGCACTCAGGCAGAGAAAACCATCTAGTCTTGTCCACTTGAATTGAATCTGCCTCTTCCATAGCTAGTGCCTATTTCTAAACAAGGCTGTGACTGGGGAGCCACATGCTTGACCTTCCCAATTCACAGGGCTTGATCAGTCTGCATCTGACAGAGAGATTTAATATGTCAGGGAGTTGCTGTGGAATAACTTCAGGTTACAGATGTCTCGATTCAGGCTGCTAAATATAGTCATGGCTGGATTTAGACGTATTTGACATGCTTTGCAGTGTCCCTGTCCTCCAGCTGCTTGTCCCACGAGTGCAAACTCCCTTTTGGTCTTGACTCATCTTTGCCATGACTGTGCTGGTGTCAAGAGGGAGGGGACAGGCTCTGCTCACTTGCACCCTGGGAAAGGACAAGAGGCAATGGATAGAAACTCCAGCACAGGATGTTCCACCTCAACACAAGGAAGAACTTCTTTACTGTAGGGGTCACAGAGCACTGGAAGAATCTGCCCAGAGAGGTTGTGGAGTCTCCTTCTCTGGAGTCTTTCAAGACCCATCTGGATGTGTTCCTGTGTGACCTGGGCTGGATTCTATGGTCCTGCTCTGGCAGGGGGGTTGGACTTGATGATCACAGAATCACAGAATCAGTCAGGGTTTGGAAGGGACCACAAGGATCATCTACTTCCAACCCCCCTGACATGGGCAGGGACACCCCACACTAGATCTGGCTGGACAGAGCCTCATCCAGCCTGGGCTTAAACACCTCCAGGGATGGGGCCTCAACCACCTCCCTGGACAACCCATTCCAGGGCTTCACCACTCTCATGGGGAAGAACTTCCTCCTCACCTCCAGCCTGAATCTCCCCACCTCCAGCTTCATTCCATTCCCCCTAGTCCTATCACTCCCTGATAGCCTGACAAGTCCCTCCCCAGCCTTCTTGTAGGCCCCCTTCAGATACTGGAAGGCCACAATGAGGTCACCTCGGAGCCTTCTTTTCTCCTGACTGAACAGCCCCAACTCCTTCAGTCTGTCCTCATAGGAGAGGTGCTCCAGCCTCCAGAAGTCCCTTTCAACCCCTAACATCCTCTGAGCCTGTGATCCTGTCTTCAATAATTACATTCTTGGAGAAATCTGTATTTATTGGTCCTTGTTTCCCTATACCACTGTCTGCTTTGATTAGACATTACTAGTGCCTCATTCCTTCTGATTCCTCCCTGAGAAGCTGAACAAATTGCATTGCTGTTAAGAAAAAAGGAATCTCATTGTTAATTACCTTGTAGGTGAGAAGAGGCAATAAGCTTTTGCTGAGATCTGGTTTAAAAAGATTTGTATTCAGAAACAAAGGGAAGGAGGGACAAGGCATCAAAACAGGAAGACAATTCTAAGGACTCAGCTCAATCAACTAGTTCTCTTCCATAGGCAGATCTTCCCCACCATTTACTTATGACCAGTGTCAGCCTGACTGCACTTTCAATGGCCCTGTACACAATGTCAGCCATAGTGCAATGCAGCACCTTTTGGATGACAGGGACTTGTGGTATCAGTCTACATCAGAGGCTTTCTGAGACCCAAAAGTTCTGGACACATTTGAGAAACTCAACATCTTTCTTAAACTGAGAGGCTCAGAACTGGACACAGGACTCAAGGTGTGGCCTAACCAGTGCTGAGTACAGGGCAGAATGACCTCCCTGCTCCTGCTGGCCACACTGTTCCTGATACAGGCCAGGCTGCAGCATTCCCTCTCTTGAGGAGTCACTTGATACAGCCCACCCTAGCCTTTATGTGGGGGCTTCTTCGCAGCTGACAAATCCAAACTGCATCTGAATCTAGAACTTTACTTATGCTTAACTACACGAGCCTTTGAGCTCTCCAAAGTGCTGTCACACGCTTCTGACTTGCTACTTACTTATTTATTTGCTTTGTTTTACGGTAATTGCACAAACTAATGTAGTTCCCCCTGTAAGAGCATTCGCTGAATGCAAATCCTGCTTACTCATAGAAAGGTAATTTACTGCCTGCAGGGCAGGACTTGGGTATACAGAGGCTTCCTGGGTAGCTAAATGGATCATTCCATTCCAGTGCTCATTCACTTGCTGGCCTCTCCTCAGGCTGCTTGCAGAAGCACTTATTCTGCAAATGCTTACTCATGTAAGTAATAATACTCTAATTAGAAAGTAAGTAAGTGGGGTTTGGAGACATTAGGATTTTTTCTTCCTTTTTTTTTTTGTTATTTTTAAAGGGAGTAAGCACTTGCAGAGCAAACCCCAAGGGCATCAGAAATTATCTTAATTTTCTGCATAGTACATTGCCTATTTTTATCTTGATGCCTGGATCTTTACATAACTATCTATTACAATGAGATCTTCCTTTCCTAGGGCAGTCAGGAAGCCCAACAGGCAGACATTCTTATGCCTCAAAGAATTTTCTAATGACTCCCTTTTAAAATGAAATGAAACATTAGCCTGATTTATAGCTGTGATCTGCTTCTAAGTTCCTCTATAAGCACTCAATCCTATCCTTCTAGTGACTGTGTCCTTTCTTCTGTCCCCCTGAAGCTCACATCTAGCTTATCAAATAACTTTTTTAACGGAGCTTGGCAATCAGGTTCGTTATCTGTCCTTTTGAAATGAAGCTGTTTACAAATGTCTTCCCAACACTTAACAACTTCCATGAGAGTGTGCTTTTTCATCTGCAAGGATGAAGAAGGCATGAAGATGTGCTAGGGCAGGGGCAGTTTTGCAACACAGACTGAAAAACTGTCCACACCAGCAGAGGGGAAGGCTCTGGTCCTGTCTGCAAGCCTTGGCACTTCTGCAGAGCAAGGTTAGTAATCTCACTCCCTGTAGCTTGTATTAGAAACACTGTGGCCAGCACAAACATGAGATTTAACACATCCAAGTGCTGGGCTCTACACATTGGCCACAACAAACCCATGCAGTGCTACAGGCTGGGGACACAGTGGCTGGAGAGCGGCCAGGCAGAAAGGGACCTGGGGATGCTGGTTGATGGTAGGCTGAACATGAGCCTGCAGTGTGCCCAGGCAGCCAAGAGCGCCAATGGCATCCTGGCCTGCATCAGGAAGAGTGTGGCCAGCAGGAGCAGGGAGGTCATTCTGCCCCTGGACACTGCACTGGTTAGGCCACACCTTGAGTGCTGTGTCCAGTTCTGGGCCCCTCAGTTTAGGAAGGAGGTTGACTTGCTGGAATGTGTCCAGAGAAGGGCAACGAAGTTGGTGAGGAGCTTGGAAGACAAGCCCTATGAGGAGAGGCTGAGGGAGCTGGGATTGTTTAGCCTGGAGAAGAGGAGGGTCAGGGGTGACCACATTGCTCTCTACAGCTATCTGAAGGGAGGTTGTGGACAGGTGGAGGTTGGTCTCTTCTCCCAGGCAACCAGCAGCAGAACAAGAGGACACAGTCTCAAGCTGCACCAGGGGAGGTTTATGCTGGAGGTTAGGAAGAAATTCTACACAGAGAGAGTGATTGCCCATTGGAATTTGCTGCCCGGGGCGGTGGTGGAGTTGCCATCATTGGAGGTGTTTAGGTGGAGACTTGATGGGGTGCTTGGTGCCATGGTTTAGTTGATTAGATGTTGTTGGGTGATAGGCTGGACTTGGTGATCTCAAAGGTCTCTTCCAACCTGGTCTATTCTATTCTATTCTATTCTATTCTATTCTATTCTATTCTATTCTATTCTATTCCAGGTATGTGATTGTTCCCCCATACTCAGCACTTGTGAGGACACACCTAAAGCATTGTGTTCAGTTCTCAGTTTCACTACAGAAAGAGCATTGAGGGGCTGGAGCCTGTCCAGAGAAGGGCAAGAAGGGCCTAGAACACAGGTCCTGTGAGGAGCAGCTGAGTGAGCTGGGGGTGTTCAGTCCGGAGAAAAAAGGAGGCTGAGGGGAGACCTCATTGCTTTCTACAGCTCCCTGAAGGAAGATTGGAGCGACGAGGGGGCAGAGACCCACAACAGGCCAGAGGAAATGGATACAAGCTGCACCTGAGGAGGTTCAGGCTGAATGTTATGAGGTATTTCTTCACTGAAAGGGGTCTCAAACATTTGAATGGTCTGTCCAGGGAGGTGGTGGAGTCCCCAGCCTTGGAGGTGTTTAAGTGGCATGTGGACCTGGTGTTTAGGGGCATGGTTTAGTGGTGCCCTTGCAGTGCTGGGTCAAAGGTTGGACTTGATGATCTTGAAGGTCTCTTCCAACCAAAGAGATTCTGTGATTCTGTGAAAAAATTCACTAATTTAGAGAGTGGAAGGCTGAGGACTACCCAGGCAGATGATGACTGGTCTGTATATACTTGACTTGCTGCGGCTTCTATTACCACTTGCCTTAATAGCATTCTGATTGCCTTTAAAAGCAAGACTGTGATGGGTTGAGGCAGACCCCCTCCCCACCACGGCAAAAATAATGACTCAGACGGATTGCCAAAGTGGTGGAAAGTTTAAATGAGCAGCGGTGGATGTTCACAGAGAGCCGGAAGCACAGTGACAAAAGAGATCCCAAAGCACACCCAGGAATATCCCATCCCCACCTGGGGGCATGTCCATAACCCCCAGGGCTCCTTCTTCCCCCACCCACTCCACTGCTAGGCTAACCTCAGCTGGCCGGATCTGAGACTGCCCATCCCCCTGGCCTTGGGCCTAGCCCTGCCCAAAAGGCCGGGAGACACCCCCCACAAGTTACTGGGTGGTGGTGAGGGAAGAAAAGAGGAAGTGCCAGGACCCCCGCTGAGATCTTATAGGGGAGCAGGGTATTATGGGATGAAATACCTGGCTTCCTGTGTCCACCCACTGGGCTGAACTTTTCTGGACACAGGAAGCATCCCTCATATGAGCACAGCAGAGGGCACCCAGCCCAAACTGCTACGAAGACCCTCATAAGAATGTTGTCATATTGCATACTGGTGTTGTGATTTTACTCTTCAGGGCTTTTTTTTCTTCATTCAACAATTTATAAACATCATTTAACTTAACCTCCCAAAAGATTAAAGCAAAGGCTGATGTTTTGCCAAGCCATATGTGCTTAAATGGTATATTTTATGCAGCTGGTAATAAATACTTTAAGGCATATTAGCTATTTTTTTTTCACAGGATCACAGGCTCACAGGATGTTAGGGGTTGGAAAGGACCTCAGGAGATCATTGAGTCCAACCCTCCTGCAAGTGCAGGACCATAGCATCTAGCACAGGTCACACAGGAAAGTATCCAGATGGTGAGGGGTTAGGAACACAAGCCCTGTGAGGAGAGGCTGAGGGAGCTGGGGTTGCTTAGCCTGGAGAAGAGGAGACTGAACGGTGACCTTCTTGCTCTCTACAACTCCCTGAAGGGAGGTTGTAGACAGGCAGAGGTTGATCTCTTCTCCCCAGCAACCAGCAGCAGAACAAGAGGACACAGTCTCAGGCTGCACCAGGGCAGGTTTAGGCTGGATGTTAGGAAGAAGTTCTATACAGAGAGAGTGATTGCCCATTGGAATGGGCTGCCTGGGGAGGTGGTGGAGTCACCTTCATTGGAGGTGTTCAAGAAGAGGCTTGATGGGGTGCTTGGTGCCACAGTTTAGTTGTTTAGTTGTTTAGGTGGGTTGTATTGTATTGTATTGTATTGTACTGTATTGTATTGTATTGAGGTGGGTTGGATTGGTTGATAGATTGGACGCGATGATCTTGGAGGTCTCTTCCAACCTGGTGTATTGTATTGTATTGTTATTGATTAAGTGGTGTTGGATGATAGTTTGGACATGATGATCTTGAAGGTCTCTTCCAACCTGGTCTATTCTATTCTATTCTATTCTATTCTATTCTATTCTATTCTATTCTATTCTATCACTTGGCTTTAGTTTTGCTGACGTGAGAAATGCAATCCTGGTCCTCACTTGGTGAGTGGCAAAAGTCTTATTGACACTGATAGGACTGACACCTCGCTCAGTGTCTTTCTGATGCAAGCCTGACATAACAACCAACCAACTCATACTGTACCCATTGCCATTGACTTCACTGGCAACAGTGCTGGACCTTTTGCCTTTGGGCCTTGAGACTGAAATCAATGAGGTCTCTACTTTAAATTAGGTCATGTATTCCCAACCTAGTCCTGCAGAGAGTTTTCTGTTTCACAGCCATTTGTTTGTGTGGTTGGTTGGTTTTCTGTTATGAGTCCATCAGGGTCAGATCCATAATCTGGCACAGAAATGGAACAATCACTTTTCAGCGTACACATTAAGGTGTGCGCAGATGCTGTGTTGGGTTACAGATTCGATCAATCTGAGCTCAGCTCAGCTGTGACAAAATTTCCACTGGTTGCAGCAGTGAAACAAAAGTGGAAATAAACCTGGCTGTTATTTTGCTGTCAGAGCAAAAATGGAATTTTGTAAATTAATAACTTGTAAGAGCATATTTGCTGATGCCTCCTTTCGAATATGCTTTGAAATAGTTGAATTAAGGAAGGTTAGTAATTGTGAGCCAAAACTGGCGTTAACAAACTTGAACGTCTTCTTTGCTGATTTAAATGCTGAAATATAAATGCTAAAAGCTGGTGACCAACTCTTTAGCTTAGAGAAGAGGAGACTGAGAGGTGACCTCATCAATGTTTATAAAGATGTAAAGGGTGAGTGCCCAGAGGATGGAGCCAGGCTCTGCTGGGTGATGCCCAATGACAGCACAAGGGGCAGTGGTGGAAGTTGAGGCATAGGAAGTTTCACAGAAATATGAGGAAGAATATTTTCCCTGTGAGGGTGGCTGGAAGAGGCTGCCCAGGGGGCTTGTGGATTCTCCCTCTCTGGAGATATTCAAAATTTGCCTGGATGCATTCCCGTGTAATCTGGTGTAGGTGATCCTGCTCTAGCAGGGGGGTTGGACTGGATGAGCTTTGGAGGTCCCTTCCAGCCCCTGAAATTCCGTGAGTCTGTGATTCTGTAATAGAACTTCTTTTCAAAGGGAAACATAACCTAAAGGGTATGCATCACACAATTTGAAAAGCTCAGGAGAACTCACTGAGATTGTTGTAAACTATGTTTGCTTTTTTCAGACTGTACTTCCCACTTCCAGTCAATGGAAAAGTACTCGAAGTTTGGAATGTAAGAGAAATGCCATAATTTCTAATTGATATTCTTGCATGCATATGCATGTGTATGCACAAGATCTGTAAGGTCCAGGAGCATATTTTTACTCAGTGCAAATTGTATGTACTCATTTGTGCAGTTGCAAGTTGAACATTCTTCATAGAAAGAGAATCATAGAATGGTCAGGGCCAGAAGGGACCTCCAGAGCTCATCCAGTCCAACCTCCCCGCGGTCAGCAGGGACATCCCCGACTAGATACAATACAATACAATACAATACAATACAATACAACACAATACAATACAATACAATACACCACCAGGTTGGAAGAGACCTTCAAGATCATCGTGTCCAACCTATCAACCAATCCAACCCACCTAAGTACAATACAATACAATACAATACAATACAATACATACAATACAACCCACCTAAACAACTAAACAACTAACCCGTGGCACCAAGCACCCCATCAAGCCTCTTCTTGAACACCTCCAATGAAGGTGACTCCACCACCTCCCTGGGCAGACCATTCCAATGGGCAATCACTCTCTCTGTGGAGAACTTCTTCTTAACATCCAGTCTAAACCTGCCATGGCGCAGCCTGAGACTGTGTCCTCTTGTTCTGGTACTGGCTGCCTGGGTCTCCAGGGCCTTGTTGAGCCTCACCTTGAATATCTCCAGGATATTATTTTTAGTGTTTCTGCTTTACTTACAGTGTAATAATTGCCATTGTCCTGCTGTTTGAAGATACATGGTATGCACTGTGTTAAGCCTTTATGTGAAGTACTTTGGCATTCCATGTTAAGAGGATAGTATTTAGTCCAGTGTGATAATTATGGGGAACCCCAACCCCTTGCCCAGGCAACAGTAAACATCTAACTGTTAAGCAAAGGCTCACTGGGGAAAGATAGAATGAATTTCCATTTTCACACTAAACTGCATAAAATTTGCTTGCTATGTTTCTTTAGTTTGACCCATTTATTTTGATTTAATAACAGTTGCTTGTAGATTGTTCTTCATTAGCAGGTATAATTTTAACTTTTGTCTTACTTCTCAATCCATTTTGCTCCGATCCTATGCCTTGTGCTGCCTGCATATGACCGCTTCCACAAGCTGCAGAAGAACAGATCGAATTGTCTCTGTGTTCTGTAAGGATATGCCCTCTCCAGGCATTGGAGCCTGGTGCAGATACCCTTAGTCAGCGTGGATTTGAATAGAGAAAGGTGTACAATGCAGCAGTTACTTGTACCAAAGCCCTTTGCACAGCACTGTTGTGCCACTTCCCGCCTTGATCCAGCCTCCCATGCTGCTAGGCTAGATCTCACATTCTTTACTGCTGCTGGCTAGTGCATGTGAAGCCAACTCAGCTGCAGTCACCTACCTACACAGAATAGATGTAAAATGTAGGAAGCTATCAAACCCATATAAAATCTCTTTTTCTACTGAATGAAGCCATCTCCATTATATTAAATCACACAATATAGAATTGTTAGGGTTGGAAGGGACCTCAAGGATCAGCCAGTTCCGACCTCCCTGCCAGGGTCAGGGACACCTCACACTGCATCAGGTTGCTCACAGCCACATCCAGCCTGGCCTTCAAAACCTCCAGGGATGAGGCTTCCACCACCTCCCTGGGCAACCTGTTCCAGTCTCCCACCACCCACATGGGGAAGAACTTCTTTCTAACATCCAATCTGAATCTACCCACTTCTATTTTTATTCCATCCCCCCCAGTCCTATCACTCCCTGGCACCCTAAAAAGTCCCTCCCCAGCTTTCTTGAAGCTTCCTTCAGATGCTGGAAGGCCACAATAAATTCTCCTCAGAGCCTTCTCTTCTCCAGACTGAACAGCCCCACTCTCTCAATCTGTCTCCATAGGGGAGGTGCTCCAGCCCTCTGCTCATCCTCATGGCCTTTCTCTGGACACCACCCAACATGTCCACATCCCTCCTGTAATATGGGCTCCAGAACTGGACGCAGTACTCCAGGTAAGGAATACTTTACAGAACACCTGCACTCACTTCACTCTGCAGTGTAACATATTTAAAACTACACCTTACATCAACATAAAAACACTTTAAATCACAGACATTCTTCTAAATCTACTAACAAAAATTTCTCTGTCTCTTACCAGGGTATCACAGAGAAGGTTTCTCTTTTCTGAAAACCACTTCTTGTCCTTAAAAGAATGGCAAAGAGTGAAGTTAGCTGACTGTGGGAAGTGCAAAAGGGAATCTCAATTACTAGGCAAAAGGCATGCAGAGCTCCAGTGTGGGTCACAGAACATAATGATAGCCTGTGGAAAACTGTGCAAGGAAAAAGAGAGAGGCATTTCATTGGATAACCTCAGGCCAGCAGTTTAAAAGGTTGGCTTGGCACACACCATGAACCAAGAGGATGGCAAAATCCCTATCTCCAGGACATAATCCCCAGGAGGAATGGCTAGTGACACTGACTTCATAAAAGTGCCTGGAATGTTTAAGGATGTTGCTAGGTCATGTAGGAAGAAAATTAGGGAGGCAAAAAATACATTTAGAGCTTAGACTGGACTCTGATGTGAAGGACAACAAAAAATCCTTCTATAAATATATTAATAGCAAGAGGAAGGGCAAGGACAACCTCCACTCCTTGGTGGACACGGAGGGGAATGTTGTGACAAAGGATGAGGAAAAGGCAGAGGCGCTTAACACCTTCTTTGCCTCAATTTTTACTAGCAGGGCAGAAAGTCTTCCAGACAGCTGGCCTGCAGAGCTGGCAGAAGGAGCCAGGGAGCTGCATAGTTTTCTCTCTGTTCCAGGAGGAGGCAATTGGAGAGCTCCTCAGCCATTTGGACCCCCACAAGGCCATGGGACCAGATGGGATCCATCCTAGGGTGCTGAGAGAGCTGGCAGATGAGCTGGCCAAGCCGCTCTCCATCATTTTTCAGCAGTCCTGGCTCACTGGAGAGGTCCCAGAAGACTGGAAGCTGCCAACATGGTGCCCATCCACAAGAAGGGCCGGTTGGAAGAGCCAGGGAATTATAGGCCTGTCAGCCTGACCTCAGTGCCAGGCAAGGTTATGGAACAGGTCATCTTGAGTGCGATCACGCAGCACTTACAGGATGGCCAAGGGATCAGGCCCAGCCAGCATGGATTTAGGAAGGGCAGGTCCTGCCTGACCAACCTGATCTCCTTCTATGATCAGGTGACTGCCTGGTGGATGTGGGGAGGCCTGTGGATGTGGTCTACCTGGACTTCGGCAAGGCCTTTGACACCGTCCCCCACAGCAAACTCCTGGCCAAGCTGGCAGCCCATGGCTTGGATGGGAGCACACTGCGTTGGGTTAGGAACTGGTGGGAGGGCTGAGCCCAGAGAGTGGTGGTGAATGGTGCCACATCCAGCTGCCAGCCAGTCACTAGTGGTGTGCCCCAGGGATCAGTGCTGGGCCCCATGCTCTTCAACATCTTTATTGATGATCTGGATGAGGGCATCGAGTCCATCATCAGTAAATTGCAGACAACACCAAGCTGGGGGCAGGAGTTGATCTGCTGGAGGGCAGAGAGGCTTTGCGAGGGACCTCGACAGGCTGGACAGATGGCAGAGGCCAAGGGCAGGAGATTGAACACATCCAAGTGCTGGGTTCTGCACATTGGCCACAGCAACCCCATGGAGTGCTGCAGGCTGGGGACAGAGTGGCTGGAGAGCGGCCAGGCAGAGAGGGACCTGGGGGTGCTGGTTGATAGTAGGCTGAACATGAGCCTGCAGTGTGCCCAGGCAGCCAAGAGGGCCAATGGCATCCTGGCCTGCATCAGGAAGAGTGTGGCCAGCAGGAGCAGGGAGGTCATTCTGCCCCTGTACACTGCACTGGTTAGGCCACACCTTGAGTCCTGTGTCCAGTTCTGGGCCTCTCAGTTTAGGAAGGAGGTTGACTTGCTGGAGGGTGTCCAGAGAAGGGCAACAAAGTTGGTGAGGGGCTTGGAACACAAGCCCTGTGAGGAGAGGCTGAGGGAGCTGGGGTTGCTTAGCCCGGACAGGAGGAGACTCAGGGGTGACCTTATTGCTCTCTACAACTACCTGAAGGGAGGTTGTAGCCAGGCAGAGGTTGGTCTCTTCTCCCAGGCAGCCAGTACCAGAACAAGAGGACACAGTCTCAGGCTGCACCAGGGAGTTTAGGCTGGATGTTAGGAAGAAGTTCTACACAGAGAGAGTGATTGCCCATTGGAATGGGCTGCCCGGGCCGGTGGTGGAGTCACCATCATTGGAGGTGTTCAGGAGGAGACTTGATGGGGTGCTTGGTGCCATGGTTTAGTTGTTTGGGTGGGTTGAATTGGTTGATAGGCTGGACATGATGATCTTGAAGGTCTCTTCCAACCTGGTTTATTGTATTGTATGAGGAGGAACTTCATCACTGTGAGGGTCACAGAGCACTGGAACAATCTGCCCAGAGAGGTTGTGGAGTCTCCTTCTCTGGAGACATTCCAGACCCATCTGGATGCATTCCTGTGTGACCTGCACTAAATTCTATGGTCCTGCTCTGGCAGGGGGGTTGGACTTGATCATCTCCGGAGGTCCCTTCCAACCCCTAACATCCTCTGAGCCTGTGATCCTGTCTTCAATAATTACATTCTTGGAGAATCTGTATTTATTGGTCCTTGTTCCCTATACCACTGTCTGCTTTGATTAGACATTACTAGTGCCTCATTCCTTCCGATTCCTCCCTGAGAAGCTGAACAAATTGCATTGCTGTTAAGAAAAAAGGAATCTCATTGTAATTACCTTGTAGGTGAGAAGAGGCAATAAGCTTTGCTGAGATCTGGTTTAAAAAGATTTGTATTCAGAAACAAAGGGAAGGAGGGACAAGGCATCAAAACAGGAAGACAATTCTAAGGACTCAGCTCAGTCAACTAGTTCTGTTCCATAGGCAGATCTTCCCCACCATTTACTTATGACCAGTGTCAGCCTGACTGCACTTTCAATGCCCTGTACACAATGTCAGCCATAGTGCAATGCAGCACCTTTTGGATGACAGGGACTTGTGGTATCAGATTTATCAAAGGCTTTCTGAGACCCAAAACCATTGTATCATGTTTTAATCATCACTCTTGGTTATAGTATGTTCCAAATAACTGACACAGATTTTCTCGTGAGAGGTATTAAAGAAAGATGAAGGAAGAGAGAATTCAATGGAATCTGCCAGCAGTTAAAATGCCAGAGTGGCACACTGAAAGTGCTTGGCTTGAGGATGGTGCTCACATCAGGTCCAAAAATAAGACAGAAGTCTTGCTTCATGTAAACACTATCTTTATTCATGACATTTGGTTACACCTTTTTTTCACTTGTTATAGTCTATGACTATTCAAATATTTTCTTCTGTATCCTGTAATTTCTTTTCAATTATTTCATGATGAGTATCATAAGCTGCTATCAATACAGACTGGGGCAGGAGGTGACAGAAAGCAGCCCTGAGGAAAAGGACTTGGGGGTGATGATGGATGAGAAGCTGGACATGAGCAGCAGGGTGAGCTTGCAGCACAGAAGGCAAATCACAGCCTGGGCTGCATCCAAAGCAGCATTGCAGCAGATCCAAGAGGTGATTCTGCCACTTTGCTCTGCTCTGCTGAGGCCTCACTGGAGTCTGTGTACAGCTCTGGAGCCCTCAGTATAGGATGGACATGGACCTGATGGAGAGGGTCCAGAGGAGAGCCACAAAAGATCAGGTGTGGAGCAACTCTGCTATGAGGACAGGCTGAGGGAGCTGGGGGTGTTCAGCCTGGAGAAGATGAGACTCCAGGGAGACCTAATAGCACCTTCCAGTACCTGAAGGGGCTACAGGAAAGCTGGAGAGAGACTTTTGCAAAGGTCTGCGTGACAGGACAAGGGGCAATGGCTTCAAACTAAGGGAAAGAACTAGTGCTCTTTTCCTATGAGAGTGTTGGACACTGGCACAGGTTGCCCGGGAGGTGGTTGAGGCTCCTTCCCTGGAGATGTTCAAGTGAGGCTGGAGGAGGCCCTGGCAGCCTGATCTAGTTGGGGATGTCCCTGCTGACTGTGGGGAGGTCTAACTGGATGAGCTTTGGAGGTCCCTTGTGGCCTGGACCATTGTATGATTCTAAGATTGCTCAGAGTCTAGTACCTCTGGGATGAAGTCACGAGAAATGTCATGTGCAGACCTCCCTGCCATTGACTGTACCCTGCCAATGACCCAGTAGGCTCCAATGGACTCTAGGCTGGGAGCACAGGTTACCAGGTGTCACAAACATTGAAATGGTGGCCTTTGAGCTATGGATCTCTGCCACCTGCCTTTCTGCTGTGCTGTGGCTTTTCTGGGTTTAAAAATGGTCTCCATTAATGCAAAGTTAATGTACCTGTCATTTCCCCCAGTGAGATTTGTGCCTGGTCTTTCAGCCACCTCTCCAGTAGTACTGCTCACATTCTACAGTTTTGATACACTCATATTGTAGATTTAGTTTTATTCTTCTGTAGATGTTCCCTGGAGCCAAAACAGAAGGAAGGGGAAACCTTTGCTGTAAAATTCTTGTATTAATGAGGGGTATGATGACAGAGAGAGGGGATAGCCTTAAAAATAACCAGATGGTGTTAAACCTTTGTTCATATTTTACAATGACCCATGGAACACAATTTTGTGCCTATAAAACAAACAACAAGTCTTGTGCTCTGTTATTAACTAGCAGGTGTCTCATCTTTCAAAACCCCATTTTAGCCAGGCAGTGATTTTCAACAAAACCTGACCTGTTCATTTTTTGCCAGACTGAGCAGCCCCCAAGGCCTGCTGAAAGTCATCTGAAAGTGTTCTAATAGATCTGTTTTCTTTTCCTGAAGTTGTAGTATTCCTGTATTTATAGATAGAATCATACCATTGTCAGTAGTATACATATAAAAGCACCTATAGACCTCTAGGAATGTACAGCAGAAGATCAAATGCAAATTATAGAATCATAGAATTGTTAGGATTGGAAGGGACCTCGGGGATCATCCAGTTCCAACCCTCCTGTCATGGGCAGGGACACCTCACACTACAGCAGGTTGCTCAGAGACACATCCAGCCTGGCCTTCAAAACCTCCAGGGATGAGGCTTCCGCCACCTCCCTGGGCAACCTGTGCCAGTGTCTCACCACCCTCATGGGGAAGAACTTCTTCCTAACATCCCATCTGAATCTACCCATTTCTAGTTTTGCTCCATTCCTTTCAGTCCTATCACTCCCTGACACCCTAAAAAGTCCCTCCCCAGATTCTTGTAGTCCAGTTCCAGATACTGGAGGCCACAATTAGGACTCCTCAGAGCCTTTTCTTCTCCAGAGTGAACACCCCCAGCTCCCTCAGTCTGTCTCCATAGCAGAGCATCTCCGCCCTCTGATCATCCTTGTGGTCCTTCTCTGGACACCTTCCAGCACCTCCAGATCCTTCCTGTAATAGGGGCTCCAGAACTGGATGCAGTACTCAGGTGGTCTCACCAGAGTGGAGTAGAGGGGGGAATCTGGCTCGTTTACATCTGTATTAGTTGAGCAGCAAGCCTGGTTGACATAGATTACCAAAGTAGGGTAGTTATACAACATCGAAGAATGATACATATTCTGGCACCATTTATGAGTACCTTTATATATTGGCAACTACATTGAATTTTTGCATTTTTTGTAGAGAATTAATCCTCAGGAATATGTACACCATTGATGTCAGCTGGTGAATTGAAGCCAGGCTGGCAAATATGTTATTATCGTTGCAATGATAGAGAGCGCTGTGACAAACTCAATCCAGTTTGAATCCATTGATTTCCCTGAGCTCATGAAGGATTTGGTGTGTTAATCATATGAATTTTCTTCCCAAAGCCTCCTGTCTCCTGGTTCATGTTGTATCAAAAAGACAGTTGCTAGCTGCTCATTAAGATACTCTGCTCACAGAGTGGATAAGCAGTCAGAGTTTTTGAACAGTGTGGCTATTTACTGACAACTCCATAGCAGAATAATGATGAGAGCCACGAGGATGCTTAGGGGACTTGAGCATCTCCCTTTAAGAGAGACTGAGAGCCCTGGGGCTGTTAGGCTGAAGAAGAGAAGACTGAGAGGGGATCTGATCAGTGTCATCAGTATCTGATGGGTGGGTTTCAAGTGGAGGGGCCAAGCTCTTTTCGGTGGTGTACACCAATAAGCCAGGGACCAGGTACAAGCTGGAACATAGAAGGTTTCAGCTCCTTCACAGGAGGGTGACAGAGCCCTGGAGCAGGCTGCCCAGAGAGGTTGTGGAGTCTTTCTCTCTGGACACATTCAACCCCCACCTGGCTGCGTTCCTGTACAGACTCCCTGGGTGATTCTGCTCTGGGAGGGGGGTGGACTGATGATCTCTGGAGTCCCTCCCAACCGCTCATGTTCTGTGATCTGAGAGTTAAGAATTTTGGCATTGCTTTTGTAGTCTTGCTTCCATCACAGAATGAGCAAAGGATGGTTTCATGCAAGCTCAGCTCAAACCCAGAAAATAAACACAGATCTTTATTTGCACTCCAAGTCCACATGCTCATTTCAGGGAGTCTGAGTTTTTCAAGAACCACACAAGCTTGCAGCATACACATCTGCCTCTGGACTTTGAAATTTGCAGTGACATCAAGCTTCACCCATCAAACAAGTTTCAACTGTTTTTTAGTAGCCGTGGCTAGCAGGGGACCTTCTGGAATTGGCTTCAAATTGCACCAGGAAAGGTTAAGATTGGGTATTAGGAAAAATGTCTTTACTGAAGGAGTAGGCAAGCATTGGGATGTGCTGCCCAGGAAGTGGTGGAGTCACCATCCATCTGAGGTGTTGTCAAAAATGTAGCAACTGGGGACAACGGTTCAGTGGTGTATTTGTCAGTGTTAGGTTAACATTTGGACTGATGGCCTTCGAGGTTTTTCCCACCTCAGTAATTCTATGATCCTAAGTTGGAACTTGCCTCTTTGTCCTTCTGCTCGCAGAAGATCTGTGAGATGACTACATCCTGCTGTCAGCAGGATGGCCTGAACTCATCCCCTGCATCGTGTCTAGTTCGTGGATAGGCATAGTTTGAAGGGCTAAGCAGAAAGCAATCACCACACTTCCTTAGCTCTGTAGGTTGGCAGCTTTGGCTCTCATGTCAGTTGTGACATCTAAGGCTCTCATCAACCTTGGTGAACCTGTATTTGCATAGTAGGCAGTGAATGGCAGACCAGCATTTGCTGAAGCACTCCCAGCCAACCTGTTACTTGTAACACTGCTTACTGTCCTGAGATGATATTGATTGAATTTGTGAAAACTTCTCAGTACAAATTGGTCTCAATATGAGCTGATCTGGTGTTTGATATGTCATGTGTTTTCCACAGAGGACAAATAATACTCTGTTTCAGACATAAATCAATGAGCATGCATAGTACAAAAGGACTGAGAGAAACTCCTGAGGGATCACGTCTAGGACTTCCTCTTACATGCCCTTATTTGCTTCCTCAAGAATAGATAGTAAATGGCAAAGGTGTCTACTATCTGTCTTAAACATCATAAAGAGATCAAAGAGCACTGAAGGAGATGGCATAGGATAGCATAGGATGGCTTGAGTTTGAAGGGACCTCCAAATTCATCCAGTCCAAGTCCCCTCCGTTAGATCAGGTTTCACAGAGCCCCATCAAGCCTGACCTTGAACATCTCCAAGTGTGGGTCTCTCTGCCTCCCTGGGCAACTTGTTCCAGTGTTACAATATTGTGGTGGGGTGAGAAAGTTTCCCTCCCCACACACAGGGAAAGAAACCACAGCTAGCTCATTCGGAAAAGCAGATGAAAGCTATATTTACAGGCATAAAGGAATGCAATGAATATATACACAAATATACAATTTTGCAATATACAGGAAAATATAACAATGAACACAATGCAGAAAACCTTTCCCTCCATCCAGCCGGCCAGGGGGGTTCCCTGAACCCCCCTCTCTCCCTCCCCACCTCCCCTTTTTCCCAAAAAGGGTTAGAGAGAGAGAAAGGCAATTAAGGAAGAAAAATTCTGTTAGCTCAGAAGTGCATGCAAAATTAGTGTTCTTATCTGGTTAGCTGTTAACTCAAGGCCATTCCTGCTTCAGAAAGAGAGAAAACCATCCAGCTCACAGGACAGAGAAGCACAGACTGCACCCAGCCTGAACCCAGACCAGACACAGACTGAACCAACAGAACCCAAACTCAAAATGCTCCCCACAAGCCACCAATGAAATTAGTTTAGACTATCTTGTTTTTGTTCAAATATCAAAAACATTCACCCGAGTGTTCAGCAACTGTCTCTTTCTTAAAGCATAGCATCAACCGTCACAAATATCCTCATGATGAAGAACTTCCTCCTAACATCTAACCTAATGTCCACAACAACCCCATGCAGCGCTACAGGCTGGGGTCAGAGTGGCTGCAGAGCAGCCAGGCAGAGAGGGACCTGGGGTACTGCTTGACAGCAGCTAACCATGAGCCAGAAGTGTGCCCAGGTGCCAAGAAGGCCAATGGCATCCTGGCCTGCATCAGAAACATTGTGGTGTCAGCAGGAGCAAGGAAGTCATTCTGCCCTGTACTCACAGTATCACAGTATCACAGTATAACCAAGGTTGGAAGAGACCCCAAGGATCATCAGTCCACCTGTCCCAACAGACCTCACAACTAGACCATGGCACCATTGCCACGTCCAATCTCCCCTTAACACCTCCAGGTTCTGCGACTCCACCACCTCCTGGGCACATTTCCAATGACGAATAGAATGACTTGCTCAGTGAAGAACTTCCTCCTCACCTTGAGTCTAAACCTCCCTGGCACAGCTTGAGACTGTGTCCTCTTGTTCTGGTGCTGGTTGCCTGGGAGAAGAGACGAAACCCCCTCCTGTCTACAACCACCTTTCAGTAGTTGTAGAGGGCAATGAGGTCACCTCTGATCCTTCTCTTCTCCGGCTAAACACCCCAGCTCCCTCAGCCTCTCTTCATAGGGCTTGTGCTCAAGGCCTTCCCCCAGCCTTGTTGCCTTTTCTGGACACGTTCAAGTATCTCGATGTCTTCCTAAACTGAGGGGCCCAGAACTGGACACAGTACTCAAGTGTGGCCTAACCAATGCAAGTACAGGGGCAGAAGACCTCCCTGCTCCTGCTGGCCACACTATTCCCAATACAGGCCAGGATGCCATTGGCCTTCTTTGCCACCTGGCACACTGTTTGCTCATGTTTAGGTGGGTGTCAATCAGCACCCCAGGTCCCTCTCTGTTTGGCAGCTCTCAGCCACTCTGACCCACCTGTAGCTCTGCATGGGTTGCCGTGGCCAAAGTGCAGCACCCGGCACTTGCTTATTAAATGCCATCCCATTGGACTCTGCCCATCTGTCCAGTCGGTCGAGGTCCCTCTGCAGAGCCTTTCTACCCTCTAACTGACTAACATCTGTTCCCACTTGGGTGTCATCTGCAAATTGCTGATGACTGACTCAACCCCCTCATCCAGATCATCATGAAGATGTTAAAGAGGATGGGCCCACACCGATCCCTGGGGGCGCGCTGGTGCCTGGCCGCCAGCCGGACGCGCACCATTTCACCACCACTCTCTGGGCTCGGCCTCCAGCCAGTTCCTAACCCAGCCAGAGTGTTGCGGTCCAAACCACGAGCTGACAGTTTAGCCAGCAGTTTACTGTGGGGGACGGTGTCAAAGGCCTTGCTGAAGTCCAGATAGACTACATCCACAGGCCTCCCCACGTCCCCAGGCAGTCACCTGATCATAGAATGAGATCATGTTGGAGAGGCAGGACCTGCCCTTCCTAAGCCATGTTGGCTGGACCTGAGCCCTTGGCCATCCTTCAGGTGCGCAGTTATTGCCTCCAGGATAATCGTTCCATCACTTTCCCTGGCACTGAGGTCAGGCTGGACTGGCCTGTAGTTTCCGGGCTCCTCCTCCGTCCCTTCTTGTGGATGGGGATCCATTGGCCAGTTTCCAGTCATCTGGGACCTCTCAGTGAGCCAGGACTGGAGGAAAATGATGGAGAGCGGCTTGGCAGCTCATCTGCCCTCTCTCAGCACCCTAGGATGGATCCCCTCCAGTCCCATGGCCTTGTGGGTGTCCAAGTGGCTCAGCACTGGTAAGGCCACACCTTGTGTCCTGTGTCCAGTTCTGGGCCCCTCAGTTTAAGAAAGATGTTGAGATGCTGAAAATGTCCAGAGAAGGTCAACAAGGCTGGTGAGGGTCTGGAGCACAGCCCTTTGGGAGAGCTGAGGGAGCAGGAGGCTGAGGAGGCTCAGGGAGACCGTATTGCTGTCTAAAACTAACCTGAAGGGAGGTTGTAGCCAGTGGGGGTTGGTCTCTTCTCCCAGGCAACCAGCAGCAGAACAGGAGGACACAGTCTCAAGCTGCACCAGGGGAAGTTTAGGCTGGAGGTGGGGAAAGTTTCTTCACAGAAAGAGTGATTGCCATGGTGTGCTGCCCAGGAGGTGGTGGAGTCACCATCCCTGGATGTTGTCACAGAGGGATTGGATGTGGGCACTTGGTGGCCTGGTTTAGTTGTCCTGAGGTGTTAGGTATATAATAGGCTGCCTTGATGATCTCTGAGGTCTTTTTCAAGCGGGTTGATTCTATGAATCTAAATCTACTCTTCTCTGTTTTAAAACCATTGCCTTCATCCCATCACTGCAGGCCTTTGTAACAGTCCCTCTCCAGACTTCTTGTAGGTTCCTTTCAGGTACTGAAAATGGCAATTAGGTCTCTCCAGAGTACTTCCTTTCTCCAGGCTGAACAACTCCAGGTCCCTCAGCCTGTCCTTGCCAAGAGTTGTTCCGCCCCCAGGATAATCTGTTCCATCACTTTCCCTGGCACTGAGGTCAGGCTGATGGCCTGTAGTTTCCGGCTCCTCCATCCGTCCCTTCTGTGGATGGGGATCACATTGGCCAGTTTCCAGTCATCTGGGACCTCTCCAGTGAGCCAGGACTGGAGGAAAATGATGGAGAGCGGCTTGGCAGCTCATCTGCCAGCTCTCAGCACCCTAGGATGGATCCCATCCAGTCCCATGGCCTTGTGGGTGTCCAAGTGGTCAGCACTGGTAAGGCCACACCTTGTGTCCTGTGTCCAGTTCTGGGCCCCTCAGTTTAAGAAAGATGTTGAGATGCTGAAAAATGTCCGAGAAGGTCAACAAGGCTGGTGAGGGGTTGGAGCACAGCCCTGTGAGGAGAGGCTGAGGGAGCAGGAGGCTGAGGAGGCTCAGGGGAGACCGTATTGCTGTCTAAAACTACCTGAAGGGAGGTTGTAGCCAGGTGGGGGTGGTCTCTTCTCCCAGGCAACCAGCAGCAGAACGGAGGCACAGTCTCAAGCTGCACCAGGGGAAGTTTAGGCTGGAGGTGAGGAGAAAGTTCTTCACAGAAGAGTGATTGCCCATTGGAATGTGCTGCCAGGGACTGGGAGGTGGTGTGAGTCACCATCCCTGGAGGTGTCACAGAGGGATTGGATGTGGCACTTGGTGCCATGGTTTAGTTGTCCTGAGGTGTTAGGTATTAGGTAATAGGCTGGACTTGATGATCTCTGAGGTCTTTTTCAAGCGGGTTGATTTATGAATCTAAATCTACTCTTCTCTGTTTTAAAACCATTGCCTTCATCCCATCACTGCAGGCCTTTGTAAACAGTCCCTCTCCAGACTTCTTGTAGGTTCCTTTCAGGTACTGGAAAATGGCAATTAGGTCTCTCCAGAGTCTTCTCTTCTCCAGGCTGAACAACTCCAGGTCCCTCAGCCTGTCCTTGCCAGAGAGTTGTTCCAGCCCCCTGATAATTTCTGTGGCCCTCCTGTGGACCTGGTCTCCAGGGGAGATCTTATGCCCTCTACAACTACCTGAAAGGGGTTGTAGCAATGGGGGGTTGGTCTCTTCTCCCAGGCAACCAGGACAGAAGGAGTGGACACGGTACAAGCTGCTCAGGGGAGGTTAGGCTGGATGTAAGAGGAGGAATTCTTTACAGAAAGAGTGATTGCCCATTGGAATGTGCTGCCCAGGGGGGCCGTGGAGTCACATCACATGGAGGTGTTGAGGAAGAGACTGGATGGGTGCTTGGTGCCATGGTTAGTTGATTAGGTGGTGTTGGGTGTTAGGTTGCACTCGATGACCTCAAAGGTCTTTTCCAACCTGGTAATTCTGTATCTGCTCCGCCAGGTCCATGCCTTTCTTGTGACCTGTTTTCTTCAGGATGTAGGGAGAGAAAGCTGTATGAGGAACTGGAAAGCAAAAAAGCTCTGGGATGCTCTATTCTAGAGGAGATCTGATACTTGGTGTCTCCTACTGCCTGCTTGAATTCACAAGTCACTTTTTTTAACCTCTTCCCAGAATATACAGGGGGAAAAAAGGAAAAAAAGCCAATTCAAAGTGGTACTGTTTCTGCAACTGGCTTCTGAAATTCTTCATTTGTATCTAACTTGGGCACTCAGCGCAGTGTGCTGGAGAATTTTCATAATCATCATCAAGAATTCATCAGCTCTCTCTTATGCGAGTATCATTCTTCCCTGGCTGCAACAGGAAATTAGAAGTTAAGTTGAACTGAATTTTTGTTCATATGTTAACATTGTGTGTGAGGGTTCATCCAAGGCAGAATTACTTTATGCTTTGGGGCATTTTGCCATGATCTGATGATAAATGACCTTGTGTGCCTCTGTTTGAAGAACACATTACTTCCTTATCTGGTTAGTTTATATATAGTACTGAAAAATCTCCCATCTACAGTGCTGCAAATTATGGAGGGGAAAAAATTCCCTTTCTACTAGGTATATATTTTTAGGGCATCTTTAAGTATAGCAGAAGCACCCTACTTCTCAGCACTACTGAAGCTTCTTTTTCAGTGTTGGGTCCAATTCTGGGCTCCCCAGTACAAAGAAGAATAGAATAGAATAGAATAGATAGAATAGAATAGAATAGAAGAATAGAATAGAATAGATAGAATAGAATAGAATAGACCAGGTTGGAAGAGACCTTGAGATCACCAAGTCCAGCCTATCACCCAACACCACCTAATCAACTAAACCATGGCACCAAGCACCCCAGCAAGTCTCCTCCTGAACACCTCCAATGATGGGACTAACCACCTCCCTGGCAGCCCATTCCAATGGGCAATCACTCTCTCTGTTTAAAACTTCCTCCTAATCTCCAGCCTAAACCTCCCCTGGTGCAGCTGAGACTGTGTCCTCTTGTTCTGCTGCTGGTTGCCTGGGAGAAGAGACCAACCTCTGCCTGTCTAACCTCCCTTCAGGTAGTTGCAGAGAGCAATAGGTAACCCCTGAGTCTCCTCCAGGCTAAGCAACCCCAGCTCCCTCAGCCTCTCCTCACAGGGCTTGTCTTCCAAAACCCTCACCAACTTTGTTGCCCTTCTCTGGACACCTTCCAGCAAGTAACTCCTTCCTAACTGAGGGGCCCAGAACTGGACACAGGCACTCAAGGTGTGGCCTAACCAGTGCAGTGTACAGGGCGCAGAATGACCTCCCTGCTCCTGCTGGCCACACTCTTCCGTGCAGGCCAGGATGCCATTGGCCCTCTTGGCTGCCTGGGCACACTGCAGGCTCATGTTCAGCCCCATCAACACAGCACCCCAGGTCCTCTCTGCCTGGCCACTCTCCAGTCACTCTGACCCAGCCTGTAGCACTGCATGGGGTTGCTGTGGCCAATGTGCAGAACCCGGCACTTGGATGTGTTCAATCTCCTGCCCTTGGACTCTGCCCATCTGTTCAGCCTGTCCAGGTCCTCTGCAAAGCCTCTCTGCCCTCCAGCAGATCAACTCCTGCCCCAGCTTGGTATCATCCACAAATTACTGATGATGGACTCAATGCCCTCATCCAGATCATCAATAAAATTTGAAGAGCATGGGGCCCAGCCTGATGAATATCCAGTGAAGCATGACTAAGATGATGAAGGAAGGAGCTGGAGCTTCTCTGCTATGAGCAAAGGCTGAGACAGCTGTTGCTGTTGAGCCTGAGGAAGAAAGGTTTGAAAGGAGATCTTACTAATGCACATAAATACCTGGAGATAGAGTGCAAAGAATATGAAGCCAGGCTCTCTTCCGCAGGGCTGGGAGACAGGACCAGAGGCCATGGGCACGGTCTGCAATGCAGGAGATTATTATCTTTGAGCATCAGAAAAAGCCTTTTCCTGTGAGCATGACTGAGCACAGGCACGGTTGTCCAGGGAGTTTCCGACGTCTCCAGCCATGGAGTCTGGAGGTACTCAAAAGCTGTCTGGACTGAGTCCTGTGCTACATACTCTAGGTGGCCTGCTTGAGCAGGGGTTTGCAGAGCATGACCTCCAGAGACTCATTCAAATATCAACCATTCTGTGAAACACCAGATTGGATGATTTTGAGTTGAAATCCATGTGGAATTGAAAATGCATTGCTTTACATCCCAAAACCGAGCAGAAGATGGTTTGCATGTGCTGAAAAGTAGTGGAAGCTACTGAACGGACAGAAGTGTTTATGTATGTGTGTCTGTTGAAAGAAGAATAACATCAACTACCTGCACACCCAGGCTGACAGTGTGCCTGCACTCAGGCAGAGAAAAACATCTAGTCTTGTCCACTTGAATTGAATCTGCCTCTTCCATAGCTAGTGCCTATTTCTAAACAAGGCTGTGACTGGGGAGCCACATGCTTGACCTTCCCATTCACGGGCTTGATCAGTCTTGCATCTGACAGAGAGATAATATGTCAGGGAGTTGCTGTGGAATAACTTCAGGGTACAGATGTCTCGATCAGGCTGCTAAATAGTCATGGCTGGATTTAGACGTATTTGACATGCTTTGCATGTGTCCCTGTCCTGTCTCCAGCTGCTTGTCCCACGAGTGCAAACTCCCTTTTGGTCTTGACTCATCTTTGCCATGACTGTGCTGGTGTCAAGAGGGAGGGGACAGGCTCTGCTCACTTGCACCCTGGGACAGGACAGAGGCAAGGATAGAAACTCCAGCACAGGATGTTCCACCTCAACACAAGGAAGAACTTCTTTACTGTAGGGGTCACAGAGCACTGGAAGAATATGCCCAGAGAGGTTGTGGAGTCTCCTTCTCTGGAGTCTTTCAAGACCCATCTGGATGTGTTCCTGTGTGACCTGGGCTGGATTCTATGGTCCTGCTCTGGCAGGGGGGTTGGACTTGATGATCACAGAATCACAGAATCAGTCAGGGTTGGAAGGGACCACAAGGATCATCTAGTTCCAACCCCCTGCCATGGGCAGGGACACCCCACACTAGATTAGGCTGGCCAGAGCCTCATCCAGCCTGGGCTTAAACACCTCCAGGGACGGGGCCTCAAACCCTCCCTGGACAACCCATTCCCGGCTTCACCGCTCTCATGGGGGAAGAACTCCTCCTCACCTCCAGCCTGAATCTCCCACACCTCCAGCTTCATTCCATTCCCCCCTAGTCCTATCACTACCTATACTGAGAAAGAACTCCTCCAGCCTTCTTGTAGGCCCCTTCAGATACTGGAAGGCCACAATTAGTCACTTCAGAGCCTTCTTTTCTCCTGACTGAACAGCCCCAACTCCTTCAGTCTGTCCTCATAGGAGAGGTGTGCTCAGCTCCAGAGGTCCCTTCCACCCCCTAAATCCTCTGTGCCTGTGATCCTGTCTTCAATAATTACATTCTTGGAGAAATCTGTATTTATTTATGGTCCTTGTTCCTATACCACTGTCTGCTTTGATTAGACATTACTAGTGCCTCATTCCTTCTGATCCTCCCTGAGAAGCTGAACAAATTGCATGCTGTTAAGAAAAAAGGAATCTCATTGTTAATTACCTTGTAGGTGAGAAGAGGCAATAAGCTTTTGCTGAGATCTGGTTTAAAAAGATTTGTATTCAGAAACAAAGGGAAGGAGGGACAAGGCATGAAAACTGGAAGACAATTCTAAGGACTCAGCTCAATCAACCAGTTCTCTTCCATAGGCAGATCTTCCCCACCATACTTATGACCAGTGTCAGCCTGACTGCACTTTCAATGGCCTGTACACAATGTCAGCCATAGTGCAATGCAGCACCTTTTGGATGACAGGGAGTGTGGTATCAGTCTACATCAGAGAGGCTTCTGAGACCCAAAAGTTCTGGACACATTGAGAAACTCAACATCTTTCTTAAACTGAGGGGCCCAGAACTGGACACAGGACTCAAGGTGTGGCCTAACCAGTGCTGAGTACAGGGCAGAATGGCCTCCCTGCTCCTGCTGGCCACACTATTTCTGATACAGGCCAGGCTGCAGCCTTCCCTCTCTTGAGGAGTCACTTGATACAGCCCACCCTAGCCTTTATGTGGGGGCTTCTTTGCAGCTGACAAATCCAAACTGCATCTGAATCTAGAACTTTACTTATGTTAACTACACGAGCCTTTGTGCTCTCCAAAGTGCTGTCACACGCTTCTGACTTGCTACTACTTATTATTTGCTTTGTTTTACGGTAATTGCACAAACTAATGTAGTTCCCCCTGTAAGAGCATTTGCTGAATGCAAATCCTGCTTACTCATAGAAAGGTAATTTACTGCCTGCAGGGCAGGACTTGGGTATACAGAGGCTTCCTGGTAGCTAAATGGATCATTCCATTCCAGTGCTCATTCACTTGCTGGCCTCTCCTCAGGCTGCTTGCAGACGCACTTATCTGCAAATGCTTACTCATGTAGTAATAATACTCTAATAGAAAGTAAGTAAGTGGGGTTTGGAGACATTAGGATTTTTTCTTCCTTTTTTTTTTGTTATTTTTAAAGGGAGTAAGCACTTGCAGAGCAAACCCCAAGGGCATCAGAAATTATCTAATTTTCTGCATAGTACATTGCCTATTTTTATCTTGATGCCTGGATCTTTACATAACTATCTATTACAATGAGCTCTTCCTTTCCTAGGGCAGTCAGGAAGCCCAACAGGCAGACATTCTTATGCCTCAAAGAATTTTCTAATGACTCCCTTTTAAAATGAAATGAAACATTAGCCTGATTTATAGCTGTGATCTGCTTCTAAGTTCCTCTATAAGCACTCAATCCTATCCTTCTAGTGACTGTGTCCTTTCTTCTGTCCCCCTGAAGCTCACATCCAGCTTATCAAATAACTTTTTTAACGGAGCTTGGCAATCAGGTTCGTTACCTGTCCTTTTGAAATGAAGATGTTTACAAATGTCTTCCCAACACTTAACAGCTTCCATGAGAGTGTGCTTTTTCATCTGCAAGGATGAAGAAGGCATGAAGATGTGCCAGGGCAGGGGCAGTTTTGCAACACAGACTGAAAAACTGTCCACACCAGCAGAGGGGGAGGCCCTGGTCCTGTCTGCAGAGGCTTGGCACTTCTGCAGAGCAAGGTTAGTAATCTCACTCCCTGTAGCTTGCATTAGAAACACTGTGGCCAGCACAAACATGAGATTGAACACATCTAAGTGCTGGGCTCTACACATTGGCCACAACAAACCCATGCAGTGCTACAGGCTGGGGACACAGTGGCTGGAGAGTGGCCAGGCAGAGAGGGACCTGGGGGTGCTGGTTGATAGGAGGCTGAACATGAGCCTGCAGTGTGCCCAGGCAGCCAAGAGCGCCAATGGCATCCTGGCCTGCATCAGGAAGAGTGTGGCCAGCAGGAGCAGGGAGGTCATTCTGCCTCTTGTACACTGCACTGGTTAGGCCACACCTTGAGTCCTGTGTCCAGTTCTGGGCCCTCAGTTTAGGAAGGATGTTGACTTGCTGGAATGTGTCCAGAGAAGGGCAACGAAGTTGGTGAGGAGCTTGGAAGACAAGCCCTGTGAGGAGAGGCTGAGGGAGCTGGGGTTGCTTAGCCTGGAGAAGAGGAGGCTCAGGGGTGACCACATTGCTCTCTACAGCTATCTGAAGGGAGGTTGTAGACAGGCAGAGGTTGGTCTCTTCTCCCAGGCAACCAGCAGCAGAACAAGAGGACACAGTTTCAAGCTGCACCAGGGGAGGTTTATGCTGGAGGTTAGGAAGAAATTCTACACAGAGAGAGTGACTGCCCATTGGAATGGGCTGCCCGGGGAGGTGGTGGAGTTGCCATCATTGGAGGTGTTTAGGAGGAGACTTGATGGGGTGCTTGGTGCCATGGTTTAGTTGATTAGATGTTGTTGGGTGATAGGCTGGACTTGGTGATCTCAAAGGTCTCTTCCAACCTGGTCTATTCTATTCTATTCTATTCTATTCTACTCTACTCTATTCTATTCTATTCTATTCTATTCTATTCTATTCTATTCTATAACAGGTATGTGATTGTTCCCCCATACTCAGCACTTGTGAGGACACACCTAAAGCATTGTGTTCAGTTCTCAGTTTCACTACAGAAAGAGCATTGAGGGGCTGGAGCCTGTCCAGAGAAGGGCAAGAAGGGCCTAGAACACAGGTCCTGTGAGGAGCAGCTGAGTGAGCTGGGGGTGTTCAGCCCGGAGAAAAAAGGAGGCTGAGGGGAGACCTCATTGCTTTCTACAGCTCCCTGAAGGAAGATTGGAGCGACGAGGGGGCAGAGACAGGCCAGAGGAAATGGATACAAGCTGCACCTGAGGAGGTTCAGGCTGAATGTTATGAGGTATTTCTTCACTGAAAGGGTTCTCAAACATTTGAATGGTCTGTCCAGGGAGGTGGTGGAGTCCCCAGCCTTGGAGGTGTTTAGTGGCATGTGGACCTGGTGTTTAGGGGCATGGTTTAGTGGTGCCTTGCAGGCTGGGTCAAAGGTTGGACTTGATGATCTTGAAGGTCTCTTCCAACCAAAGAGATTCTGTGATTCTGTGAAAAAATTCACTAATTTAGAGAGTGGAAGGCTGAGGCCTACCCAGGCAGATGATGACTGGTATGTATATACTTGACTTGCTGCGGCTTCTATTACCACTTGCCTTAATAGCATTCTGATTGCCTTTAAAAGCAAGACTGTGCGGTTGAGCAGACCCCTCCCCACCACGGCAAAAATAATGACTCAGACAGATTGCCAAAGTGGTGGAAAGTTTAAATGAGCAGCGGTGGATGTTCACAGAGAGCCAGAAGCACAGTGACAAAAGAGATCCCAAAGCACACCCAGGAATATCCCATCCCCACCTGGGGGCATGTCCATAACCCCCAGGGCTCCTTCTTCCCCCACCCACTCCACTGCTAGGCTAATCTCAGCTGGCCAGATCTGAGATTGCCCATCCCCCTGGCCTTGGGCCTAGCCCTGCCCAAAAGGCCGGGAGACACCCCCCACAAGTTACTGGGTGGTGGCGAGGGAAGAAAAGAGGAAGTGCCAGGACCCCCGCTGAGATCTTATAGGGGAGCAGGGTATTATGGGATGAAATACCTGGCTTCCTGTGTCCACCCACTGGGCTGAACTTTTCTGGACACAGGAAGCATCCCTCATATGAGCACAGCAGAGGGCACCCAGCCCAAACTGCTACAAAGACCCTCATAAGAATGTTGTCATATTGCATACTGGTGGTGTGATTTTACTCTTCAGGGCTTTTTTTTCCTTCATTCAACAATTATAAACATCATTTAACTTAACCTCCCAAAAGATTAAAGCAAAGGCTGATGTTTTGCCAAGCCATATGTGCTCAAATGGTATATTTTATGCAGCTGGTAATAAATACTTTAAGGCATATTAGCTATTTTTTTTTCACAGGATCACAGGCTCACAGGATGTTAGGGGTTGGAAAGGACCTCAGGAGTCAGCGAGTCATCTGCAAGTCCTGACCAAGTGCAGGGACCATAGCATCTAGCACAGGCATCAGGGGTACAGGAAAGTATCCAGATGGTGGAGGGGTTAGGAACACAAGCCCTGTGAGGAGAGGCTGAGGGAGCTGGGGTTGCTTAGCCTGGAGAAGAGGAGACTGAAGGGTGACCTTATTGCTCTCTACAACTCCCTGAAGGGAGGTTGTAGACAGGCAGAGGTTGGTCTCTTCTCCCAGGCAACCAGCAGCAGAACAAGAGGACACAGTCTTAGGCTGTGCCAGGGCAGGTTTAGGCTGGATGTTAGGAGGAAGTTCTACACAGAGAGAGTGATTGCCCATTGGAATGGTCTGCCCGGGGAGGTGGTGGAGTCACCTTCATTGGAGGTGTACAAGAAGAGGCTTGATGGGGTGCTTGGTGCCACGGTTTAGTTGTTTAGTTGTTAGGTGGGTTGATTGTATTGTATTGTATTGTATTGTATTGTATTGTATTGAGGTGGGTTGGATTGGTTGATAGGTTGGACGCGATGATCTTGAAGGTCTCTTCCAACCTGGTGTATTGTATTGTATTGTTATTGATTAAGTGATGTTGGATGATAGGTTGGACATGATGATCTTGAAGGTCTCTTCCAACCTGGTCTATTCTATTCTGTTCTATTCTATTCTATTCTATTCTATTCTATTCTATTCTATTCTATTCTATTCTATTCTATCACTTGGCTTTAGTTTTGCTGACGTGAGAAATGCAATCCTGGTCCTCACTTGGTGAGTGGCAAAAGTCTTATTGACACTGATAGGGCTGACACCTCGCTCAGTGTCTTTCTGATGCAAGCCTGACATAACAACCAACCAACTCATACTGTACCCATTGCCATTGACTTCACTGGCAACAGTGCTGGACCTTTTGCCTTTGGGCCTTGAGACTGAAATCAATGAGGTTTCTACTTTAAATTAGGTCATGTATTCCCAACCTAGTCCTGCAGAGAGTTTTCTGTTTCACAGCCATTTGTTTGTGTGGTTGGTTGGTTTTCTGTTATGAGTCCATCAGGGTCAGATCCATAATCTGGCACAGAAATGGAACAATCACTTTTCAGCGTACACATTAAGGTGTGCGCAGATGCTGTGTTGGGTTACAGATTCGATCAATCTGAGCTCAGCTCAGCTGTGACAAAATTTCCACTGGTTGCAGCAGTGAAACAAAAGTGGAAATAAACCTGGCTGTTATTTGCTGTCAGAGCAAAAATGGAATTTTGTAAATTAATCTGTAAGAGCATATTTGCTGATGCCTCCTTCAAATATGCTTGAAATAGTTGAATTAAGGAAGGTTAGTAATTGTGAGCCAAAACTGGCGTTAACAAACTTGAACGTCTTCTTTGCTGATTTAAAAGCTGAAATATAAATGCTAAAAGCTGGTGACCAACTTGTAATAATGTGCAATTTAGATTAGCATATCAGTCATGTTTAGAAGTGAAAACTTCTGCTCTGCCCTGCTGAGGCTGCATCTGGAATATTGTGTCCAGTTCTTGGCCTCTCAGTTCAAGAAAGACAGTGACCTGCTTGAAAGAGTCCAGCACAGAGCCACGGGGATGATTAAGGGAATGGAACATCTTCTATATGAGGAGAGACTGAGGGAGCTGAGGCTCTTTAGCTTAGAGAAGAGGAGACTGAGAGGTGACCTCATCAATGTTTATAAAGATGTAAAGGGTGAGTGCCCAGAGGATGGAGCCAGGCTCTGCTGGGTGATGCCCAATGACAGCACAAGGGGCAGTGGTGGAAGTTGAGGCATAGGAAGTTTCACAGAAATATGAGGAAGAATTTTTTCCCCTGTGAGGGTGGCAGAACACTGGAAGAGGCTGCCCAGGGGACTTGTGGATTCTCCCTCTCTGGAAATACTCAAAATTTGCCTGGATGCATTCCCGTGTAATCTGGTGTAGGTGATCCTGCTCTGGCAGGGGGGTTGGACTGGATGAGCTTTGGAGGTCCCTTCCAGCCCCTGAAATTCCGTGAGTCTGTGATTCTGTAATAGAACTTCTTTTCAAAGGGAAACATAACCTAAAGGGTATGCATCACACTTAATTTGAAGAGCTCAGGAGAACTCACTGAGATTGTTGTAAACTATGTTTGCTTTTTTCAGACTGTACTTCCCACTTCCAGTCAATGGAAAAGTACTCAAAGTTTGGAATGTAAGAGAAATGCCATAATTTCTAATTGATATTCTCGCATGCATATGCATGTGTATGCACAAGATCTGTAAGGTCCAGGAGCATATTTTTGCTCAGTGCAAATTGTATGTACTCATTTGTGCAGTTGCAAGTTGAACATTCTTCATAGAAAGAGAATCATAGAATGGTCAGGGCCAGAAGGGACCTCCAGAGCTCATCCAGTCCAACCTCCCCGCAGTCAGCAGGGACATCCCCGACTAGATACAATACAATACAATACATTACAATAAAATACAATACAATACAATACAATACAATACAATACAATACACCACCAGGTTGGAAGAGACCTTCAAGATCATCGTGTCCAACCTATCAACCAATCCAACCCACCTAAATACAATACAATACAGCACAATACAATACAATACAATACAATACAACCCACCTAAACAACTAAACAACTAACCCGTGGCACCAAGCACCCCATCAAGCCTCTTCTTGAACACCTCCCATGATGGTGACTCCACCACCTCCCAGGGCAGCCCATTCCAATGGGCAATCACTCTCTCTGTGGAGAACTTCTTCTTAACATCCAGTCTAAACCTGCCATGGCGCAGCCTGAGACTGTGTCCTCTTGTTCTGGTGCTGGCTGCCTGGGTCTCCAGGGCCTTGTTGAGCCTCACCTTGAATATCTCCAGGATATTATTTTTAGTGTTTCTGCTTTACTTACAGTGTAATAATTGCCATTGTCCTGCTGTTTGAAGATACATGGTATGCACTGTGTTAAGCCTTTATGTGAAGTACTTTGGCATTCCATGTTAAGAGGATAGTATTTAGTCCAGTATGATAATTATGGGGAACCCCAACCCCTTGCCCAGGCAACAGTAAACATCTAACTGTTAAGCAAAGGCTCACTGGGGAAAGACAGAATGAATTTCCATTTTCACACTAAACTGCATAAAATTTGCTTGCTATGTTTCTTTAGTTAGACCCATTTGTTTTGATTTAATAACAGTTGCTTGTAGATTGCTCTTCATTAGCAGGTATAATTTTAACTTTTGTCTTACTTCTCAATCCATTTTGCTCCGATCCTATGCCTTGTGCTGCCTGCATATGACCGCTTTCACAAGCTGCAGAAGAACAGATCGAATTGTCTCTGTGTTCTGTAAGGATATGCCCTCTCCAGGCATTGGAGCCTGGTGCAGATACCCTTAGTCAGCGTGGATTTGAATAGAGAAAGGTGTACAATGCAGCAGTTACTTGTACAAAAGCCCTTTGCACAGCACTGTTGTGCCACTTCCCGCCTTGATCCAGCCTCCCATGCTGCTAGGCTAGGTCTCACATTCTTTACTGCTGCTGGCTAGTGCATGTGAAGCCAACTCAGCTGCAGTCACCTACCTACACAGAATAGATGTAAAATGTAGGAAGCTATCAAACCCATATAAAATCTCTTTTTTCTACTGAATGAAGCCATCTCCATTATATTGAATCACACAATATAGAATTGTTAGGGTTGGAAGGGACCTCAAGGATCAGCCAGTTCCAACCTCCCTGCCAGGGTCAGGGACACCTCACACTGCATCAGGTTGCTCACAGCCACATCCAGCCTGGCCTTAAAAACCTCCAGAGATGAGGCTTCCACCACCTCCCTGGGCAACCTGTTCCAGTCTCCCACCACCCACATGGGGAAGAACTTCTTTCTAACATCCAATCTGAATCTACCCACTTCTATTTTTATTCCATCCCCCCCAGTCCTATCACTCCCTGGCACCCTAAAAAGTCCCTCCCCAGCTTTCTTGAAGCTTCCTTCAGATGCTGGAAGGCCACAATAAATTCTCCTCAGAGCCTTCTCTTCTCCAGACTGAACAGCCCCACTCTCTCAATCTGTCTCCATAGGGGAGGTGCTCCAGCCCTCTGCTCATCCTCATGGCCTTTCTCTGGACACCCACCCAACATGTCCACATCCCTCCTGTAATATGGGCTCCAGAACTGGACGCAGTACTCCAGGTAAGGAATACTTTACAGAACACCTGCACTCACTTCACTCTGCAGTGTAACATATTTAAAACCACACCTTACATCAACATAAAAACACTTTAAATCACAGACATTCTTCTAAATCTACTAACAAAAAATTCTCTGTCTCTTACCAGGGTATCACAGAGAAGGTTTCTCTTTTCTGAAAACCACTTCTTGTCTTTAAAAGAATGGCAAAGAGTGAAGTTAGCTGACTGTGGGAAGTGCAAAAGGGAATCTCAATTACTAGGCAAAAGGCATGCAGAGCTCCAGTTTGGGTCACAGAACATAATGATAGCCTGTGGAAAACTGTGCAAGGAAAAAGATAGAGGCATTTCATTGGATAACCTCAGGCCAGCAGTTTTAAAGGTTGGCTTGGCACACACCATGAACCAAGAGGATGGCAAAATCCCTATCTCCAGGACATAATCCCCAGGAGGAATGGCTAGTGACACTGACTTCATAAAAGTGCCTGGAATGTTTAAGGATGTTGCTAGGACATGCAGGAAGAAAATTAGGGAGGCAAAAAATACATTTAGAGCTTAGACTGGACTCTGCTATGAAGGACAACAAAAAATCCTTCTATAAATATATTAATAGCAAGAGGAAGGGCAAGGACAACCTCCACTCCTTGGTGGACACGGAGGGGAATGTTGTGACAAAGGATGAGGAAAAGGCAGAGGCACTTAACACCTTCTTTGCCTCAATTTTTACTAGCAGGGCAGAATGTCTTCCAGAGAGCTGGCCTGCAGAGCTGGCAGATGGAGCCAGGGAGCTGCATAGTTTTCTCTCTGTTCCAGGATGGGATTGTTAGGGATCTTCTCAGCCACTTGAACCCTCACAAGGCCATGGGACCGGATGGGATCCATCCTAGGGTGCTGAGAGAGCTGGGACATGAGCTGGCCAAGCCACTCTCCATCATTTTTCAACAGTCCTGGCTCACTGGAGAGGTCCCAGAAGACTGGAAGCTGCCAACGTGGTGCCCATCCACAAGAAGGGCCGGTTGGATGAGCCAGGGAATGATAGGCCTGTCAGCCTGACCTCAGTGCCAGGCAAGGTTATGGAACAGGTCATCTTGAGTGCAATCACACAGCACTTACAGGATGGCCAAGGGATCAGGCCTAGCCAGCATGGCTTTAGGAAGGGCAGGTCCTGCCTGACCAACCTGATCTCCTTCTATGATCAGGTGACTGCCTGGTGGATGTGGGGAGGCCTGTGGATGTGGTCTACCTGGACCTCTGCAAGGCCTTTGACATTGTCCCCCACAGCAAACTCCTGGCCAAGCTGTCAGCCCATGGCTTGGACAGGAGCACACTGCGTTGGGTTAGGAACTGGCTGGAGGGCCGAGTCCAGAGAGTGGTGGTGAATGGTGCCACATCCAGCTGGAGGCCAGGCACCAGTGGTGTGCCCCAGGGATCAGTGCTGGGCCCCATGCTCTTCAACATCTTTATTGATGATCTGGATGAGGGCATTGAGTCCATCATCAGTAAATTTGCGGACGACACCAAGCTGGGGCAGGAGTTGATCTGCTGGAGGGCAGAGAGGCTTTGCAGAGGGACCTCGACAGGCTGGACAGATGGGCAGAGTCCAAGGGCAGGAGATTGAACACATCCAAGTGCCAGGTTCTGCACATTGGCCACAGCAACCCTATGCAGTGCTACAGGCTGGGGTCAGAGTGGCTGGAGAGCAGACAGGCAGAGAGGGACCTGGGGGTGCTGGTTAATGGGAGGCTTAACATGAGCCTGCAGTGTGCCCAGGCAGCCAAGAGGGCCAATGGCATCCTGGCCTGCATCAGGAACAGTGTGGCCAGCAGGAGCAGGGAGGTCATTCTGCCCCTGGACACTGCACTGGTTAGGCCACACCTTGAGTCCTGTGTCCAGTTCTGGGCCCCTCAGTTTAGGAAGGATGTTGACTTGCTGGAAGGTGTCCAGAGAAGGGCAACAAAGTTGGTGAGGGGTTTGGAACACAAGCCCTATGAGGAGAGGCTGAGGGAGCTGGGGTTGCTTAGCCTGGAGAAGAGGAGACTCGGGGGTGGCCTTATTGCTCTCTACAACTACCTGAAGGGAGGTTGTAAACAGGCAGAGGTTGGTCTCTTCTCCCAGGCAACCAGCACCAGAACAAGAGGACACAGTCTCAAGCTGCGCCAGGGGAGGTTTAGGCTGGAGGTTAGGAGGAAGTTCTGCACAGAGAGAGTGATTGCCCATTGGAATGTGCTGCCCGGGGAGGTGGTGGAGGTCATTGGAGGTGTTTAGGATGAGACTTGATCGGGTGCTTGGTTGCATGGTTTAGTTGATTAGGTGGTGTTGGATGATAGGTTGGACATGATGTTCTTGAAGGTGTCTTCCAACGTGGTCTATTCTATTCTATTCTATTCTATTCTATTCTTTTCTATTCTATTCTATTCTATTCTATTCTAACACAAACAAGGTGCAAAAGTCAACTTTCTGGCCAAAAAGTTATGTGAATGTAGCCTCCGTTCCACTTTGCAATCAATGTGTGCACTTCAGTGGAATAAAAGGCTACCTGATTCCTGCAAATGAGGAACAGTAGGCAGGAATTTATAAATTATGAATTTTATTTGGATTCTTTCAGCATCTCTCTGAGGATGTTGCCACAGGAATACCAAGTGACACAGCACACAAAGCAGAGAAAGAGTTTGTGAACCAAAAAGGCTGGCAAAAGTCTGTAGTCATGAGGTACTGTGACAATGCAGAAAATGGGCATTCCTGGGGGTCTTTTGCATGCTCCACACTGATGGAACACTGGAACAGGTTGCCCAGGGAGGAGGTCGAGGTTCCTTCCCTGGACGTATTCAAGGTGAGGCTTGACGAGGCCCTGGGCAGCCTGATCTAGTCGGGGATGGCCCTGCTGCCTGTGGGGAGGTCAGGCTGGAAGAGCTTTGGAGGTCCCTTCTGGCCCAGATCATTCTATGATTTTATGACTTTGATTTTATGTATATACTGCAAGGACAATACACAGGTCCTGACTGTGCATGGATATGGCAGAATGCAAAAGGGGCATGTTGTACCACACAACTGAGAAGACGAAGCATTCATTTATTCACCTAAGAGTTCGTTCCTTCCATGGGGCTGTCCAAGGATAATCGTTTGTCAATGCCATCAGGGTGTCCTATCAATGGACAGGAGAGGATGAGGGGAAAAAAACCTTTTTCCAAGAGGAAGCTGGAGGGAATGTTATTTCCCAGGCTGGAAATTGTACGTTTAAAGACAGCTGGGGTCTAAGAGAAATGCAGTAAAAAAGCTTTATATGCCCAGGAGAAAATTATAGGGAAATGTCTTAATGTAGTAATGAAATACATCTGTAGTTGACATACCAACTATGAATGTCAACTTATCTATTTGTTAATGGATCTATTAAATGCTTTGTTTACACTTTGCCTGCCTTTTTTCCCTTTCTTTTCTCAAGCACTTACACAGATGGATTGTGCAAACAAACACTTCATTAAACATAGGACTCTGAGCCAGCTGTACACTTCTGAGACCAGAATCATGTCAATTAAAATTTAATTGCCTTCTTGATCCACCCTCCCTTTTTTAACATTACTTTTTAGGTTTCTGGTTGAGATGAATTGCACTGACTGATCCTATATGGCTCTATACAGCCTATTTTATTAATAAAAATAGAACCTGTGCTCACAAAAAACACCCAAACCAAACCAAAACACAGTACCACTGAATATAAAAGCAACACAAACACCACAATCCAAAAAGCTTAGTGAGAATGAATCACTGCCACAAAATTGTTCAGGAATAGCCTAAGAATCCCAAGCTCAATCAAGATGTTGAGGGGAGGAGAATTGTATTGAAGTACTGTCATGGTAGGGCCATACAAGCCCCAGCACAAACCCAGACAGACCTTAATGTGTCTAGACGTGGTCCCACTCTCCCCCACTCCTTCCTGCAGAAAGTCAGGGTAACGTGGGAGAAGGAACAAAGGGGACAGGACTGTATGTGTCTGGTGATCGACTCTGCTTCTGGGGTAAGGGTTAGGGTTGTGGTGGTTCAGGCTGGGTGCTGGCCTGGATGCCACTGCACACACCACACCTGGGATGTCCCAAGGGGTGGGCCCAGCCCAGGGGGTGGTCACAGGAAACCAGGTATTCCATCCCATACTGCCCTGCTCCCCTATAATACACCAGCATGGGGTCTTCACTTCCTCTTTTGTCCCCTGCTGCTGCTGCCTAGGTAAAATGGCTTGAGCTGCCTCCCTTGGGCCTGCCCCCCTGGGGGGGGTTTGGGTGTACCCCCAGGTGGGGATGGGATGTTCTTGGGTATGTTCTGGGATTTCTCTCTTTTGTCATGGTGCTTGTGGTTCTCTGTAAAACTTTCATTGTTGTTTTTTTTGTTTTTCCATTTAAACTTTCCACCATTTTTGCAATCTGTTTGTCTGAGTCGTTATTTTTGCCCATGGTGGGAGAATTGGTCTCCCAAACCACGACAGGGTCCTGCCCACTGCTCCTGTCTGACCAGATTCTGCCTTTCATGGCCACAGCCTGGCAGGACCCCTTCTCATTAGGTAACTATGTACTGGCTTCAGTTGCCCGTTGGCCCAATTGAATCTTGGGCAAGATATATACACAGGCTGACCTCTAGTTGCCTTTGCCTTGCTTAAGCCTTGCCTAAGCCTGCCTAAGCCTTGCCTTGCTTGAACCTGCTCAGAACTGCCTGGCTTGAAGTTGCCTTGAGTTGCATTGCCTCGAGTGCCCAGTCCAGAGCCTGGGATAAAGCCATGAGCCTACACACTGCAAGCTATGAGAGAAGCCACAAGCCTAGGAGTCAGAGCCCAGGTTGCTTCCCCTTGCAACCAGGATTTGCTGTGCCTCAGTTTCCCCAGGACAAAGCAAGCACCCGTTGCCAGAAGCGTCGTTAACAGCCTGCTGCCCGCTGAAGCCAGACCAGCCATCGAAGACCGCGTGGCCTTCCTGCTGGCAACCTGCCCTGCCTGGTGCATGAGAGTGCCCCAAGGCCTCAACAGCTACACACAGCAGCAGCTCTCCCTGCTTGGGTGTAACCAGCTGTGAGTGGTTAGTTCATTGCCTCTTTGGCTTGGCAGCTCTTGTTGAGCTTCCCCCCATGAGGTCGAGAGCCATCTCCCTCCCAGGGATATTCTCTTTCTGATATTCCTCCCGCTTTGCATAAGATTGTTAGAATTGTTAGAGTTGCCTAAATACTGTGCATCCCATTGTAAATGTGTATTCTAACTCTACATCCAACTTATCTAATACATTTTGGCAATTTTCATACTAATAAAAGGTTATTGAAATTTTTATTCATATTTGCCATGTCATTTATACAGTAAGGACCAATATATTCCTTAACAAATACAAAACCTGTTCTGTTTAAAATGAGTTCTAAGACCTTTTTCCCTGCTGCTAAACAGCTACTTTGTCAGCACCAGCCAAGGAAATTTAGCTTTCAGTTGCACTAATGATTTGTTATGTGATTAGTTGCAACATATGCACCTACATTTGTCACTTGAACACAAAACATGTTTTGATTGGAGCAAGTTCTATACTATAGAAATATTTTTATTTACAACTAACTGTGTAACACAGAAACTACCTGAAGGGTGATTGTAGCCAGGAGGGGGGTGGTCTCTTCTCCCAAGCAACCAGCACCAGAACAAGGGGACACAGTCTCATGCTGTGCCAGGGGAAGTTTAGTTCTTCAAAGAGAGAGTTGTTAGCTGTTGGAATGTGCTGCCCAGGGAGGTGGTGGAGTCACCATCCCTGGAGGTGTCCAAGAGGGGATTGGGTGTGGCACTTGGTGCCATGGTCTAGTCATGAGGTCTGTGGTGACATGGTTGTGACTTGAGGATCTTTGAGGTCTTCCATGTGATCGTGATTGCTGGTGACTGTGAAAATTCTGATGAAGTGTATTTGTGATGAAAATTATAGCTTTATGTGCAGGAGAAATGATCAGCCTGGGTTGAGTTTTTTTTTTGTTGTTGTTTGTTTGGGTTTTTTTTGTTTGTTTTGAAACAAATATTTAATTCCTCTGACCAGGAACAAAATCTTCTGAAAATTGACAGCAAGTGGATTTTGTAATTTCTCAATGACTAGCAGTAGGAATTTTCACAGAATCACACAGAAACATCCAGGTTGTAGAAGACCCTCAGGATCACCATGTCCAAGCAAGAACCCTACTCCACAAGGTTCAGCCCTAAACCATATCCCCAAGCACCACCTCCAAACTACCTTTAAACACACCCAGGTTGGTGACTCAACCACCTCCCTGAGCAGCACATTCCAATCCCTGATCACTGTTTCCTAATGTCCAGTCTAAACCTACCCAGTGGCAGCTTGAGGCTGTTCCCTCTTGTTCTATCACTAATTACCTGGGAGAAGAGATCAGCACAGCACAATTTACTCTGCTGCAGTCTTTTCAGTAAGAGTTTTGAAAGATTGATTTAATGATGGAATTTTGAGGGCTATATCATTAGCATATGGTCAAATGTAGGACTTACAAGTGAAGTTCTGTACAATGACTCCACAAATCACAAGCTGGCACTGCATTATATGTGAGAATTTAAAACCACAGGGTTTCCTCTTCTAGTATGTCACTGGTATATAACTAATGAACTTTAGCAAGCATGTGTGATGATTTAAGTGATTACATGAAGGACTTCTGCTATGCTTAGGATCATGTGAGGATTCCTTTGCAAGTAGATAACTGATTGGGAAAAAAAAATAACCCACATTTCAATACTAGTTACTGAATGACAGTTAATGAATGTATGACATTTTTAGCACCACAAACATACATGGCCTCAGTTTTCAAATGCTTCCAAATAACAAATAGGATTTTTAATAGCAAAAAATGATGCCTCAACTTGTTTATGTCAACACATAATTTTTACAAATGTCACAGGATCACAGGATGTCAGGGGTTGGAAGGGACCTCTGCAGATCATTGAGTCCAACCCCCCTGCCAGAGCAGGACCATAGAATCCAGCACAGGTCACACAGGAATGCATCCAGATGGGGCTGGAAAGTGCCCAGAGAAGGAGACTCCACAACCTCTCTGGGCAGCCTCTTCCAGTGCTCTGGGATCCTCACAGTGAGGAAGTTCCTCCTCATGTTGAGGTGGAACCTCCTGTGCTGTAGTTTTCCATTGCCCCTTCTCCTATCCCAGGGTGCAACTGAGCAGAGCCTGTCCCTTCCCTCTTGACCCCCAGCCCTCAGATATTTGGAAAAGGGCAAATATTGCTCCCATTTTCAAAAAGGGTAAGAAGGAGGAACCAGGGAACTACAGGCCGGTCAGTCTCACCTCTGTGCCCGGAAAGATCATGGAGCAGATCCTCCTGGAGGCACTGCTGACTCAGAAGAGTAGTGAAGAGGTGATTGGGAGCAGTCAGCATGGCTTTGCCAAGGGCAAATCCTGCCTGACAACCTGGGTGGCTTCTATGAACAAGTGACAGCATTAATAGATGAGGGGCGAGCAGCTGATGTCGTTTACCTGGACCTGAGCAAAGCCTTTGACACTGTCCCACACCACATCCTGGTCTCCAAGCTGGTGACACATGGGTTTGATGGGTGACCACTAGATGGATACAGAACTGGCTTGATGGCTGCACCCAAAGAGTGGCTGTCAGTGGGTCCATGTCCCAAGTAGAGGCCAGTGACAAGCGGAGTCCCTCAGGGATCAGTCCTGGGACCAGTTCTTGTTCAACATCTTTGTGGGTGCCATGGACAGTGGCATTGAGTGCACCTCAGCAAGTTTGCTGATGACACCAAGCTGTGTGGTGCAGCAGACACGCTGGAGGAAGGATCCATCCAGAGGGACCTGGACAGGCTGGAGAGGTGGGCACAGGCCAACCTCACGAGCTTCAACAAGACCAAGTGCAGGGTCCTGCATCTGGGTCGAGGCAATCCCAGGCACAAATCCAGGCCGGGCAGGGACTGGCTGGGGAGCAGCCCAGAGGAGAGAGACTTGGGGGTGCTGGTGGACGAGAAGCTCAACATGAGCTCTCAATGTGCACTTGCAGCCCAGAAAGCCAATCAGATCCTGGGCTGCAGCAGGAGAAGTGTGGCCAGCAGGGCAAGGGAGGGGATTCTCCCCCTCTACTCAGCTCTGGGGAGACCCCACCTGGAGTACTGCCTCCAGTTCTGGAGCCCCTATTACAAGAGGGATCTGGAGGTGCTGGAGCGTGTCCAGAGAAGGGCCACGAGGATGATCAGAGGGCTGGAGCACCTCTCCTGTGAGGACAGACTGAAGGAGTTGGGGCTGTTCAGTCTGGAGAAGAGAAGGCTCCGAGGTGACCTCATTGTGGCCTTCCAGTATCTGAAGGGGGCCTACAAGAAGGCTGGGAGGGACTTTTCAGACTATCAGGGAGTGATAGGACTAGGGGGAATGGGATGAAGCGGATGGAGGTGGGGAGATTCAGGCTGGATGTGAGGAGGAAGTTCTTCACCGTGAGGGTGGTGAAGGCCTGGAAGGGTTTCCAGGGAGGTGGTTGAGGCCCTGTCCTTGCGGTGTTAGCCCAGGCTGGATGAGGCTCTGTCCAGCCTGATCTAGGGTAGAGTGTCCCTGCCCATGGCAGGGGGGTTGGAACTAGATGATCCTTGTGGTCCCTTCCAACCCTAACTGAAACTATGAAACTATGAAACATTTATTAAGTCCCCTCTCAGTCTTCTCCTCTCCAGACTAAACAGCCCCAGGGTTCTCAGCCCCTCCTCACCAGGCAGTGCTCCAGTCCCTTCATCATCCTTGTAGCCCTCTGTAGCCCTCTCCAGCAGATCCCTGTCCCTCCTGAACTGGGGAGCCCAGAAGCAGATGCAATATTCCAGGTGAGGTCTCACCAGGGCAGACCTTTCTCTGATTCTCTACATCTTTCTACAAACCCTGCCTGAGCAATTCCAGTATCTGCCAAGACCCAGAATTTGCAAGTAGGCAAACAGAACCTTCCTCTGCTGAAAAGAAAAAACAACCCATACGTGGTTGAGCAGAGTATGTTCAATGTAACTCTCCAAAGAAATCTTTAATTGTTCAGACCTTAAGAAATAATAACTTAAACATGACCTCTCATTTGGTTTCCTCATTATGTTCACTGAAGTGAAGGTGACTCTATGCATGCTTAAACATATACTCCAGAGCTTTCTTTATAGGTTGGAGGTCAGAATGGCAGGGGGATAATATTTAATCAAGGAAGCAAGTTTTAGTTCAAACTTCTGCCTCACTGTTAATAAAGGAAATAAAGGAAATTATGATAAAGGAAATTATTGGAAAACTGTTGGCACTAAGTCTGTCTTCAGCATGATTTAAAACCCACAGAGTGGTCTATTAAGTTTTTCTGGCATGTGAAACTTGGAACATGATAACGTAAGGGACTATTCCCCCAAATCCCTTGCTTGGGAGAATACTTCAAGGGCTGAGGTGAAAATCTTGACATTCTTTCTGAGTTTTCACTGAAACCCAGGCAAAATCAGGGGCTTAGAGTGCAAGAACTTTGCTTGGCATTTGGTTTGTATCCAAGCTAAGTCGGGATTCAGCTCCAGTCAGCATGTCTGCTTAAAAATCCCCGAGAAAAACATTTTAGCAGGAACTCTTAGAAGTATCCATTTTGAGCAAAGAGGAGGGATTGGGCCTCTTAAAAAATTAATTTAAACATAAAGCATGGCTGAAAAAGAAAATCTTCCTTTTAGTTGACAGCCTAGTTCCTGAAATACTTATATAGACGGAGACAAATTCTAGCTCAAACTCCTCTTACACCCTTTCCTGAATTAAACCTTTATCTCTTAAAGGAGTGGACATTAGTCATTGGGTCTAAAGATTCTTCCAAGGAAGATTCAGCTGATTGTGGATTACAATTATTCTAAGATGTATGAATTCTTACATGAGAAGTAATTGACACATTTGTGTCACAGAAGAAGCAAGACTCAGTGTGGTAGTTTTAGGCTATGCCTTTAAAATTTTCTTGCAGATTTTGAGCAGAAATGTAGTAAAATGCAAATAAATCACTACTGGGTGTGAAAAAGAAAATAAAGATCATTCTAAATGATTCCACTGGAGAGATAATGGCAGGGCCGGGGAGGAAGAACTGCCCATCGTAAGTGAAGCTCAGGTTGGTGATCACCTGAAGAACCTGAAAGTGTTCAAGTCCATAGGACCCGATGGGATACACCCACGGGTGCTGAGAGAGCTGGCAGATGAGGTTGCTAAGCCCCTCTCTAGTCTATTCCAAAAGTCATGGCAGACTGGGGCAGTCCCCACAGACTGGAAAAGGGCAAACATTGCTCCCATTTTCAAAAAGGGTAAGAAGGAGGAACCAGGGAACTACAGGCCGGTCAGTCTCACCTCTGTGCCGGAAAGATCATGGAGCAGATCCTCCTGGAGCACTACTGACTCAGAGAGTAGTGAAGAGGTGATTGGGAGCAGTCAGCATGGCTTTGCCAAGGGCAAATCCTGCCTGACAAACCTGGTGGCCTTCTATGAACAAGTGACAGCATTAATAGATGAGGGGCGAGCAACTGATGTCGTTCACCTGGACCTGAGCAAAGCCTTTGACACTGTCCCACACCACATCCTGGTCTCCAAAGCTGGTGACACATGGGTTGATGGGTGGACCACTAGATGGATACAGAACTGGCTTGATGGCCGCACCCAAAGAGTGGCTGTCAGTGGGTCCATGTCCCAGTGGAGGCCAGGGACAAGCAGGGATCAGTCCTGGGACCAGGCTTGTTCAACATCTTTGTGGGTGCCATGGACAGTGGCATTGAGTGCACCCTCAGCAAGGTTGCTGATGACACCAAGCTGTGTGGTGCAGCAGACACGCTGGAGGGAAGGGATGCCATCCAGAGGGACCTTGACAGGCTGGAGAGGTGGGCACAAGCCAACCTCATGAGCTTCAACAAGACCAAGTGCAGGGTTCTGCATCTGGGTCGAGGCAATCCCAGGCACAAATACAGGCTGAGATCTCAATGTGCACTTGCAGCCCAGAAGGTAAATCAGATCCTGGGCTGCATCAGGAGAAGTGTGGCCAGCAGGTCAGGGGGAGGTGATATCAGGTAGTGATAGGACTAGGGGGAAAGGAATGAAGCTGGAGAGATTCAGACTGGACGTGAGGAGGAAGTTCTTCCCCATGAGAGTGGTGAAGCCCTGGAATAGGTTGTCCAGGGAGGTGGCTGAGGCCCCATCCCTGGAGGTGTTTAAGACCAGGCTGGATGAGGCTCTGGCCAGCCTGATCTAGTGTGGGGTGTCCCTGCCCATGGCAGGGGGGTTGGAACTAGATGATCCTTGTGGTCCCTTCCAACCCTGACTGATACTATGATACTGTGATATCTACTGTAAGACTGGTTGTACCAACATGCTGGGTGCTTCTCATCTCATCTCTTCTCTGCTTGCTTCATTGCTCTGAAGGGATACTAATCAGCTTCTGCTGGACCTTGGCTGCATTGTTTTGGTTAAGTCTAACAGATACTTTTTCTCTGCTCCTTTCTCCCTTTTGGACAGGGGTTTGGGGGTCAGAGAGACAGCTTCCCGGTCTTCTTAACCAGGGGTGTCCTTGTGCTGTTTCTTAATTGTGAATACCTGTAAATATTGTAAATCCTGTATATTCTGTAAATTTTCATTGCATTCCATTGCAGATTGTAGTTTTGCCTGTAAATACAGCTTTCATTTGCTTCCAACTGAGTTAGTCTGGCAAAGTTAATGTTGGGGGGAAATTTCAACCCACCACACTCAGTATCACTTCGTCAGGAAGACCTGTAGGAATTTTTCCTCTGTTCCCTGGAGTATTTCTGTATTATTACTTCAGCAGTCTCTGGATAGCTTTGTGAAGTGCCAGTTCACTCATTCTCCACAGAGTTCCTTTTGAATCCACCTCTGAGGCAGGTCTTCCCACAGACACACAGCACAACATTATGATTCTCTTTTGGGAGTGAAATATTTATGACTTAGATATTAGATTCCCTAATTTTAAGTGATTGTGCTATGTGTTAGACATGTGGTATTTATTAAATACATGCAATATATTAGATTGGCAAGTCTCCCATTGACAGACCCAGGAATAGAAATTAAATAAGGTAAGCTAAGCTTCGATCAAAACTGAGTTTCTCTTCCTATAATATTTGGGTATAAGAAATCATAGAATCATAGAATCAACAAGGTTGGAAAAGACCTCAAAGATCATCAAGTCCAACCTGTCACCTGTGATCTCATGACAACTAAACCATGGCACCAAGTGCCACGTCCAATCCCCTCTTGAACACCTCCAGGGACGGTGACTCCACCACTTCCCTGGGCAGCACATTCCAATGGCTAAAAACTCTCTCAGTGAAGAACTTTCTCCTCACCTCGAGTCTAAACTTCCCCTGGTGCAGCTTGAGACTGTGTCCCCTTCTTCTGGTGCTGGTTGCCTGGGAGAAGAGACCAATCCCCTCCTGACTACAACCTCCCTTCAGGTAGTTGTAGACAACAATAAGGTCTCCCCTGAGCCTCCTCTTCTCCAGGCTAAACAACCCCAGCTCCCTCAGCCTCTCTGCATAGGGCTTGTGCTCAAGGCCTCTCCCCAGCTTCATTGCCCTTCCCTGGACATGTTCAACTGCCTCAATGTCCTTCTTAAATTGAAGGGCCCAGAACTGGACACAGTACTCAAGGTGTGGCCTAACCCAGTGCTGAGCACAGGGCACAATGACCTCCCTGCTCCTGCTGGCCACACTATTCTTGATGCAGGCCAGGATGCCATTGGCCTTCTTGGCCACCTGGGCACACTGCTGGCTCATGTTCAGCCAGCTGTCAATCAGCACCCCCAGGTCTCTGTTTGGCAGCTCTCCAGCCGCTCTGACCCCAGCCTGTAGCACTGCATGGGGTTGTTGTGGCCAAAGTGCAGCATTTTGAATATTAATGTTTATATTAACCCTCTACAAAGCATTTGAAGATTACATAATATTTCACTGTTTAAGGTGGAATTTTAACATAGTCAGATAAGCATTTCTGAGACTTTCACCTAACATTGATCTAACCTCAGAAGTACATTGTCCAAAGTACTTATGAAAGTTGTGGGTACACTCTCAAGCCCTACACAGTCAATTGACTTTATCAGCTATAGAGGTTCTCATTTATTGTTTGCTTTGGTTTTGTGTTTTTTTTTCCTATTGCAAATTAGGTAATTGTAGGGCAAAATATTGATAGAAAGCATTGTAGAAACTATTGTCTTCGATGTGAATAAATACTTAATATGACTGCTTAAATGTGAGTGGAAGGATTCACTGTGGTGTCAGATGCACCTAAGCGTAAGAAGGTGTCACACTGCTCTGTTGAACTGCTGTGGCTTTTAATATTCAGTCTTTTTGTCTCTGGTCTCTTAGAGCAGTGCTGTGCAGAATACTTCTAGCAGTGAAGAGGGACTCTAGGTCTGTAGACTTGAATTATCAACAATTAATTCTTTTTGTGTGTGTGTGTGTGTGTAGCTGTGCTGAAATTTATATTGACTTTGAGTTTCACATTCTTGGGCTGTGTTTGAAGACTGGAATCACAGGATCACAGGATGTCAGGGGTTGGAAGGGATCACATCCAGCCTGGCCTTCAAAACCTCCAGGAATGGGGCTTCCACCACCTCCCTGGGCAACCTGTGCCAGTGTCTCACCACCCTCATGGGGAAGAACTTCTTCCCAACATCCAATCTGAATCTACCCATTTCTAGTTTTGCTCCATTCCCCCCAGTCCTATCACTACCTGACATCCTAAAAGGTCCCTCACCAAGTAACAGAGGCAGATTTGAAGCACTTATATGTATAGTGCTTTTGAGTTTTATTGACAGAAAAAAAATAGAAAGCCACATATTTATTCACAGCTCTATTTGTGGTTTGTTTGGTATGTGTCTGATACATATTGTGCATTTCCCTGTCACTTAGCTCTGCAGCTGTTAAAGTACAACGTGGAAAAAGATGTACCAGGAACTCAAGAGGTATCAAACATTAAACTTGATTTTTGTTTCCAGTCTATAGGAAAGCAGAGCCTGGTTGTGACAGTCTGAATCAACCCTGGAGAGGGATGCTTGGGGAGGGATGCTGCTTGGCTGTGGTGAGGAACACGGTGTTGGGTTCTGCAATCAGGGAGTTACACAGCTCAGATCCACATAATAGAAGCTGCTTCTTGTCTCCTTTCCCAATTTCCCACACAGGGCACAAAAGCTCTTGTGTTTTTTTCCCCCCTCTCTTTATCCAGAACAGTGGAAATACTTGTCTTGACCAATACTGAAAAACCACATAGGTAAGGCCAGAATGCATCTGTCCAAACTGTGCCTGGCAGGAAAGCCTCTGCTGCTGCTGCAGATGCAGTGGTGAAGTGCTGACAACAATCCCCATCTCCCATTTCACACTCTTCTGGTCTCTACCTCCTGTGAGATGTGCCAACCAGCTAGACAGAACATGACCTGACAGGCTGCATAACTATGAACATTACCAGCATCTGCTTCTCATGTCAGGATGAGTTTATTTTTCTGGTGTGCATACACAATTTTTTACTAGGCAAAGGGAGACATCAGTTAACCTTCTGCTGGTGGTCTAAATGTCACCCTTCTACCTTTGAACCCTCTCCTTCACAGGCCCAAAGAGCAAAACTCCTGTTGTTCAAGGCAAATAGGTTTTGAAGAGGTTAAGTAGTTTGTATCATTGTATCATGAGAGTTCTCTTCATAGCCCATCAGAGGAAGAAGCAGTGAGACAGAGGTGTCATGTATTGCAATTACCTAGGAAGCCATGAGCATGTCCTGCTAGAGGGCCAGGTCAGCAGTGTCAATGTCCTGGAATTTAGGCGCTGAATGTGGCACATCTGTGGCCATCCTCTCAACTATGAACGACCTGTGAATGCTGCGTGGGTCCACAATTAGAATGAATAAAAAGTAAACCCTGCACAGAAATGGTTCCTTCAGGGGCTAATGAAAGCACCAAAGCAACTTGAGGCAGGATGAAGGCAACTGGAAATTTTAAGAAATGTTGTAATATGGTGACCAGTGGGGAATAAGCCAAAGGAAAAAGAAGTAACTTTGGTGGTTGGGGATCTCCTGTAGACCCAATTCAGAAAGAATTTCCTTATTTGGGTTCCATATTCTTTGCTGATGTTACACAGAAAAACACAGAGTATTTCCTTAAAGTTACATCAGAGTGGTTCTTAGATTCCCGTTTCACAGAATAAGGGCAAGAAGGGACCTCCAAAGATCATCCAGTCCAACACCCCTGCCAGAGCAGGAGCACCTACACCAGATTACACAGGAATGCATCCAGGCAAATTTTGAATATCTCCAGAGAGGGAGACTCCAGAACCCCCCTGGGCAGCCTCTTCCAGTGTTCTGTCACACTCACAGGGAAAAAAAAAATCCTCATGTTTCCACTAAACTTCCTATGCCTCAGCTTCCACCACTGCCCCTTGTGCTGTCATTGGGCATCACCCAGCAGAGCCTGGCTCCAGCCTCTGGGCACTCACCCTGCACATCTTTATCAACACAATTGAGGTCACCCCTCAGGCTCCTCCTCTCCAAGCTACAGAGCCTCTCTCAGGCTCTCCTCATAAGGAAGGTGTTCCACTCCCCAAACCATTGTTATTGCTCTCTGATGGACTCTTTCAAGCAGTTCCATGAGGTCCTTGAGCTGAGGGGCCCAGAACTGGACACAATACTCCAGATGTGGCCTCATGAGGGTAGAGTAGCATATCTAGACTTACTTTAAATAATAATGCAGCAATAATTAGGTGTTTATTGAAGTAGGAGGAGACACAGAGCAAATGATGTCATTTTGAGAGCCATTTTTAAAAAATGCAGATCTGTCTCATGGCTTCATGCTAACACCAAAGCAACAGTTACCAAAAAGCAACAGTTTTTGACTAAAAGCCAGGGCAAAGCCATACAGTGTAGTGGATGAAAAGGGTGATTCGACCTCCATAACTGTATGAGTTTAACTACATTGGTATGCTACTCAGTAAGGATCACAGACTCACAGAATTGTCAGGGTTGGAAGGGACCTCAAGGATCAGCCAGTTCCAACTCCCCTGCCATGGGCAGGGACACCTCACACTACATCAGGTTGCTCACAGCCATATCCAGCCTGGCCTTAAAAACCTCCAGGGATGAGGCTTCCACCACCCCCCTGTGTGTGGGACTGTGTCCCCTGGACTGAGTAATTGAAGATGAGAAACTGCAAGGAGAGATGAAATGGGAGCCACCTGTTGATGGCTTGGCAAGTAACTCCAATAGATGAGATAAGGGTCAGCTGTGCTACCCTAATAAGTATCGCCAGCCAGTAAGAGAAGCAGGTTGATTAACCACTCCCCTGCAGCCACTCCAAGGGGGAGAGCAATGGATGTGAGCTGCCATGAAGGCAGTCGTCAGTCTGATGGGCTTGCTGCTGCAGGCAGGAGCTCTTGACCTGGGCTCTCCCTACCTCCCTGCTTGAATTCCACCCTTGTTGCTGTGGGTGCTGCCTGGCGCCCTACTGCGACACCCCTGGGTAACTTGTTCCAGTGTCTCACCACCCTCATGGGGAAGAACTTTTTCCTAACATCCAATCTGAATCTACCCATTTCTAGTTTGTGGGTTTTTTTTTTCCTTTCCCCCAGTCCTATCACTACCTGACACCCTAGAAAGTCCTTCCCCAGCTTTCTTGTAAGCCCCCTTCAGATACTGGAAGGCTGCAATAAGGTCTCCTCTTCTCCAGAGTGAACAACCCCAACTCTCTCAGTCTGTCTCCATAGCAGAGGAGCTCCAGCCCTATCATAGTATCAGTCAGGGTTGGAAGGGACCATAAGGATCATCTAGTTCCAACCCCCTGCCATGGGCAGGGCCACCCCACACTAGATCAGGCTGGCCAGAGCCTCATCCAGCCTGGGCTTAAACACCTCCAGGGACGGGGCCCCAACCACCTCTCTGGACAACCCATTCCAGGGCTTCACCACTCTCATGGTGAAGAACTTCCTCCTCACATCCAGCCTGAATCTCCCCACCTCCAGCTTCATTGCATTCCCCCTAGTCCTATCACTACCTATCATCATCATCGTGGCCCTTCTCTGGATGCACTGCAGCACCTCCAGGTCCTTCCTGTAATAGGGGCTCCAGAACAGGATGCAGTATTCCAGATAAGGATATGGCATAGCCTGGGTTTGCTATGATTTTGGCCACTGTAGTTTGAGCCTAATCCCAGATACCATATTCAAGCCTAACTCAGTGGAATAGGGAATAAACTCATGAATTATGGTCATGGAAACAAAACCAACAAACAAATCATTTACTCTAAAACCTTGCAAGCTCCTGCAACCGTCTTGATGGCTGCTACAGATGTTGTGGCTGTTGGCAGAGAAAGGCACAGCCAGGAGAGGTAATGTTTCATTCAGTATGTTCCTCTTGTGACCACTGGCAATAGATTTTCTGCAGTTTCCTACAGAACAGCAAATAGAAACCAAAGCTCTGCCTGACTCACTGTACCTTATAAGAAGGTTATAGGTGAAAAAGAGTTATTATTTGTATTAATTTTTTGTGTTTTTCAAGGTGACTTCCCCCTGCAGGGCAATAGCTTTTTTCTAGTTAGGACAGGAAATGTACATTTCTGCTGACCTCCATAGGGATTAAATTAGTCCAGCTTCTATCACTGCTTACATTATGTTAACTGGCTTCAATTTATATTGCTGCTACTTAAAAAAACAACAAAGCAAGCAAACAAACAAAAAAACCCAAACCAAAACCAAACAAAAAATCTCAAAACACAACACCAAGACCACAAGGAAGGAGGAAGTTCTTCACCGGAGGGTGGTGAGGCTCTGGAATGGGTTGTCGAGGGAGGGGGTTGAGGCCCCGTCTCTGGAGGTGTTTAAGCCCAGGCTGCATGAGGCTCTGGCCAGCCTGATCTAGTGTAGAGTGTCCCTGCCCATGGCAGGGGGGTTGGAACTAGATGATCCTTGTGGTCCCTTCCAACCCTAACTGAAACTATGAAACTATGAAAAAAAAAACCCAAACCAAACAAAAACAAAAACCCAAACAAAACCAAACCAAACTAAAACAAAACCACAACCTTCCCCCCCAAAAAACAAACACCAAACCAAAAAAGAACCCCAACAACCCAGCAAACAAAAAAACCACCCCCAAAAATCCCCCAAAACACAGCAGATATGTTTCTGACAGTGACAGGGAACCTTATTTATAACAGGGACCATGTCTCTGACACAGTGACAGGGAAAGATTTATAACAGGGACATATTTATAGCGGCGTAATAACTGAGAAAGATTAATAACCCCCATAGAAAATAATGCAGGATGTTTCAGATCACACAAAATGTGTGTCAGAAGGAAGAAAATAGCATTTTCTCTCAAGCTGCTAAATTTCTTTGATGAGGAACTTCAAAAATACCAGGAAATTTCATTTAGTTGTGGGGAAAAAAAGAAAAATTAGACAGGAAGATCTCTTTAGATTTTCTTACCATAATTATTTCTTCCTTAAATTCTGTGCCTGGGATAATTGTAAGCTGAATTTGGCCTTTTCTAAGTGACATTCTCTCAAAGATCCCTGGGCATACTTTTTGCTATATTTATTTAAAATCCCTTTTCTCAGTATATCCAGAGCAGAAGTAAATACCTGAGAGCAATGTCACAGAATCACAGAATCACCGAATCACCAAGGTTGGAAGAGACCTCAAAGATCATCGAGTCCAACCTCTCACCACAGACCTCATGACCAAACCATGGCACCAAGTGCCACATCCAATCCCCTCTTGAACACCTCCAGGGACGGTGACTCCACCACTGCCCTGGGCAGCAAATTCCAATGGCTAAAGATTCTCTCAGTGAAGAACTTTCTCCTCACCTCAAGTCTAAACTTCCCCTGGCACAGCTTGAGACTGTGTCCTCTTGTTCTGGTGCTGGTTGCCTGGGAGAAGAGACCAGCCCCCTCCTGTATACAACCTCCCTTCAGGTAGTTGTAGACAGCACTAAGGTCTCCCCTGAGCCTCCTCTTCTCCAGGCTAAACAATCCCAGCTCCCTCAGCCCCTCCTTGTAGGGCTTGTGCTTGAGGCCTCTCCCCAGCCTTGTTGCCCTTCTCTGGACACGTTCAAGTGAGTATCTGTCTTCTGATCTAGCTCTTGAGTAGCATTTCTTCTTCATTAGCTAAGCTGAGGGGCCAAGAGGCACCCCTGCAATAATTCCATAGTTTTGAAAACAGAAATTTCTTTTGCATAAGTTTTATCAGTCACCAAAAGTGCCTGATCTGAAAGATCAGTGAATATTCAGTTTTTCTTTAGGCTTGCTTTTATAACTATTATTTCACTCAGAATCTCCACGTTTATTCTGTTCAACATCCCAGTTTGTTCTATTCAACACCTTTATTGATGACCTGGATGAGGGGATCCAGTGTGCTGTTAGTAAATTTGCAAATGATGCCAAGTTGGAGGATAGGAGGATGCCACAGAGAGGCCTGGCCAGGCTGAGTCATGGGCTGAGGCCCGTGGTATGAGATCCAACAAGGCCGAGTGCGGGCTTCTACACTTTGGCTGCTATAACCCCATGCAGGCTACAGACTGGGGGATGAGTGGCTGGAGAGCAGCCTGGCAGAGAAGGACCTGGCAGTGCTGGGTGACAGTAGCTGGACATGACATGAGCCAGCAGTGTGCCCAGGGGGCATGGAAGGCCAATGGTATCTTGGCCTGGATCAGGAAGAGTGTGAAGGGAGCAGGAGCAGGGAAGTCATTCTGCCCTGTTCTTGGTGCTGGTGAGGCCTCACCTCGAGCACTGTGTGCAGCTCTGGGTCTTTCACTTCAAGAGAGATCTTGAGGTGCTGGAGCAGGTCCAGAGGAGAGCAATGAGAGTGGGGAGGGGGCTGGAGGGAAAGTCTGATGAGGAGGGAGCTGAAGGGTGTTCAGCCTGGAGAAGAGGAGACTTAGAGGGGACCTTATCACTCTCTACAACTACCTAAAAGGAAGTTGTAGTCAGGTGAGGGTCAGGCAACTTGTGACAGGACAACAGGGCATGATGTGAAGCTGTGCCAGGGATATTAGGAAGCACCTCCTCACAGAAAGGCTGATCAGGCACTAGGATGGACTGTCCAGGGAGGTGGTGGAGTCACCATCACCGAAGGTCTGTAAGAAAAGATTGGATGCGGCACTTGGTGGCATGGTTTAGCTGATGGGGTGTTAGGTTATAGGCTGGACTTGATGATCTCAGAGGTCTTTTCCAGCCTCAATAATTCTGTCATTCTGTGATGTGTGGGCTACTAAATGGTGCTGTCTGGAAGCACATGCTTATGTCTCTCTAAATGTTTGCTCTTTTGGCTAGGGATGCAGTTTCATAAACAGTTTCCCCAGCCTGCACTAGGTCACATAGTGAAACACTGGAGTATCTTAAACATAAATAAACCTGGGATTAAAAATCTTGCACTTCTTCAGTATTTTGGATGAAAAGATAAAAATGTGCAGACAACTCTATCCCACAACAATATCTCAGAGACAAGATTGTGATTCAAGTATCTCTCGCTGAACAAATTTGAGTATAAGACTGAGTGAAATGGACTTTTGGAGGGACATTCAACAAGCAGTGGCATCATTTAAAGTGTGGTCTTCTAGAATAGCAACAGAAATGCCCCAAGGTCAAAGCTGTACTCTGTGGGGTTTCTAAATGTCTGTATTTATCACCTCTGGAGTATCCACTCAGCACCCTCAATTCTTTGGGTAGATCCTCAGTTGCTTTTGACAGTCAGCCTTCAGTGTGGAGTGAAAGGAGTCGGCATGCACCCCTTGAGTATCACTTACTGGAAAACAAATTTTCTGCTGTTAGATGTAAAAACTGAAGGAACAGAGGTGCATTAGAAAGAAGACAGGTAAGGCCACAGAGAACAGATATGTTGCTTTCCAGTGTGACTTTGTCTTACTGCTACCTACTTGTTTTCCCCTCTAGTGTCTAGGAGTAGGAGAAAATATTATACTTAAGAGAGAGGTTCTGGGAAGAGAAGTATGCATTGAAATCTGGAAATATGTAACCTGAAAGGAAACTTCATAGATACAAAGAAAAGCCACCATTTCTGCTTTATTTAACACAGAATTATAGCAGCTGCCTCTCTGTCTGACTTTCAGTGCTAAGATCTGACTCCATTGTACATTCCTTTTCATGATGAATATCTAGTCCTCTTAACCTACCTTGAGCTTCATGAAACAATTATGAGCACAGGAAGCAAAGAATATTACTTGTTTAAGGTTGACCTTGAAATTTGCCTCAAACAGCCTCAGTGCTCTCATTGGTTTGAGTGGATGGGGAACCTTGCTGCCCACCACGCATGCACAGGATCCTTGCAAGAGCCACTACATTCTAAGTCATGCCCTGTGCCTTGTCTTGTAGCTGGTACCAAAGCCACGCTGCTGCTTTTCCAATTCCCCCAGTACCTGAAAGCATGAGAAATACACAGGGCAACCCAAAGCAATACATGAATGGGGCTGAAGTTGCTGTGAAAGAGCAAGCTGGGGTACAGGTGCTAGTTCAGCTGCTTTATCACAGTGTTGCACCTGCACAAGGCAGATGAGGATGGCTGCAGGCAGGCAAGCGACCTCAGAAAACAAAACAAAGCAAAATAAAACAAAACAAAAACCTCAACAACAACAAGAAGATAAGAAAAGATGCTTGTGGTTATTGTGCTTTTGTCTGGTTTCTATAAAAAATCACAACTGCATTTACGCAATGCATTATAACCTGGAGGCCTCTTCTGAAGCTCCACCGATTCCCATGGGGAACGTGAAGTGGTACTCTGCAGGGAACCAGTGTCATACTGTGGACTGCTTTCCTACCCCATCTAGCTTTCCTCTGGTTAGCCTGGTTACGACAGGGTAGGTATCTTCTTGTACCAAAAGACACAAAGAGAAAAGTATTGCAAATGTTAAATTACAAAGATGTTGCCAGCAGGTTTGGGCCTGGAAGGTGAGAAGGGACAGCCTGGAGAAGAGGAGGCTAAGGGGAGACCTTATTGCTCTCTACCTGAAAGGAGGTTGTAGCGAGGTGGGGTTGGTCTCTTCTCCCAGGCAACCAGCAACAGAACAAGAGGACAGTCTCAAGCTGCATGAGGGGAAGTTTAGGCTGGAGGTGAGGAGAAAGTTCTTCCCAGAAAGAGTAACTGGCCATTAGAATGTGCTGCCCAGGGAGGTGGTGGAGTCCCTGGAGGTGTTCGTGAAACAATTGGATGTGGCATTTGAAGCCATGGTTTAGTTGTTATGAGGTGTTAGGTTGGACTTGGTGATCTCTGAGGTCTTTTCCAACCTGGTTGATCCTATGATTCTAAAAGCCTTGGGGCTGCTAGGTTAGAAGTGGATTGCTACTGTGGTCTAAGCCAAAACCTTGTAAATTTGAGATGTTGTCTTCAGGTGGACTGACAAGACAGAAGGTGCTGTGTATTCACCTTTCCAAAGGAAACAAGTATGACAGTTTCAGAACTGAGAAATGGTAGCATTGGAAATTCTTCCATATTGTTCTTACGTAAAACAGCAGATGCCTAAGCAAAAAAGTCCCAAACACAAAAAACCAAACAAAACCCAAACCAAACCAAACAAAAAGCCCACCAAAACCCAACAAAAAAAACAAACCAAAAAAACCCCAACCCCCTCCCCAAACCCACACTAACCAAAAAAAACCCCACAAAAACCCCAACCAAAACCACCAAAACAAACAAAAAAGCAATTATGGCAATGCTCCTGTTTGTAAAGATCTGAATAAGTCAGTCCAGTATAAGCACAATTTAGAGCATGGATTCAAATCAGCAGTCTGAATAATGCATCAATGCATAAAAAAAGGTTAAACAGAGCAATAAGACATCCAAATACTCCTTGGCCAGTAGAAAACCAGCCACAAGTTAATATCTGAAAACAGTTGTACATCTTCGACATCAAATGAGCAGGAACCATAAAAAGGGATAAACAAAAATTAGCCTGCAGCTTATGATGCATAGAGGCATCACATAATGTTTTAGTACTACAATTTTGACACAGGCTGCTGATGTTATCCATTACACATTTTCTTGGTCTATGATGAATAAATGTGATGGTTCTTTAACTCACAGGTACTATAATGGACAATAATATTTAAGAAGACTCTTATATCTTTCATTCCTTACAACAAAACAACAACAACAACAACAACAATAATAATAATAATAGAATAGAATCATAGAATCAACAAGGTTGGAAAAGACCTCAAAGATCATCAAGTCCAACCTGTCACCACAGACCTCATGACTACTAGACCATGGCACCAAGTGCCACATCCAGTCCCCTCTTGAACACCTCCAGGGATGGTGAGTCCACCACCTCCCTGGGCAGCACATTCCATTACCTAACAACTCTCTGTGAAGAACTTTCTCCTCACCTCGAGTCTAAACTTCCCCTGGCACAGCTTGAGACTGTGTCCTCTTGTTCTGGTGCTGGGTGCCTGGGAGAAGAGACCAACCCCACCTGACTACAACCTCCCTTCAGGTAGTTGTAGACAACAATAAGGTCTCCCCTGAGCCTCCTCTTCTCCAGGCTAAACAATCCCAGCTCCCTCAGCCTCTCTGCATAGGGCTTGTGCTCGAGACCTCTCCCCATCCTTGTTACCCTTCTCTGGACACATTCAAGAGTCTCCATGTCCTTCTTAAATTGAAGGGCCCAGAACTGGACATGATAAAATAATAATAAAACCCCAAATGAAATGATAATGAAAACCCAATAACAACAGCAGCAACAACAATACTAAATAACAATAAAACAATATAAACAGCAAAACAACAGCAGCAACAATGGTAATAAGAATAATAAAGTTATGAAATGTTTTCATAGGGAAATCAGTCGTTGGGAAGGAGTTGCAAATATAGTTTTAATTACCCTTTTGCATGAAGACAAATGCAAGTATGAAAGGTTGCTACAAGTATTTTTTAAAAAAATTAATATTTCTGGCTTTTTTTTCCTACTTATCAAACCTGTCCTGGATACTGATCATAGAACTGTTAGGGTTGGAAGGGATCCCAAGGATCATCTAGTTTCAACCCCCCTGCCAGGGGCAGGGCCACCTCACACTACATCAGGTTGCTCACAGCCACATATAGCCTGGCCTTCAAAACCTCCAGGGTTGAGGCTTCCACCACCTCCCTGGGCAATCTGTTCCAGTGTCTCACCACCCTTGTGGGGAAGAACTTCTTCCTAACATCCAATCTGAATCTACCCATTTCCAGTTTTGCCCCATTCCCCCTAGTCCTATTACTACCTGACACCCTAAAAAGTTCCTCCCCAGCTTTCTATTAGCCCCCTTAAGACATTGGAAGGCCACAATAAGAGAAGGCCTTGCAGCCTTCTCCTCTCAAGACTGAACAACCCAACTCTTATCCTCTCCCCACAGGAAAGGAGCTCCAGCCCTCTGGTCATCCTCATGGCCCTTCTCCAGACACGTTGCAGCACCTCCAGATCCTACTGGTCACGGTACCCCAGTTGGGTTCTCACCAGAGTGCAGTAGAATCACCTCCCTCAACCTGCTGGCTACACACAACTGCTACATACAACTATTGCAGACATTTTCTTCTCCTCACTAGTCCCTTGTTATATATGGTATAGATATATTACAGATATATAGGTGCTTTAAAACATTGCTCTCTACAATACTTTTTTTTATACCTAACTCTTAATTTGCATTAGGAGTTTCATACTCCATGCAAAAGGAGATACATATCTCCAGATGTGTTTTCTTTCACCTTACTTTTTTCCTCCTTCCCTGTGTAAAAACCAGCGTGACATGATACACCACGCGCCTGGTTGTGTAGTCTTGATCAAAACCAATGGGAACAGGATGCAGTGGTAGGGAAAAAAAAAAAGGAGATGATTTAAATCAGTCCTTTGGGGAGTTTATTTATTGAAGATCCTTCAAGCTGGGATGAATAGCAGGTTTCTAAATGTGATATTGTGAGGGTAAGCAAATGACTCATTTCTATCATCGTGCAAGAGTGTTGGGCAAGAACAACACTACAAGAGGGACTAAGCAGTCATATCTTACTGTTTATTCTGTGACATTCATAACCACGGGATGCATCTGTACATGTCATGTCAAGGTCACTGATCCTTGTTCACATGAATCATTCTCAGTGCAAATGAAAGCTACTCCAGATGTATCTTGTTCAAACACCACCAGCTTTAGCAGATGACAGAAACACACTGACTGACTTCTGTGAACCAGAATGAACAGGTGTGGTAGAATGGCTGGGGGGAATTCAGGGCTGAGGATGGGTAAGGGATTAACACAGGCTGTTGGAGGAGGTCAGCATTGAAAACAAAGTGGATAATGTTGGACTGGAGGACAAAAGAGTGCTGTTGCTTCACAAGCTATGGCTCCTTTACACCTTGACTGTTTGAGCTTCAAAGCCAGATCATAGTGTCATAGAACTGTCAGGGTTGGAAGGGACCTCAAGGATCATCTAGGGCCAATGCCCCTGCCAGGGCAGGGACACCTCACACTACATCAGGTTGCTCACAGCCACATCCAGCCTGGCCTTCAAAACCTCCAGGGATGAGGCTTCTACCACCTCCCTGGGCAATCACCACCCTCGTGGGGAAGAACTTCTTCCTAACATCCAATCTGAATCTACCTATTTCTAATATGTCTCAAAAGCAAAAAATAATTAGAAGGAAAAAAAAAAAGAAAGGCAACTCATTTCTCAATCAGTTTCCAAAGATGGAGATCTAAACTTCTGATGGTGATGTATCCTAATGATCTTTTTCCACAAGTTCCAAGAGATGGAATATAGTGTCCCAGGAAGAAGGCTTTATTTCCCCCTTTTATTTGTTTGTTTCATTATTTTTTTGTTTCTTTGCCTTTTTTGTTTGTTGGTTTTTAGTTGCCTTGTGATCGGTGCAAATTCATCATACATTCTTTCTATATTGCAAAACGTCCAGACAGAAAGGAGGATGTATCTGGTGGAAGGGTGGAAGTGCTGATGACATATGTGTATACAACACAATATGATACACCAGGTTGAAAGAGACCTTCAAGATCATCGCGTCCAACCTATCAACCAATCCAATCCACCCAAACAACTAACCCATTGCACCAAGCACCCCATCAAGTCTCCTCCTGAACACCTCCAATGATGGTGACTCCACCACCTCCCCAGGCAGCCCATTCCAATGGGCAATCACTCTCTCTGTATAGAATTTATTCCTAACATCCAGCCTAAAACCTGCCCTGGCACAGCCTAGACTGTGTCCTCTTGTTCTGGTACTGGCTGCCTGGGAGAAGAGACCAACCTCTGCCTGGCTACAACTTCCCTTCAGGTAGTTGTAGAGAGCAAGAAGGTCAGAAAGTTGACTTTTTTGGTCAGAAAGTTGACTTTTGCACCTTGTTTGTGTATGAATAGAATAGAATAGAATAGAATAGAATAGAATAGAATAGAATAGAATAGAATAGAATAGACCATGTTGGAAGAGACCTTCAAGGTCATTGTGTCCAACCTATCATCCAACACCACCTAATCAACTAAACCATGCAACCAAGCACCCTACAAAGTCTCTTCCTAAACACCTCCAATGATGGTGACTCCACCAACTCCCCAGGCAGCCCATTCCAATGGGCAATCACTCTCTCTGTGCAGAACTTCCTCCTAACCTCCAGCCTAAACCTCCCCTGGTGCAGTTTGAGACTGTGTCCTCTTGTTCTGGTACTGGCTGCCTGGGAGAAGAGACCAACATCTGCCTGTTTACAATCTCCCTTCAGGTAGTTGTAGAGAGCAATAAGGCCACCCCTGAGTCTCCTCTTCTCCAGGCTAAGCAACCCCAGCTCCCTCAGCCTCTCCTCATAGGGCTTGTCTTCCAAACCCCTCACCAACTTTGTTGCCCTTCTCTGGACACCTTCCAGCAAGTCAACCTCCTTCCTAAACTGAGGGGCCCAGAACTGGACACAGGACTCCAGGTGTGGCCTAACCAGTGCAGTGTCCAGGGGCAGAATGACCTCCCTGCTCCTGCTGGCCACACTGTTCCTGATGCAGGCCAGGATGCCATTGGCCCTCTTGGCTGCCTGGGCACACTGCAGGCTCATGTTCATGTATGTGTATGAAAAAAGAAAAATCAGCTGTGAGGTACCTTTCCAGGGCTGTTGCAGTGACTGCTGTAATTGGGCATCATGTGGATTTATCGTCAAGATAAGAAATTAAAGTTGTGTGTGTTATTTGTACTGAGGAAACACACTGCTCTGCCAAAGCATTGGCAGTGCAACTGCATTTCCAACTATTTTTTTCCAGCCTGAGATTGCTGCGTTCCATCACTCTGGGTCTGTAACTTTTTAATCACTAAATCTGAATTTAAGACGATTCATTTCATTGTGTACTGTGTATTTTATAGAATCGTTGGAGGCCTCATGCCAGAGCAAGGGGGGCAACTCAGTGGGAATGCCTGAGACGCTAGCAAGGAAGAGCTCGGCAGAGGTGAGGGAAGAAGGCTGCTGTCTTGAGGGAAGTGGGGAATCTCAGGTTGAGTTACTCATCGTTATGGAGTCAGGAGTGTGCAGAACCAGCGATTTCGATGGCAGGAGGCAACGTGCACATGTTCTCCCGTGAAGGTGCTGTAGGAGGACTTGCAAGCGGGCAGGAGGAGGTTTATGCTGACGACTGTCATTTCCCAAGTGTGGAAGCCTTCTGGTCCCGGGAGCCCACGACCGCCTCCTCTGATCTTCTCCCTCCGCGGTACTAACGGCGGCGCTGGCGGTGCACGGACCTGGCCGGACCTCGGGCCAGATGCTGTCCCTCGGCGCTCCCTCCCAACGCCGCCGGTGAGAGGGGCGAGGGGCGGCGCTGCCCGGGGATCGGCGCTGCCCGCCCGCCCGTGCTGATTGACACCGGGCCGGGCGGAGGCGGGCCCCCCAGGGATCGCTCTCGCTGCCTCCCGCTGCCGGGCAAGCGGGTCCCGCTCCGCACCGCCGCCCCCGCGCTCTCCACGCCGGGCTCGGCGCGGTGCGGCGCTGCCAGGGGCCGCCCCCAGCCGCGGCATGGCCGGCTCGCTGGGCAGGGGGGCGGCGTGCTGGCGGATGAGGAGCGCGGCGAGCGGCAGGAAGGAGAAACCAGCGGGAGGCAAGCCCCTGCCGCGGCACGGTAAGGGGGTGACCGCGGCGCGGTTTGGCGGGGCGCCCACCGAGGTGGGACCGGGAGCCCCGCGGTCGGTGCATGGCACCCCGGCGGCCAACTTGCCTGTGACTTGCTTTTCCCGCTCGGTTCCTCTGGCAGGAGCTCTTCTTTTCCTTTGCCCCCTTCAGCGGTGCGAAGGGAGGGAAGGTCCCTGCGCCCCAACTCCGCCGAGCTGTGCCTCATCTTTTTATTTACTAGATGGCGAAGCTCGGGCAGAGGAGCGGTGTTCGTGAGCGTTCGGGCATGTAGCTTTGACAGCCGCTTCTGCAATTGTTGCAGAAAGCATTTGCGACTTGGCAAACGCCAGTGAATCTGGGAAGAGTCCTCGAAATCTGTTTTGGCTTGCAGCTGTCTGGTCTGTATGCCCGGGAAGTACTGTTAAAAACACTCTCCTGTGTGCTCTTGCTCTTGTGTCGTCCCCCCCGCCCTTAAAGGTTCGGGGAAATAGATGCTGTCTTCCAAGGTAAAGCAGTACACAAGCAGTTCTTCCAAAATCAGATCCCGATGATAACATTGCCAGCAGTAGTGTTGCACCATTGAAAACGAAATGCTATCAAATACTATTGAAAACAAGTGTTCAGGTTTGTGACCAGCTGAGCGCTGAATGGTGATTGCGGTTACCTGGAACCGGGTCTGGCAGGTACGGTTTCCTTACTGTACCAGTTAGCTCTCGCTGTTGTGTGCTTTGATGAAGAAACCGAACTGCAGTGTCTGGAAATCTAAAATTTGTTCGAGCTGTGCGTTTTTCCATGGGGTTTACACCCAGTGTTTGGGTACGCGGGTTTTGCAGAAGTTGCAGTTTCAGTTGTGTTTGATCTCCAATTTCTGTTCGTTTGTTGTTGGTCACCAAAATAACTTTGTGTCTTTCCTGGAGAAATTACTTTGCCTGGGGAGTGATTTGTGCTCTTCACAAGTATCCAGAATGCCATAGTACACAGTAATCTTGATCATGAAGTTGTGGGGATGGTGGGCAGCCTGGCATCGGAGATGACTGGTCTGAAGGTGATTGCTGTCAAAGTAATACCTTAGAGTGCTGGGTGGTAATGAAAAAAAACCAGAAGTTGCTTCTCCTGACCGTCACCAGGATATTTCTGAGCTCGAGTGTCTTTGCAACTGCACACCTCCTCTCCTTGGCTTGTTTGTACCTCAGACAAAAAGTCTGAGTGCAGATTCTGTCAGTGGCTATCGAAGCCCTTCGAAATGAAGTGACGGTGGAGAAGCAGAAGTGTTTTCCCGTTAGAGAATAATGTCAGTTTAAAAACAGTTGCAAATATTTGTCCCGTTAATTCTGGGTGTAATGCTGGTAGCGGGGAATAGCCTACAGGAAAAATAGGGTTGATGTGATCCCTTGAAGTTATATACCTGTTATTTGTGGCTCTTATGGAGTGGCTAGGCACATAGACCAGAATCCTGGATGCTGTGAAGCCAGTGGGAATTTTGCACTGACCTGAGAAGAGGCAGAATCAAACTGATGGACTGTGTAGAGTGAGGTATCAGGCCAAGCCGTGAAAACCTTTGACTGATACAGATATGCAGTTGTAGCAAAGTTTATAATACTGCAGTCTGCTGCTGTAATTAAAATATTATTAAAGTAACTCTACCACAAATTATATAATTTAGGGAGGTATTTTATAACTTGGTTCTCATTTAGCTTATTTAACAAATAAGGTGTGGTGTGCTTCAGTCTTTCAAAGTTGCTTCTTATGAATGTTTTGTAAAGTATCATATGACGCTAAATGCTCATTTAAGTAATTGCTGCAACAACATGGAACACTAAATTACACCGCAGCACATACAGTTTGCATACCAATTAGTTTTCAACTGTACTTTAAGGATAATCACTGTCTTTGCTGTAGAGTCTTTGCAAGGTGCTTTAGACTTACTTACCAGGTCACTTACTATCATTTAACAGCTCCAAATGTAAGACAAAGGCAAAATTAGATCTAATTTGTGTGCCCCTAATACTGATCGCGTGCTCCAAGGAGATTTTTAAGCAGATAAAATACCCCAAAGTACTATTTTAGTGTGGCTTTTTTGTTATTATTAGAAGTAAAAACCCTCCTGATTTCTCCTAAGTACATTTTGTATTTTGGAGGCAATATTGAACACATCACAGGAATTGAAGATTTAATTAAAATGTTCAAGCTAAATCATTAGAGGGGTTATAAGTAGGGTATAACTGAAAGTAAAATTGTGGCATGTGAGCTGTCAGCAGTTTTTGACTGGCAAAAGTTGTAGGTTTGACTCATTCATACATGCAAGCACACAGATATCAAAGTGAACCAAAAACTACTCGCAAGAGAACTGAGAGGTATTGGAAGTATGAAATGCTCTCAGTTTTGGGAAGTGGTGTTGTTCTTTTCCATTCTTTTTGCAGCAAAACCATTTTCAGTGGGCCACCAGCTTGTGTCGCATAGCTCCATGGATGTCAGTGGCGCTGTTATGACTAATATCAGAAGACCAGCACAGTATTTCTTTATATGTTTGGATTAATATATATTTCACAGAATCACAGAATGTTAGAAGCTGGAAGGACCTCAAAAGCTCATCCTGTCCAACCCCTGTGCCAGAGCAGGATCACACAGCTAGAGCAGATCACACAGGAACACATCCAGGTGGGTTTTGAATATCTCCAGAGAAGGAGACTCCACAACCCCCCTGGGCAGCCTGTTCCAGGGTTCTGACACCCTCACAGGGAAAAAAAAATCTTCCTCAAGTTTCCGTGCAACTTCCTATGCCTCAACTTCCACCACTGCCCCTTGTGCTGTCATTGGGTATCACCCAGCAGAGCCTGGCTCCATCCTCTTGGCACTCACCCTGCAGCACATCTTTATCAACATGAATGAGGTCACCCCTTAGTCTCTTTTTCTCCAAGCTGAAGAGCTCTAAGTCTCCCCTCATAAGAGAGATGTTCCACTCTCCTGATAATTGTTGTGGTTCTGTGCTGGACTTTTTCAGGCTGTTCTCTGTTTTTTGTTTTAGGTACTACTTAAGGGTGCAAACAGGCCAGGTGTGTATTGACTTGTGAACATCTGAGCAAACTTGCTGTTTAACTGAGCCAAATTACAAGCATTTTGTCAGCTTTGGCATTTTCCTTACCTTTCAGGTGAACAATTATGGAGACTTTTCTATACTTTAAAATATTTTAACACACAAATGTGAATTTTTTTCTTAGGAGCTCATCTGCTGAAGTTCTTGGTTTACATTTTTTTGCTGATATAATACCATACAAACCAACATAAAGTAGAACTAGCATTTCTGCCCACTGTGGTCCAGAGAGTGAACAAAGCCTTTTGTCAAGAACCCAGCAAAAGTTAAAGATCCTGTTAAGATAACTAATATCAACAATCTTATCTATCTATCTATCTATCTATCTATCTATCTATCTCTAATGGATCTACTTTAACATTATTAGCATTGGCACCTTACCTGCAAAATCCCCCTCCCAAGAGCTTGAAAACCTTGATGGATGTCTACAGCCAGAATTCTGTTACAAATGGAAGGTGTTAAGGAGAGACATAATGGACACAGCAGTGTAAATCAAGTAGTATTTTACTGTACTGTTCAAGAAAACTTTAAAACACTTGCATGAAAAAAATCTCCTCCCTTAAGAAACAGATATGGAAATTTTGAGACTAGAAGCTGTGAAACAGAAAGATGTTTTAACTTACTTTGACACCACCAAAAATAACTCCTGGAGAGAAAACAATGTTTTATATCCCCTTTTAAAGCTATGTGAAAGTTTCCTGGTGAAAAGGTAGCTCTCCATCTTTAGTATTAAAATGATTGCAGGGGGAAATTAGCACAAATACATAGTGCTGGATATAGGTGTAGGAGCCTGTGTGTACACAGAGGTGATATTTCAGACAGAAAATGATGACTTATTTATTTATTGATTGATTGATTGATATTTTTTTTTGGTGGTTGTTTTTCTGAACTGCTTACAAAATGTGTAAAATTTAGGCTGGAGAGTAGAAGTCAAGGTGAGGCTGGACGAGGCCCTGGACAGCCTGATCTAGTTGGGGATGCACCTGCTGACTACAGGGAGGTCAGACTGGGTGAGCTTTGGAAGTCCCTTCCAGCCTGGACCATTCTGTGGTTCTGTGAAGGCCTCTGTGCTTCAACCAGCATGATGAAATCACTTGGTATTGTGCCAATATGTTGGATTATGCTCAGGTAGGCTGGAGAAATAAATGTGAGCTGTAGCCACACAGAACTCTTTTTCACCTGGGCCTGCAGACTCACTTTAGTCTTCACAGAATCACAGAATTTCAGGGGCTGGAAGGGACCTTGAAAGCTTATCCAGTCCAACCCCCCTGCTAGGGCGGGATCAGCTGGAGCAGATCACACAGGAATGCATCCAGGTGAGTTTTGAATAGAGGGAGACTCCACAACCTCCCTGGGCAGCCTGTTTCAGTGCTCTGTCACCCTCACAGGGAAAAAATATTTCCTAGTCTTGTCTTCTGGCAGCTCTAGACAGGTGAAGACAAAAACTCTTTTCTCTCTTTCTCTTTTTCTTTATCCCACCGGAGAGTAATGGAAAGGTGGTAGTGTGGTCAGGGTAGAAGTCAGCATATGCTCCAGAGAAATGGACTCCTCTAGCTATTGAACTGATGGAATAATGAGGAGTAGACCCAAAATGGCGACAAAATAGCTGCAGTTGTTGTCTTCATCTATAAGCTTAGATGTATGCACATATGTTAACAACTTCTGGGTGCTACTGGACTGGACTGATTCCACATTTGGTGGTAGGCAAACGAAGTTGTGCTTGAGATTTCCAGTTTCAGATGTTCTCATTTTTGCACATTTCTTCTTGAGATATTCAAGAATGTGCTTCAGTGTTGTTTTGTTGGCTTGTTCCTTTTTTTCTTCTCTGTCTCCTGGGAAATAATGTTCTTGGACATATTGAGACAGTCATAACCAAATCTTCTGTTTTGCTAGAAGTATAGTTCTCTATGCCTTGTTTTTGACATGTGTCTTATTGTAGTATTTGTAGAAGTAAATGTTTAAATTAACGTAGACATTTATGTATATATGGTTTTATAGATACAGAATCGTAGGCTCATAGAATGTTAGGCTTGGAAGGGCCCTCAAGGATCATTTAGCTCCAACCCCCCTGCCCTGGGCAGGGACACCTCACACTACATCAGAGCCACATCCAGCCTGGCCTTCAAAACCTCCAGGGATGAGGCTTCTATCACCTCCCTGGGCAAGCTTAAAAATCTGCTTAATATAAAAGAACAGAAAATCTTTTCTCCTTATCCTGAAGGAAGAAAACTTCTCTCTTCTGAGATCAGCATGATTGTAATTCTGGGCTGCATCAAGAGAAGTGTGGCCAGCAGGTCGAGGGAGGTGATTCTCCCCCTCTACTGCACTCTGGTGAGACCCCACCTGGAGTACTGCGTCCAGTTCTGGAGCCCCTATTACAAGAAGGATCTGGAGGTGCTG
>CM037637.1:38171358-38391951 GCA_015227895.2 Colaptes auratus
CCTGCTATGCCAATAGTCCCTCTGTCTGGATGCCTCTTTCAGCAGGACTGACACGGTGTGGGCAGTTTTCATCTATTGCATTTGCTCCATCTTCTTAGATGAGCCTTTAATCTCCTGCTTGCTGATCCCCAGTTTATAATCAGATTTGACAGAGATAGGAAGGTGGTAAATATCTTGATGTGAATGTCTGTAACAGAATAGAGCTGTCATTTCTCTCCTTACTCCTCTGGTGAGGTAAAATTGTATTTGTGAAGTATGAATAACTTTGAAGCTTGAAGCTGCCTGTTTTCAGGCCATTTTCAGGTCCAGCTGTTTACAAGTAAGTATCATTTTTAAGTTTATCTTTTTTCCTTCCTCTGGGAAAGACAATAAAATCCATAGGATTGACTTGCTGCTGAATGGTTTGCAAAGACATTTTATGTCAACTTCATTAATTATTCTGATTTCCCAGAGGTTGATAGCATGCTGATTTCAAAGGAAAAAAATGAAATAACAGGTGTTTGCCATGTGCATAATAATTTGATTCCTGATTCAAGCCAATCCTGAATGGCCTTAATGCTGTCAGTGAGCAACCTTACAGTCAAGTGAGGGAAAAGCTAATATCTGTATTTAGCAGAAGGATGTTCATGGTTATTTTGGAATTTTCTTGCACTCCTTTTGTTTCTAATACATATGTTAGCTGCATAACTTTTTGCTTCATATTACACTGGCTAAATCCTTCCTCTTTGCCTTTTTAAAGCCATCCTCTGCATAATCTCAAGCTCAAGTTGTGCTAGAAATGAATAGGGTAAGAATGTTTAAAGCATGGGTTAGGAGCATAGACAAAGCTAAGCAAATACCCAAGGTGACATGGCACTAGGGAATAAAACATTTTTTCCCAAGCTACTAGATGTTATCAGTCCTTGCACATTTCCTTCCATTTCCTTGAATATTTTTACCTAGTTCTGTCTTTCCTTTATTTTCTTATTTGTAATTCTGGCATTGTGCCATGGTAGCCTGTCTGCCACAGAGATTTTTGCTGTCAGGCTAAGGAGGGGAAGACTCTAAATACACTACCATATTTTCTTCCCCCCACCCCCTTCTTCCTGTCATGATCTACTAATTTTTGTATCTTTACTGTTACAGAAAGTCTTACCCCTTTCATTTACAATACAATACAATAAATCCAGGTTGGAAGAGACCTTCAAGATCATCGAGTCCAACCCATCAACCAATCCAACCCACCTAAACGACTAACCCATGGCACCCAGTACCCCATCAAGTCTCCTCCTGAATACCTCCAATGATGGTGACTCCACCACCTCCCTGGGCAGCCCATTCCAATGGGTAATCACTCTCTCTGTAAAGAACTTCCTCCTAACATCCAGTCTAAACCTCCCCTGGCACAGTCTGAGACTGTGTCCTCTTGTTCTGGTGCTGCCTGCCTGGGAAAAGAGACCAACCTCTGCCTGTCTACAATCTCCCCTCAGGTAGTTGTAGAGAGCAATAAGGTCACCCCTGAGTCTCCTCTTCTCCAGGCTAAGCAACCCCAGCTCCCTCAGCCTCTCCTCATAGGGCTTGTCTTCCAAGACCATCACCAACTTCGTTGCCCTTCTCTGGACACCTTCCAGCAAGCCAACATCCTTCCTAAACAAAGGGGCCCAGAACTGGACACAGGACTCCAGGTGTGGCCTAACCAGTGCTGTATACAAGGGCAGAATGACCTCCCTGCTCCTGCTGGCCACACTCTTCCTGATGCAGGCCAGGATGCCATTGGCCCTCTTGGCTGCCTGGGCCATTGCAGGCTCATTTCAGCCTCCCATCAACCAGCACCCCCAGGTCCCTCTCTGCCTGGCCGCTCTCCAGCCACTCTGACCCCAGCCTGTCGCACTGCCTGGGGTTGCTGTGGCCAATGTCAGAACCCGGCACTTGGATGTGTCCCAATCTCCTGCCCTTGGCCTCTGCCATCTGTCCAGCCTGTCGAGGTCCCTCTGCAAAGCCTCTCTGCCCTCCAGCAGATCACTCCTGCCCCCCAGCTTGGTGTCGTCTGCAAATTTACTGGTGATGGACTCAATGCCCTCATCCAGATCATCAATAAAGATGTTGAAGAGCATGGGGCCCAGCACTGATCCCTGGGGCACACCACTAGTGCCTGGCTGCCAGCTGATGTGGCACCATTCACCACCACTCTCTGGGCTCGGCCTCCAGCCAGTTCCTGACCCAAGGCAGTGTGCTCCTGTCCAAGCCTGGGCTGCAGCTTGGCCAGGAGTTTGCTGTGGGGGACAGTGTCAAAGGCCTTGCTGAGTCCAGGTAGACCACATCCACAGGCCTCCCCACATCCACCCGGCAGTCACCTGATCATAGAAGGAGATCAGGTTGGTCAGCAGGACCTGCCCTTCCTAAATCCATGCTGGCTGGGCCTGATCCCTTGGCCATCCTGTAATGCTGTGTGATCGCACTCAAGATGACCTGCTCCATAACCTTGCCTGCACTGAGGTCAGGCTGACAGGCCTATAATTCCCTGGCTCATCCAACGGCCCTTCTTGTGGATGGGCACCACGTTGGCCAGCTTCCATTCTTCTGGACCTCTCCAGTGAGCCAGGACTGCTGAAAATGATGGAGAGTGGCTTGGCCTCATCTGCCAGCTCTCTCAGCACCCTAGATGGATCCCATCCAGTCCCATGGCCTTGTGGGGGTCCAAGCGGCTGAGAAGATCCCTAACAATCCCATCCTGGAACAGAGGAGAGCTATGCAGCTCCCTGGCTGCTTCTGCCAGCTCTGCAGGCCAGCTGTCCTGAAGACATTCTGTCCTGCTAGTAAAAATTGAGGCAAAGAAGGTGTTAAGTACCTCTGCCTTTTCCTCATCCTTTGTTACAACATTCCCCTCTGTGCCCACCCAGAAGTGGAGGTTGTCCTTGCCCTTCCTCTTGCTATTAATATATTTATAGAAGGACTTTTTGTTGTCCTTCACAGCAGAGGCCAGTCTGAGCTCCGAATGTGCTTTTGCCTCCCTAATTTTTTTCCTACAAGACCTAGCCACTTCCCTAAACATTTCACGGGTTCCCTCCCCTTCCTTCCAAAGATGAACACCTCTTTTTTTCCCTTAGTTCCTTTAGAAGTTGATTGACCAACCAGGCTGGCCGTCTGCCCCGGCAGCTCATCTTCCGGCACGTTGGCACAGCCTGTTCCTGCACCTTCAAGAGCTCTTCCTTGAAGCAGCTCCAGCTCTCCTGGACCCCTTTATTTTAAGGGCTGTTCCCAAGGAACCTTCTGAGTTAGTTCCTTGATAGCCTGAAGTCTGCCCTCCTGAAGTCCAGAGTGGAGGTCTTCTTGCTGCCCCTCTCTTAGCTTGGCTGAATACCGAAAACTCAATGCTCTCGTGGTCACTGGTGCCTAAACACCCTCCGACCACCACATCCCCCACCAGCCCTTCCCTGTTGGTGAAGAGGAGGTGAAGCAGAGCCTTACCCCTGGTAGGTTCGCGCAGCACCTGGGATAAAAAGCTGCCCTCCATGCACTCTAAGAACCTCCTAGATTGCCTCCTTTCTGCTGTGTTGTGATCCCAGCAGATATCAGGCAGGTTGAAGTCGCCCATGAGAATGAGGTCAGGCGATCTTGAGACAGCCTTAAGCTGCCTATAGAATGCTTCATCTACATCTTCCTCCTGGTTGGGTGGTCTATAACAGACTCCAACCAGGATGTCTGCCCTGCTGGTCTTCCCTCTAATTCTCACCCACAAGCACTCAACCCGATCATCCCTGATCTCTAGCTCAACGGCATCAAGTGCCTCCCTGATGTACAGGGCCACCCCTCCACCCCTTCTTCCTTGCCTGTCTCTCCTGAACAGCCTGTAGCCATCAATTGCAGCGCTCCAGTCATGTGAGTCGTCCCACCACGTCTCTGTGATGGCAACTACATCAGAACTTTCCTGCTGCAACAGGGCTTCTAGCTCCTCATGTTTGTTGCCCATACTTCGTGCATTAGTATACATGCACTTCAGCTGGGCTGCTGGTTTCGCCCCTGACTCCAGCTTACCTCCCTCAGACTCCTGTCTGGGGGGACTGGTTCCAGCCCCTTCCCCCTTCGAAGCTAGTTTAAAGCCCTGTCAATGAGGCCTGCTAATTCCCTTCCCAGATCTTTTTCCCTTTGGGGACAGCCATTCTTGTGTCCTGTGACCTTCCCCCTCCTCTGGGACAGATGTACTCCATCTGTTACCAGCTGACCTGCTGCAGTAGAAAGTTTTTCAAGATCGAAAAACCCAAAATTCTTCTGACTGCACCAGCCTCTAAGCCACTTGTTGACTACAGCTGCTGTCCTGTCAGTCCACATAACCTTAGCTAACTCCAAGTTTCACTGTTGAAGACAATTTAAATGTGGTTAAACTGCTTAAACTGCCTTGCCTTTTTAGGATTTGGTGTTCCTGCCACCTGCCCATTCAAATTTCCATCAATATCTGCACTGCAGAATCACAGAGTGTCAGGGGTTGGAAGGGATCTCTATAGATCATTGAGTCCAAGCCCCTTGCCAAAGCAGGATCACCTAGGGCAGGCTGCACAGGAATGCATCCAGGTGGGTTTTAAAAGCCTTCAGAGAGGGAGACTCCACAACCTCTCTGGGCAGCCTGCTTCAGTGGTCTGTCACCCTCACCATACAGAGGTGTCTCCTTAAGTTGCGGGGGAACCTCCTGTGTTCTAGCTTGCACCTGTTCCTCCTTGTCCTATCAATGGGCACCACTGAGAAGAGACTATCATCTTCATCTTGACACCCACTCATCAGGTATTGATAGACATTGATCAGATCCCCTCTCAGCCTTCTCTTCTCCAAAATTAACAGCCCAGGGCGCTCAGTCTCTCTTCACAGGAGAGATGCACAAGTTCCCTAAACATCCTCGTGGCTCTTCCTTGGACTCTCTCCAGCAGGTCTCTGTCTCTCTTGAGTTGGGGAGTTAAAAATTTGACACAGTATTGCAGGTGTGGTCTCAGCAGGGCAGAGTAGAGGGGAAGGAGAACCTCCCTGGCCCTCGTGACCACACTTTTCTTGATGCACCACAGGATGCCCGTGGCCCTCCCCTCTGTATTACATAAACATAGACACATTTCATAGCTGCAGACATTTACTGATGCCATAGTATTACAATTTTCATTCATGTTTTCTCTGCTTTCTCTTAGGTTTATGCCAATAATTCCAGAAAGATTGAACATAGTAAATTTTCTAGGTCTAACTTCACAGGTAAACCAGAAGAATTCTTCTGAGTAAACCCCACTCATAACTACGCACACCAAACCCAACCTCAGATCACAAAGTGAGCAGCCAGGTGCTAGTGCTGATTGTCCTCTTTAGAAGCTTTATTTTCTCTGATGCGGCTGTAGGGAAATGTATGTTTGTTGTTTGGATTAGTATCATAGTATCAGTCAGGGTTGGAAGGGACCACAAGGATCATCCAGTTCCAACCCCCCTGCCATGGGCAGGGACACCCCACACTAGATTAGGCTGGCCAGAGCCTCAGCCAGCCTGGGCTTAAATACTTTCAGGGACAGGGCCTCAACCACCTCCCTGGACAACCCATTCCAGGGCCTCACCACTCTCATGGGGAAGAACTTCCTCCTCACATCTAGCCTGAATCTCCCCACCTCCAGCTTCATTCCATTCCCCCTAGTCCTATCACTACCTGATAGCCTGAGAAGTCCCTCCCCAGCCTTCTTGTAGGCCCCCTTCAGATACTGGAAGGCCACAATGAGGTCACCTCAGAGCCTTCTCTTCTCCAGACTGAACAGCCCCAACTCCTTCAGTCTGTCCTCATAGGAGAGGTGCTCCAGCCCTCTGATCATCCTCGTGGCCCTCTGGTCACCTTCCAGCACCTCCATATACCTCTTGGAATAGGGGCTCCAGAACTGGAGGCAGTACTCCAGTTGGGGTCTCAGCAGGGCTGAGAATACATCACTAACTCTGTGGAAATGGCTGATGGAGGGGGAGAATCTGATTTGGGAGGTGCCTGCAGAGTCTGCAGGGGGAGAGAAGGACTGCATTAGTACTTCTTACTGGCAAATGGTAGGAACTTTTTTTTTGCTGAGTCAGTGTTTCTGTTCCATCCACCTGCCTTTTGGGTTCACAGTGGATGTGCTGTTACGGAACTTGGAGAAAGATACCGGAAAGTTGCATGCAGTAATTGAGCTTTACAATTTCCTTACTAATGCCTTTCAGCTTCAGAGAGTGTATTTCTTCTCCTGCACTTAGAATTAATTTTTCATGCCTTGACAGCCAACTTACTTGAAGTAGGTGCAAAACCCTGCTTACGGCACTAGCTTAAGGTGAATACTTGGACTGAGCTCATCCTATCAGCACATGGTAGTGTCCAACTGACCGTAAGCCATGGCGCCTCAAGCCACGGTTTAGTTGTTATGAGGTGTTAGGTATTAGGTAATAAGTTGGACTTGATGATCTCTGAGTTCTTTTCTAACCTGGTTGATTCTATGATTCTATGAGCCGAAAGGGAAAATTCGTTGCAGTTGCTGTTCTGAGGGCAGCTGCTGGCTGCCTGCAGAGTGCAGGATTCCGTAGCTGACCAGTTCCTTAGGAGGCTGCCTAGAGCAAAGCAATCACATTCCATGGGTGCCAAGAACAACAGCCTCACCTTGGCACTCTTGGATGGGAACATGCTGCAGAAGCCACCTCCATGTCATGCTGGCACCTCTCATTTGGAAAAGATTTTAGTTTAGAGATGTGGTTGGGGTTTACTGGTTAAGGGATTGATAACAGAGAGTCTAGAAACAGCCACTTGAGCAAGAGTTACTGGGGTTGGGGACTTAGGTTAGGAACATCTTGAGGGTGAAGGATTCTCTAAGGATGTTGGTTAGGGAATTCAGCTAAGGCTTCAGTGTAGGGATGCTGCCAGGGATATACTCAGGACTTCTATTAGCTGCTTCGTCTGCTAAGGGCTTCCAGGACTTCTGCTGTTGAGGACACTCTGAGACTCTGCAATGTTGGGGATTCTACAACACAGCAATAAAGGACTTCTGGGAGGACTTCTGAGATTCTCTGCTCTCTGCATTTTGGAATCTCATTGGTATCTGGCCGCAGCATTCATGCCTTCATTCGTCACCCAATGGCCCCTGAAGCAGGGGAGAACAACAAACCTCCTGGTAGAGGGAATTACATGCATATGGCCAAAAGAGAAAGCTGACAGTAAGTTCAGCAAATGGGAATGAATTGCAAATAAGTCACCATTCAGGGAAATAAACATCATTGTGCCAGCATGTGAGTTGGCCCTTAATTATCTCAGAAGCATAAAGTTGGCAACTTTAGGCAAAAGATGGTAAATATTATGTCAGCTGAAAGTGAATTTCCTGAGATTTTTGGAGAGGTATCAAAACATGAATTCTGTATAATGTATAATTTATTTATATTTAACATATGTTATAGAAATGCATAATTTCTGTATTGATGTAGTAAAATAGTGCCTGTTGTGCAAATGATATTCAAAACTCCACAGAGGAGGATACAGCTTTGCTTGACACTTTCAACCACTTATTGGTGGTTTCCTGGAAGTGAATGAAGAGATGTGTTTAATGGCTTGAACATCTGAGAAATGACAACAGGTGGGCAACAAGTTCTGCATGGGACAGCAATGTGCCCTGCTGGCCAAGAAGGCCAATGGGATCCTGGGTGCATTCAGAGGAGTGTGTCCAGCAGATCAGGGAGGTTCTCCTCCCCCTCTACTGTGCTAGGCTGAGACCTCACCTGGACTATTGCATCCAGTTCTGGGCTCCCCAGTTCAGGAGGGACAGGATCTGCTGGAGAGAGTCCAAGGGAGGGCTACAAGGATGCTGAAGAGAGAGGAGCATGGCCTGATGAGGAGAGACTGAGAATCCTGGGGCTGTTTAGTCAGGAGAGGAGAAGACTGAGAGGTATTTAATAACTGTTTAATAAATATCTGAGTGCTGGGTGTCAAGGGGGAGGGGACAGGCTCTGCTCACTTGCACCCTGGGATAGGACAAGGGTCAATGGATGTAAACTGCAGCACAAGAGGTTCCACCTCAACATGAGTGAGGAGGAACTTCTTCATTGTGGGGGTCACAGTGCACTGGAAGAGGCTGCCCAGAGAGGTTGTGGAATATCCCCTTGAGACTTTCCAGACCCATCTGGATGCATTCCTGTGTGACCTGTATTAGATTCTATGGTCCTGCTCTGGCAGGGGATTAGACTCGAGGATCTCTGGAGGTCCCTTCCAACCCCTAACATCCTCTGATCTGTGATCTAAGGAATTTGAAGGCAGTTCAGCAGGTCTTTGACTGTGGAGAATAATGCACATACTGAAGAAAGCTAGGATTTGGCCAAGCCTGCTTCTATAGAGCTTGAAGGTTTTGGCACTGTGCAAAACTGCTTGTCAATGGCTTCCTGAGGAAACAGTTCCATTTTACATGTGAGGAATATTTCTGAATCATTAATATGAAATATAGCAGTGATGTCAATAGTGTAATGGCAAAGTGCATGACTGAGAAGGAGACAATCAGTAAAAGCAGAACCAGAAAGCCTTCCATGTATTTTCAGATAAATGGGTATTCTAAACTGAGCTTGCACAAAGATGAGTATAGTATCATAGTATCAGTCAGGGTTGGAAGGGACCACAAGGATCATCTCGTTCCAACCCCCCTGCCATGGGCAGGGACACCCTGCACTAGATCAGGCTGGCCAGAGCTCATCCAGCCTGGGCTTAAACACCTCCAGGGATGGGGCCTCAACCACCTCCCTGGATAACCCATTCCAGGGCTTCACCACTCTCATGGTGAAGAACTTCCTCCTCACCTCCAGCCTGAATCTCCCTACCTCCAGCTTCATTGCATTCCCCCTAGTCCTGTCACTACCTGATAGCCTGAGAAGTCCCTCCCCAGCCTTCTTGTAGGCCCCCTTCAGATACTGGAAGGCCACAATGAGGTCACCTTGGAGCCTTCTCTTCCATTATACACTATATAGCCTGGGCTATATAGTGTATAATGGATTTAAAAAGAGATGTGGAGAAGGGGAAGTACTTAACTGGTTAAAGAAAGCAAAGAGGTGTATGATATATGATGGTCAGCAATAATGATCATTCCAGTTCAACACAGACAAAAGGTATTTGACAAATGTCCTGATCACAAACAGAGTAAAAGAGTAGAGAGATGTTGTACCTTTCTTTTTGTTGAATTCAGGAAACAAACCAGAATCTGTAAGGCTTCTGATATCTGTTCTCTGCCTTTGGAAACTTAGAGTTTGTAAGTTGTTGTTTGATAATTTGAGAGGGGTGTGTGTGTGATGTGTATTTATCTGGAAGAAAGCAGTGAAGGCAGCTTTCTCGCATGAAGGTCAACCCACTAGATGAGCTATTACAGCAACTAGATGAGACACTTGTTGAAGTGATGTCTATAAGAGGGCAGAAAATCTTAGAAGACCTGTGTCTTTCAATAAAGCAGTTAACACAGAGCTAGTAGTGAGTGAACAGTACCCCTCAGTGCACTGAGGGCTCTGTCCGTTCTTCTGTGTTCAAACCCAGCCTGTGAGTGCCAGAATTCAGTTTCTGCCTGCCACTGAGTTCATTCTGGACTTAGGGGGAACTTGATGTTGGGTTTGCATGTGTTTGTATAGATTGCATTGTTTTCTTATTATTGCCTTCTTATTGTTGATACAGAATTAACCAGGTTGGAAAAGACCTTTGGGATCATTAAGTCCAACCTATCACCCAACACCATCTAATCAACTAAACCATGACACTAAGTGCCTCATCCAGTCTTATTTTAAATACTTCCAGGGATGGGGACTCCACCACCTCCCTGGGCAGCACATCCCAATGGCCAATCTCTCTTTCTGGGAAAAGAATTTCTTCCTAACATCCAGCCCAAACCTCCCCTGGCACAGCTTGAGACTATGTCCTCTTTTTCTGTCACTGGTTTCCTGGGAGAAGAGACCAACCCCCACCTGTCTACAACGTCCTTTCAGGTAGTTGTAGAGAGCAAGAAGGTCTCCCCTGAGCCTCCTCTTCTCCAGGCTATGCAACCCCAGCTCCCTCAGTCTCTCCTCACAGGGCTGTGCTCCAGACCCCCGCCTGCCCTCATTGCCCTTCTCTGGACACCTTCCAGCATCTCAACATATTTCTTAAACTGAGGGTCCCAGAACTGGACACAGGACTCAAGGTGTGGCCTAGCCAGTGCTGAGTACAGGGCAGAATGACTTCCCTGCTTGTTCTGGTCACATTATTCCTTATACAGGCCAGGATGCCATTGGCCTTCTTGGCCACCTGGGCACACTGCTGGCTCATGTTCAGCTGCTGTCCAGCTACAGTACCTCCAGGTCCCTCTCTGCCTGGCTCCTCTCCAGGCACTCTGACCCCAGCCTGTAGCACTGCATGGGGTTGTTGTGGCCAGTGTGTAGAACTTGGCACTTGGACTTGTTGAATCTCATGCCCTTGGACCCTGCACATCTGTCCAGTCTGCAATGCCCCTCTGCAGATCTCTCCTACCTTCTAACAAATCAACACCTGCCCCCAGCTTGGTGTCATCTGCAAACTTACTGATGAAGGACTCAATCCTCTTGTCCAGATGATCAATAAAGATATTGAGCAGGATTGGGCCCTACACTGATCCCTGGGGGACACCACTAGTGACTGGGCAGGAGTTTGCAATCGGAAACGATGTCAAAGACCTTGCTGAAGTCTAAGACTACATCCACAGCCTGCCCCACATCCATCAGGTGGTCACCTGGTCATAGGAGGAGATCAGGTTGGTCAGGCAGGACCTGACCCTCCTAGACTGAAAGGGCTGTGTTGGTGTGTTGCCCTTTTCTTCCCTTTCCCCCCCCCCTTCCTCTTTTTCCCCAGTGAGTCCAGAAATGTGATTCCAGTGCAGATAATTGGGCAGCACCTAGAACTTCTTGTTAGCTATTAGAAGATATTGCCAAGGAGAATGACTTTGGAGTTAGGCAGGTGTTTGGGATGTCTCAGAGGAAACTGAACAAGGCACCGTGGGAGCTCTTAAATGCTGAGACTGTTGTCAGTAATGTTCCTGTTGCGAGGAAAGGAAAAGTCAGGGAAGAGACAGTAGCACTGTGATATTGGATGGCAGCAGCTCTTTGGGGCATGCCAGGCAGTGCTTGTGTCTAACTCAAAGGATGAAAAGGAAGGTAGCATTAGTCAGAAGCTGAAGGAAGATCAAAAGAAATCATAAGGTCATCAGGAGTTCTAAGCTTTGTGGAAACAGAGCAATATTAGCTACACTGTGATACCTCTGGCAATTCTCCCAAACAGGTGTTGATGTGAGGACTGCACACCATGGGGTTTGCTAGCAGAGTCTTTAGAGACACAGGAAGCTACAGCACAATAAAAGTGCTGCAGAGCTACCCTAAGAGACCAAGGGTTAAGGTTAAAATGGCAGATTCCTAACTGGCAATGTGTGACTTACTAACATTACTTGAAAGCTAGATAATGTCCCCCACAGGGAGTGGCTTAGAGGAACTGGATCCTTTATTGCATGAAGCATACTTTTGCAGTCCATACCACTACCATATAACTGGCAATACATGAAAGTGATTCATCCCAATCTTTCATGCCTATGTCTCAGCATCTTATCTTAGTTCTGCTTTTCCTGTTTCCTGGTCCAAATTTCCTCCTTCAGGCAGTCCCAGGATCCTTAACAGTCACAGTTGCTCTCTGTAATTATTTTTACCTCTCTCCCTGACTACTAAGCCATTCACATCCAGTAATCCTTTCTGTTGGATTTAGGGGATAACAGTGTGTCTCCCTAGCTAATTTCCCCCAAAAAATCTTTAGCAATGTTCCCCCCAGAATTCCATCCAGGACAGCTAGCTCAGACATAGAAAACCAAAACACGTTATTGCAATTAAAATGTGGCAGAGTTCTGGGTAACTGAAAATTGAATCTTCCTGATAGCAAATGATGGTGTGGTGGGTTGAAATTTCTCCCCCAACAGTGTTAAGGTGCACTGCTAGCCAGCAGTGTGCTCTTGTGGCCGAGAAGGCCAATGCCATTCTGGGATGGATTAGAAGGGCTGTGGTTAGTAGGTTGAGAAAGGTTCTTCTCCCCCTCTATTCAGTCCTGGTGAGGCTGCGTCTGGAGTATTGTGTCCAGTTCTGGGCCCCTCAGTGCAAGAAGGACCTCAGGGAACTGCTTGAAAGAGTCCAGCTCAGAGCCACAAAAATGATTAGGAGAGGGGAGCATCTTCCTTATGAGGAGAGCCTGAGGGAGCTGAGGGTCTGTAGCTTGGAGAAGAGGAGCCTGAGGGCTGCTCACATTCATGTTGATAAAGCTGTGCAGGGTGAGTGCCAAGAGGATGGAGCCAGGCTCTGCTGGGTGATGCCCAATGACAGCACAAGGGGCAGTGGTGGAAGCTGAGGCATAGGAAGTTCCATGGAAACAGGAGGAAATTATTTTTTTTCCTGTGAGGATGGCAGGACATGGAACAGGCTGCCCAGGGGGTTGTGGAGTCTCCTTCTCTGGAGATATTTAAAACCCACCTTGAAGTGTGACCTGCTCTAGGTGATCCTGTTCTGGCAGTGGGGTTGGACTGGATGAGCTTTTGAGGTCCCTTCCAGCCCCTAACATTCTGTGATTCTGATTCTGGGATTCTCTCTGTCATTTCAACTGTTCACATGTATGTTGACTGAAAAATTTGTCTAATTTTGAAGGCACAAATTATGCCTAGCACTCACACCTCAGAGTAACAGGAGGCTATTGAAAGAGACTTACGAAGATATATGGAAATTAAAAATGCACTTCTGACACAAGTGCCTAACATTCCTAGATGTATCAGTCAAGGATGCTGTGACTGTCATGCTGTTAGATGAGGCACAGGGCCAAAAGCAGATGCCATGCTCCCACATTGCCATGAAACATCTGTGTCTTGGATGCAAGCCCTTTGTGTGCTAAAGGCAGATTTAGGTCAAACTTCCTCTTCCCTAGTGCTAGATGGGCCGCTGTGTGGAGGTCAAACACGGGAGCTATGCATAGTCTCTGGCACTGCTAGCAGGCATTCCTATGATGAAGGTGGAGGTGAATGGGCATTCCTGGTCCCCAAGCATGGAGAAGAGCAAGCTTAGAATTTGTTTCCTGTTGTTTTGTTCCCTACTCTTGCATTAAAAAGTGAAGTTTTCCTGAGCTGACTGAAGTGATAGCTTGGGCTCAGATAATTTACAATGGTTTGAGCGTGTGGGAACCCAACTGAAAACAGAGCAAGATGAGCTTGGCTAGCATGGTGACCACCCTGGCACTGGAGATATCTCAGTGGAGTGGAGATTGCTGAAACTGCAGAGGAAGATGCTCTTTTAGGAAGTAAAGTGTCCTGGTTTTGTCCTGGTCTGTGAGGATGAAATGGTTCACGCCATGGTGAACCATTCACATGACGTGTGCCGTGGAAGGAATGGGAGCACATGGCTGAGAAGAGAATGCAGGACTGGCATCCAGCAGTTCAAGTCACAGGGCTCATTTAGTTGTCTAGCATTGGGTGACATCATTCTTGTGTGGCTGCAAACAGGGCAGCAGGACCAGGCAATGTTCACACCATGCTTTCCTTCCCCCACTACCATTATCACCTTTCTTTACTCCTTTGCTATTTAAGCCTCTTGAAGGCATGCCTCGGGGCAACATGTTGATAGCCTATGGAGTTGTACATTACTGGCTTCTGTTACCTGCTCTTCCAATCCAGAAAGTGAAATTTATTGTACAAGGGCTGTGTAGGAAAAAAGCTTTATGATCACTTGAGTGCTAGAAAGATAGCATAGAAATGTCATTCTGGTGCCAAAAGAAAGGAAGATTACTTGCACCATTTATTGATGCCGTTGTGGAGACTTGTACTGAAACAATAGTTTTGTGTGGAGTGTCTGGAAGAGTTCAGTACAGCACAGCCATTATGGAGAAAAGTGTTAAACAGATACAGAGATGTATCAGGTCCTCAGAAAGCAGTGAAAGCGGGCAGAGAACATGTGGATTTTGGTCTCTATAGTAAAGGCCAAAATAGGAGATTGGCTGAATGTGGTGGAAATAAGGAAGTTATATTTACAAAAGGGAACCTGAAATCTGGCAGTATAAAATACAGTGAATATGTACAAAATAAATTTACATATGTTTACAACACAACAATCAGAAGTATCCCCCTGGGCAGTCCAGGGGGACTGTTAGCGACCTGCTCCCCTCCCTTCCTTTCCTTTCCAGTACCTAACACACAGTAGTCAAAACAGAGATTATCCCAGCAAGGCCACAGAGAGAAAAAAGAGGTTGCAAGCAGAATCAACAGCAGAAGAAAGAGCTATCTGTGCAGCCGAGTATAAGCTATTCAGGGAACAAATGAAGGTTGGGAGGTGATCTGCTGGTGATCAGCTGGAGATCTGCATGGGACAGCAATGTGCCCTGGTGGCCAGAAGGCCAATGGGATCTTGGGGTGCATTAAGAAGAGTGTGTCCAGCAGATCCAGGGAGGTTCTCCTGCCCCTCTATTCTGCCCTCTTGAGACCTCACCTGGACTATTGCATCCAGTTCTGGGCTCCCCAGTTCAGGAGGGACAGGGATCTACTCAAAGAGAGTCCAAGGGAGGGCTACGAGGATGCCGAAGGGACTGGAGCACGACCTGATGAGGAGAGGCTGAGAGCCCTGGGGCTGTTTACTCTGGAGGGAAGACTGAGAGGGGATTTAATAAATGTTTGTAAATATCTGAGGGCTGGGGGTCAAGAGGGAGGGACAGGCTGTGCTCAGTTGCACCCTGGGATAGGACAAGGGGCAGTGGATAGAAACTCCAGCACAGGAGGTTGCACCTCAACATGAGGAGCAACTTTTTCACTGTGAGGCTCACCAAGCACTCTAAGAGTCTGCCCAGAGAGGTTGTGGAGTCTCCTTCTCTGGACACTTTGAAGCTCCATCTGGATCCATTCCTCTATGATCTGCACTAGATTCTGTGCTCTGGCAGGGGGGTTGGACTGGATGATGTCCGGAGGTCCCTTCCAACCCCTAGCATCCTGAGATCCTGTGAAATCATATATACCTATCACTTGTTATTGCTCTGTGTCCAATGGTAGTTTATTTACCTTTTTCACTCTATGTCTATGGAAAATCCCTACTCTTGTTTTGCAGTTAGGAACTAGGCCAAAGTTCTACCTTCAAACCGTGACACGGAGAGAAGCACCTGCATAAGGCAAGAGCGGATAGGAAAGGCACAGACAGAGTAATAACTTTTCAGTAGATTGCACTGTTGACAGTGAACATCCCTCGAAAACCAGGCGCTGTGGGCTGTGGTGAGGGCAGGAGGCCAAACAGAGAGCAGTGAACTATCACATCTCTCCTACAACACTTTGCCACATAGGAAAAGGGAGAATTTAGGTTTGTACTGTAGTCACACAAACATCGGAGCAGTCAGAACTTCAGGCATGTGCTGCTAACAGCCGTCTTGTGGTTTTGTGCTTTGTTGTTTATATTCAATGAATAAACATTATTGTCTCTGAAATGCAGCTTCCTGCTAATAACATCAACTTTTAAATGCAAAGGCAGAGCATTCATTTTCTGTCCTGCAGTCAGGAATAATTTTTCCTACCTTCTGCTCTCTAGTTTTCAACTGGGAGCACATGATATGGTCCTGACCCAGGTTCACCTACCATCAGAATATTGATGATTGTTGAAGCTGGTGTAGGAAAATGTCTGGGAAGCACACTTATTTATTCTGACCTCTCACAGTGTTCCTCCTTGTTCTCATTACCATTTCCTAGCTCATAAAGCACAGTGTAACTGTGTAACAGAAACTGATACACTGCTTTAATGATGGTCACCTTTGGGAGGTACCTTGGAATGGTATTGCTTTGCAAAAAAATTGAGCTGGTTGGTTGAGTGCCATGCTAAAGCCTTTGGTTTTCATCCCAGATCTCAGAAATTCATTTGGGCACCACCTGCTAGGTGGAAAAGACTTAAATTTGTTCTAGGCTTTCTTGAAAGTTAGTGTACAGTAATGTGCTGGGTCTAAAGACATCTCTGTAGTAGGAAAAAGCAAAGCCTTTTACACATGACCTGATATCCAGCTTAGAATCATAGAATTGTTAGGGTTGGAAGGGACTTCAAGGATTATACAGTTCCAGCCTCCCTGCCATGGGCAGGGACACCTCATGCTGCATCAGGTTGCTCAGAGACACTGTAAAGGTCTAATGTCTCGATCCGGAGAGGGAAAGAGATTCAGGTTTTTAATGAATATTCCCGTGTTGTGAAATTAGAGGCACAAACGAGGCCAAAATATCAACAGCTAGACTATTTATTACATAAATACAGTGGATGGACATAAATAAAGTGGATGGATCAGAAGGGGAGAGAGAGAGAATAGAGAGAGAAGAGAGAAAAGGAAAGGAATTATATTACCACACCCCTCACCCCCCAAGACAGTTTGAGTCTGTGGAGGACAGGTGCTGCAGGAGATGTCGGGTCTGTAGAGGAAGGGTGCTGAGGCTTTGGCTGTAGAAGGGATGTGGTCCTCTGGGCAGCTTCTTCAGCTCCATGAGTTGCAGCAGCCGGAACTTAGGGCACGGAGAGAGGGTTTTCAGAGTCCAGGATCCGTTGTGTTGGCCCGTGATGTTTCCAGCGTGTGGTTCCGTCTGCTTTCTTCTCCGTTTTTTCTTCTCTGTTTTTCTTCTTCCAAGCCAGTAGTTGCTCCAGTCTTTTATACAGTTTTTTAGTCCTCAGGCAAGTGTCCAGGTGTTGTTCCCCAGGATATCGTTCTGGGAAATCATCCTTAGGTAAGTGTCCAGCTATCGTTCCCCAGGAAATCTTTCTGAGTACTCAGGTGAGTTTGGGCAGCCGTCTGGATGGAAGGGGGGGAGGCCTCCACCTCCTCCTGCTCCATCTACCTACCCACACACTCATTACACATCAGGAAACAGGTGGTGATTCCATTGTCCTTTCCTGGGGTATCTGATGGCTGGAAATGATCTTGTCCTGAAGGCATGATGGCTGGGCCCTTGGGCCATTGTTGTAGGCCAGCTGCAGTCCCGTGAGCAATGTTATCTTTGCACCTTCCAAGAGTCCTTCCAGTGGCTCTGCCCAACGCACATCAGCTATTGTCTGGGCAAGCAGCAAGTGATTTTATCTTTGTTGAGTCACACCAGGAGAGACAAGCTTTAGACTCTCACACCACCCCGTCAATCAAAGATAAAAGCAAGAAAGAAAGAAAAGAAAGGAAAGAAGTTTTAAACCATTTTTACAATAGACATGTTTTTGATTGTCTAATGGCACAAATCTGTTGTACACCATCATTAGACACAAATTGCATATTGGACACATGTTGAATCACTGTATACAACAGGGACTTACACAAGGTGAAAAAGTACAATACTAACAAAATAGAACAAAATTAAAACAGATAATTACACAAGTTGAAAGCATCCTTGTTCCTCCTGGAAGCCAGGAGAACAAACCCATACCCCCCCCACCCCGTCAGTCCTTCAGTTTGGAATTGAAGTGAGAGCTTCCTTCCACATCTGAATGCATCTGCGGGGCTATGGAAAGTACAGTCCTTGAAGAGATGTCTTCTGTGATGCAAAACTTGAGAGGTCTTCGATATTGTAACAAGACAAGTCCTTCTGACAATACATCAGGTAATCTTCAGCATTAGAACTTAAATAAGAAACACAACCTCAAAACATACAAAACTGGTATTTCCAGGTTCCCCACACACAGAGAGGTTCTCTGAGCCACCCTCTCAGGTGATGTCTCTGAAAGAGTTGGATTAATTACTTTGAATGGGCCTTTAAGTACCGTTGATTGTTTCAGGTTCTCTCAAAGCCAATCTAAGCATAAACAAAAACTTTTTCCCAAACCATGTACAATTTTTTTGGTGATCTCCTGAATCATGCTTCACCCCCCACTCACCACTGAGAAGTGAAGCCCTTAGTTGCCCTGGGGGGCATACCCCTCCCCTCACCAAATGGTCCCACCAAGAGAGGAGCAGTGGCCTCAGCCCTCTTTTTAGGCTCGGGCCAGCATTTCACAATGATTTCTAATTGCCTCGTGGGTACCCCATCAACAACTTCTTTTGGAATACCTTTCTTCTGACCCACCCCCCACCAATATTGCCGGGTATTCAAGTGTTCCCTGCCCCTAGCCAGATGCCTACTAGGAATACGGCGCAACTGGCCCTGGGGGCTTGGTGGGTGAATCATTTTCACATGTCTCAAGCCTCTAGTTTGAGGTTTTTTAATTTCCTCAGGTATACTATACTGCCTGGCATAGTCTAGTAACTCCCTTCCCACTTCTTCCCATGTCCATGGCTTCAAGTCAGGCTGGCTCCCTCCGGGTGTTGAATTTTCCCTTAGAGCAGCTTGCATCCTGGAAGAGAGTGGGGTATCAGCTATTTCTTTTTGGAGCTGGATAGCTCTTATTTTAAGCGAGTCAGGGAGACCCCTGATCAAAGGAGTCATTCTGTTTGCATCCACCAGGAGAGAAAGGGGGGATTCAAAATGATGTTTTAGTTCTCTTTCATATATCATTTGCAGGCATGCAGCCTTTGGCACGTTCTCCATTACCTGATTCATCCCTCCCTGCAGAACTACAGGTTCCCCTCTCTCCTTTGGATCAAACCCCCCTGCCCAGTAGGCAGCTCGCTGGGTAAGGCTCCAGGGTCCACTTCTGTTTCTCGTGGTTAGAAACACATTATCACCCCAATAGCCCGTGGCTTCAGCTTCGGTTAACATAATCTGATCACCTCCAGTTTTTGAAACTCGCCATACATATTCCACCTCAGATTCCCCAGCAGAGCGTGCGAATTCTTTACGAATTTTGGCCAGCACAGTGTAGGAGAAAGGTGCATCTTTAGTTGTGATAGTGGGGGTAGTTTCCCCATCCTCATATAAAACTTCCGTTTTAATGAGAGGTCTGACATGCACAGCAGCTTCCTTAGCTGTTGTCAGTTCTGCCCGAGGGTACATAGGGGCAGACTCCAGGTAATTCACACCCTGTTTGGAGTCCAAATACGAATTTTGCCTCCTCTCCTTTTCCAATTGAATTTTAAGATCTGCCACTACATCTTTCAAAGTGGCAACATGGCTTTGTAGTGACAAAACTAAGTCCTGCAAAGAGGAAATAGTTTTATTCTCCTGCTCATGCCATTCCTCTTTCTCCTTCACTGAAGCGGCTAAACAGGCACCTAAAACCGCACAAACAAAAGCTTTGCCTTTTCCGGCTTTGGCTCTTGCATCTTTCTGCAGGGCCACAATACGATCAGCCACACTCTGGAAGTTATTCCAGTTTTCACGGGCCCAGTCAAGTACCTGTACAGATGGGCGGGCACCGTGAGCTTCTAAAAGGTTAAAAAGCCTCTCACTCCGGGCCATCTCTTTTGTTTCACAAAGCATTTCTTAATAGAGCACTAAATTCACGGGGAAATCAGATCAAAACACTGTTTGTACCAACAAAATATTCCCTGGAAAAACGTACACTTTTAAAAGGCTTACTCCAAAATAATATTCTCCAGGAAAAATGCACAATAGATTTTTCAGGAGAGGTCACACACAAGAAAAAGCAACCAACCTGGGCTTCTCAAGAGAAAGTCACACTATTTCCCTGAGAGAACCCACACTTGCAAAAGCTTCTCAGCTTTTGTTCATCAAATTTTCCGTTACAACAGGACAAGAACCTTGCGTTTCTTAGGGAAGAGTTACTCTGCTACCCTTAGAGAACGCACACACTTCTCAACTTCTACTTCAATACTGGGCTTCTCAGGAAGTCCGAGACAATACACACTTCACAAATATCACCAACACTGGGTTTCCCACAACAGGGCTTGTCAAAACAGGGTACTGAGAATTCTCGAGGAGGTCACACTATAAAATCAACATTTGTACCACAGTTAATCTTCCCCGGGAAAACACACACATTTAAAGCAGGATGCACAGGATTCTCGAGGAGGTCACACTATGAAATCAGCATTTGTACCCCAGATAATCGTCCCCGAGAAAGCACACACGTTTAAAGCTTTTGAGCTCCATACAGTCTCTCTGAAAACTTCCACTTCGTCCTTCTCCGGCCACTTCCCTCTCGGGAGAGTGAAAACGCGAATCTGGACTCCGCACTCACTTCGTACACAGAGTACGTCTCAGACACACACACACATTACGGGGTTCTCAGAAATGCAATAGCCTTGCTGTGATACTTTCACTGCACGGGTTATCCTGCCGACTACGCCAATTGTAAAGGTCTAATGTCTCGATCCGGAGAGGGAAAGAGATTCAGGTTTTTAATGAATATTCCCGTGTTGTGAAATTAGAGGCACAAACGAGGCCAAAATATCAACAGCTAGACTATTTATTACATAAATACAGTGGATGGACATAAATAAAGTGGATGGATCAGAAGGGGAGAGAGAGAGAATAGAGAGAGAAGAGAGAAAAGGAAAGGAATTATATTACCACACCCCTCACCCCCCAAGACAGTTTGAGTCTGTGGAGGACAGGTGCTGCAGGAGATGTCGGGTCTGTAGAGGAAGGGTGCTGAGGCTTTGGCTGTAGAAGGGATGTGGTCCTCTGGGCAGCTTCTTCAGCTCCATGAGTTGCAGCAGCCGGAACTTAGGGCACGGAGAGAGGGTTTCAGAGTCCAGGATCCGTTGTGTTGGCCCGTGATGTTTCCAGCGTGTGGTTCCGTCTGCTTTCTTCTCCGTTTTTCTTCTCTGTTTTTCTTCTTCCAAGCCAGTAGTTGCTCCAGTCTTTTATACAGTTTTTTAGTCCTCAGGCAAGTGTCCAGGTGTTGTTCCCCAGGATATCGTTCTGGGAAATCATCCTTAGGTAAGTGTCCAGCTATCGTTCCCCAGGAAATCTTTCTGAGTACTCAGGTGAGTTTGGGCAGCCGTCTGGATGGAAGGGGGGGAGGCCTCCACCTCCTCCTGCTCCATCTACCTACCCACACACTCATTACACATCAGGAAACAGGTGGTGATTCCATTGTCCTTTCCTGGGGTATCTGATGGCTGGAAATGATCTTGTCCTGAAGGCATGATGGCTGGGCCCTTGGGCCATTGTTGTAGGCCAGCTGCAGTCCCGTGAGCAATGTTATCTTTGCACCTTCCAAGAGTCCTTCCAGTGGCTCTGCCCAACGCACATCAGCTATTGTCTGGGCAAGCAGCAAGTGATTTTATCTTTGTTGAGTCACACCAGGAGAGACAAGCTTTAGACTCTCACAGACACATCCAGCCAGGCCTTCAAAACCTCCAGGGTTGAGGCTTCCACCACCTCCCTGGGCAACCTGTGCCAGTGTCTCACCACCCTCATGGGGAAGAACTTCTTTCTAGCATCCAATCTGAATCTACCCATTTCTAGTTTTGCTCCATTCCCCCCAGTCCTGTCATTACCTGGCACCCTAAAAAGTCCCTCCTCAGCTTTCTTGTAGCCCCCTTCAGATACTGGAAGGCCACAATTAGTTGTCCTCGGAGCCTTTTCTTCTGCAGACTGAACAGCCCCAACTGTCTCAGTCTGTCTTCATAGGAGAGGAGCTCCAGCCCTCCGATCATCCTGATGGCCCTTCTCTGGAGATGTTCCAGCACCTTCAGATCCTTCTTCCAACAGGGGCTCCAGAACTGGACACAGTACTCCAGGTGGGATCTCACCAGAGCAGAGTAGAGGGGGAGAATCACCTCCCCAACCTGCTGGCTATGCTTCTCTTGATGTAGCCCAGGGTCTGGTTGGCTTTCTGGGCTGTGAGGGCACTCTGCTGGCTCATGTTGAGAATTTGTGTCCTTGAATGTTGTAATACAAGTTGCTTCTCTTATATTCTTTTTGTGTTGTTGGTTTTTTTCTTTCCACCACATACCTGAGGTGCACAGATCTGTAGCTCAACTCTTTAAGGCAAGCAAGAAAATTAGCACCTGTGAGTAAAAATGAGATCAAATTCGGAGGAAAATAATTTGAAATTGTAGCCTTGCGTATTTGTGCATTACAGCAGACTTTCCTCGAATCATAGAAAGTTAGAGGTTGGAAGGAATCTCCAGAGATCAGAGACCAGCCCCACTGCCAGAGCAGGATCACTCAGGGGAGTCTGCACAGGAATGCATCCAGGTGGGGCTTAAACCTGTCCAGGGAAGGAGACTCCACAAGTTCTCTGGGCAGCCTGTTCCAGTGCTCCATGACCCTCACAGTGAAGAAGTTGCTCCTCAGGTTGAGATGGAACCTCCTGTGCTGTAGTTTCTATCCATTGCCCCTTGTCCCATCCCAGCGTGCACCTGAGCAGAGCCTGTCCCCTCCCTCTTGACCCCCAGCCCTCAGCTATTGATAGATATTGATGAGATCCACTCTCAGTCTTCTCTTCTCCAGACTAAACAGGCCTCTCAGTCTCTCTTCACAGGGGAGATGCTCAAGCCCCCTAATCATCCTTATGGCTCTCCATTGGAATCTCTCCAGCAGATCCCTGTCTCTCTGGAACCAGGGTGCCCCAAATTGACTGTACTAGTTATGCTTAAGTTAATGAGCAGAGATGATCTGTGCGGCTGATAATGTAATTCCATAGGTGGAGTTTTGAATTCCAAACCAAGGATTTCCTTATGGTGTAAGTAATGCAAGAAGTGTTAGTTTGTGTTGTTATTGTTGTTTTCATTTATTTGTTTATAAAACTTCAAAATAACCACAATAATATCACAGTATCACAGTATCACCAAGGTTGGAAGAGACCTCAAAGATCATTGAGTCCAACCTGTCACCACAGACCTCATGACTAGACCATGGCACCAAGTGCCACGTCCAATCCCCTCTTGAACACCTCCAGGGACGGTGACTCCACCACCTCCCTGCGCAGCCCATTCCAACAGCTAACAACTCCCTCAGTGAAGAGCTTCCTCCTCACCTCGAGCCTAAACTTCCCCTGGTGCAGTTTGAGACTGTGTCCTCTTGTTCTGGTGCCGGTTGCTAGAGAGAAGAGACCAACCCCTTCCTGGCTACAACCACCTTTCAGGTAGTTGTAGAGAGCAATGAGGTCTCCCCTGAGCCTCCTCTTCTCCAGGCTAATGAGTATAGCAATCTCCTTGTGGCAAAACCTGAACATGTGAAAAAGTTGAACTCCTTCAGATTGTTTGACCTGTTTAGGAATGTCAAAACTACAGCCTTTTGGACTTCATCCTATCAGTATTTGGTAACTGTCAAGCAGTGTGCTAATTATTATCAATATGAAACAATGTGTCCAGAGAAGGGCAACAAACCTGGGGAGGGGTTTGGAGCACAACCCTATGAGGAGAGGGTGAGGGAGCTGTGGGTATTTAGCCTAGAGAAGAGGAGGCTCAGGGGAGACCTTATTGCAGTCTACACCTACCTGAAGGGAGGTTGTAGCCAGGTGGGGGTTGGTCTCTTCTCCCAGGCAACCAGTGGCAGAACAAGAGGACACAGTCTCAAGTGGCACCAGGGGAGGTTTAGGCTTGAAGTTCTTCACAGAAAGAGAGATTGGCCATTGGAAGGGGCTGCCCAGAGACATGGTGGAGTCACCATCCCTGGAAGTGTTTAAAAAGAGACTGGATGAAGCCTTGGTGCCATGGTTTAGTTGATTAGATGGTGTTGGGTGATAGGTTGGACTTGGTGATCTCTGAGGCCTTTTCCAACCTGGTTAATTCTGTATTCTGTATTTATGAACTCAAGTGAGGCTATTGAAGAGAAATGAAATAACCAAAGGTCTGGTTCAATGTTAACTTAAATGTGATTTGAACCTTGCAGCAAACCTCCCACCATTACCAATTGCCAGGGCTGCTCAGGATCATGAGGTAGAAATTACTGCTGCTTGCTTTCCTGTTGTTAGTGCCATGATTCACACATTCATGATGTAGTCTAAGTGAGAGGAAAGCAAAGTGAATATCTGAGACCATCTGAAATGAAATAACGTGGTGGTTTGTGCCACATGGGTGCCTGAAGTAATTACAGTGACATTTTTAACTAAGTAGGGTAATGACAAGGGCCTTATTCTGGTCAGTCTGGAGAAATCTGTTTCAATGAACTTACTTTCAGCTCTGTGTAGCTCGGGCAAGTGTTGAAAGATAACCTAACAGGATGTTACTGCAGTCTGTTTGTCTTTCCCCAAGCTATTAAATATTCTACTGCCTTAATTATACTAGTGATGGTCTGTACAGGTACTGAGACAAAGAGGCTAAAGCCTGTTACATTGGTGCCTAATATGAAGCCTAAAGAAATAATCTCTGTCACCTTGGTATTGCAGTTTGCTATGTGCAAAACAATCTTGACTTTGGAATCTTTGCTGAATTACCAATTAACATAAACTTCTGATCATGGATTTGTATATTGAGGGGGAAAAAATAAAGAAAGAATGTAAACAATCAAACAAGTAGCTCATTTTCTTCCCTTTCCCCATGCTCAGCTTGACCCAAACTCCTACCCTAACCCATCTGTTACAGTTGGAAGGGTGAACTTTAGCCTGGTCCCTGACTGCAAAGAATGAAAATAAATTACCCCTGGATACAAAAGAAAAATAATGCTAAGGTCTATAGAATTCATTGGCTTGCTAATGGGATATAGAGCAGAGGCAGAAACAGTTCTTGCTCTCTTTTCTTCTTCTGTCTCTTCTGCTTGTGACTTCTCTCTCCGGTGGCCTTGCCAGGGGATCTCTGTTGTGGCTACTGTGTGAGGTAATGGGAAGGAGGGAGGGAGGGTGTGAACAGTCCCCATGGATCCATCCAGGGGAGGTCTGAGGAGTTTCGGTGTTGTTTCTAAATTGTAAATATTTATTTGTTGTACATACATTGTGTATTTTGTACATATGAATTGCATTTCCTATTTCTAGATTGTAGGTTGCTTGTAAATAGAGATTCATTTGCTTCCAGAATCTTCTGAGCTACTCTGGCAATTTTCATTTTGGGGGTAGTTTCTCCAAATGAGCTGGGGGGGGGGGGGCTAGTTTCAACTCACCACACCTTCTTAGTCTCAGCTTCCCTTATTTTTGTTGCAGTTAGGTTCAGTGTGCCCAGATCCTTTGGTGAGGTGCAGTGTGAGAGATGGATTCATGCACCGCATTGGTGCGTTTGTGCTCTTCTTTGTTTCAGTGTTTTTCCAGCCATCCTCTTTCTTAATATCCCTGCTCTGGAGCGTTACCCACAGGCCAAAGTTCTCCTGGGGATGTCCCTGCCCTGACATGGGTTTCCTGACAACCATGGTCCCTTGGAAATGTGGCTGCAGTCTCTCAGGGGTGTCCCTGCTCCTCTGTGGGTCACTTATTGCTGCAGTCCCTTAGAGTGCTTCCCTTTCACAGAATCACAGAATTACTGAGGCTGGAATAGACCTCTGAGATCAAGTCCAGCCTATGACCTAACACCACTACATCAACCAGACCATGTCACTGAGTGCCACATCCAATCTTGCCTTAAACACCTCCAGGGATGGTGACTCCACCAGCATCCTGGGCAGCCTATTCCAGTGTCTGATTCCTCCTTCCATGAGGAAGTGCTTCCTAACATCCAACCTAAATCTCCCATGCTGCAGCTTCAGGCTGTGCCCTCTTATCCTGTCACAAGTTGCCTGGGAGAAGAGCCTGACCCCCACCTGACTTACAACTTCCTTCAGGTAGTTGTAGAAAGTGGTAAGGTCCCCCCCGCAAGTCTCCTCCAGGTTGAAAACCCCAAGTTCCCTCAGCCTCTCTCTCTCTTTGGTATGGAATACCTCCTGCCCATAGCATGTTTTCAGTCTCTTTGCCAGCGTCGCTGCCTCTCTTAAACCTCTTTTAAACCTGCCTGAGTTTTTGAGGGGTGGTGGGCTGCTTATGCTGGTTTCAGAGCTGGCTGTAAGTGGCTGTGACTGGCTCGGGGCTGCCTGCTGCACAGGCCACTGCTGCGGGTCCCTGCTAATGGAACTCTGCCGCCGGTGCGCAATGCGTAGCAGAAGCGCAGACTTTTCCGATCTTGTTTTAAAGCTTTACCCGGCAAAAGCCAGTACACAGACAAACTTGAACCTGCAGTACTGAATTTTATAAGGCTTTGGAGGAAATGGTTGGCTTCAGGGAAGAGCTGTTTGCAGGTCAGCAGATAAAGAAAGAGGACTTTGTAAAGAATCATTTCCTAAATCTTAGCTGCGTGTCTTAGTCCTCACGTTTCATTGGCACTGGAGCAATCTTTCATCTTAAATAACAAGAGACAGCTTCATTTCCCCCTGGAATCCTTCAAGATTACTTTTGAGAGGTAAGCAGCATATTCACTTGCCTTAAGATGCAGCATGCTTCATGTCCTTATTCTTCCTTTCCTACACTTTAATATAGTATTTGCCATGCTGCTGAAACATTCATTTGGCTCGCTGGGACAAACCAGTGTGCAGAGGCAACAGAAAGCCCAAGTGTCTGGGAGCTTGTGTGCTCTCACTCCTAGTAGTTGACAGTCCTCTCCCTGTCTTTGTCATCTGGGATTTCAGGAAGGTCCAGCTTGCTGACTCAGGATACACAGTTCTCTCCCTTTGTTTTTCACTCAGATTTCAACAAGCAGTGCCTCACAGCCATGCCATCTCCTGAAGAGCTCAGAACTACCTAGCTGATGATGGGCTTTTTAAAAAGCATATCTGTGTGAGCTCAGCAGTGTTGGTTCAAGTAGCAGTCAGAAGGCTCAGAAGTGGAATGCCCTCTTAGTTGACACCTGGCACAGGTTTAAAAATATTTTAGAGTTTATTTTCTAAGCAGTCATATTCATGTCTCCACATCAGAGAGGAAAACTGGGATTTGCTGGGATTTAAATGTCTATTCAGATCCCATGGACAGAGTTGAATGCTTCCAGACTCTAGGTCTTCTGACTGACAGATCCTATTCAACTGACTAGAACATGCTATTCTATAAATTGTCCAAGGCCTATTTTATTCAAAATGATCTATCATTCTGGCTTTACCTAAGCTCAAGAAAAGATCTACTTGCAAAGCTGACTGAAAGTCAGTAGACCAAATGTTGTGAAAAGAGTTTGGTATTTCAATTTAAAATTGTATTGAGGTTAGAGGAGAAAAGGAGAGACCTTTCTGTGCCGTAAGCTATGATTAGGACAAAAATAATTCCAGCACAATGGTCTCCCTTTGGAAAATGGGGTTTCATTAAAATCATCCTTCAGCTGAGTCTGTTGGAGCTGTCAGTCACAAGAAGAGGCCATTAGGCAGGAAACTGCATGGAAAGCTTTTAGATGTGCAGCCTGTCTGTTTGTATCTCCCATGCAATAAATACCACCACAGGTTTGGTTTGAGAAGTGTGAGAATGGTTTATTTAGTCAGAATTGCTGAAGCAATGAACTTCTGAGTTAAGTCAGATTCTTCTGAGGGGGAGTGTGCTACTTCATTCTGAATTCCGTGAAGAGTTTAGATTTTAGTTTAATTTTTTTCCCTGCCTTGTAACTCAGCTGTAGTGTTGTTGAGTTTGGGTTTGGACATGATGTATACATGTGTGGTAGTTTTAGGCTATTGGGTGTAAAAAGGAAAGCAAAGATCATTATAAGCAATCCCATTAGAGAGATACCTACCATAAGATCTTGTTCTTAAAACTTTTATTCACTTAGTTTCATAGTTTCAGTTAGGGTTGGAAGGGACCACAAGGATCATCTAGTTCCAACCCCCCTGCCATGGGCAGGGACACCCCACACTAGATCAGGTTGGCCAGAGCCTCATCCAGCCTGGGCTTAAACACCTCAAGGGACAGGGCCTCAACCACCTCCCTCGACAACCCATTCCAGGGCCTCACCACCCTCACGGTGAAGAACTTCCTCCTCACATCTAGCCTGAATCTCCCCACCTCCAGCTTCATTCCATTCCCCCTAGTCCTATCACTCCCTGATAGCCTGAAAAGTCCCTCCCCAGCCCTCTTGTAGGCCCCCTTCAGATACTGGAAGGCCACAATGAGGTCACCTCGGAGCCTTCTCTTCTCCAGACTGAACAGCCCCAACTCCTTCAGTCTGTCCTCATGGGAGAGGTGCTCCAGCCCTCTGCTCATCCTCGTGGCCCTGCTCTGGACACCTTCCAGCACCTCCAGATCCCTCTTGGAATAGGGGCTCCAGAACTGGATGCAGTACTCCAGGTGGGGTCTCCCCAGAGCTGAGTAGAGGGGGAGAATCCCCTCCCTTGCCCTGCTGGCCACACTTCTCCTGATGCAGCCCAGGGTCTGATTGGCTTTCCGGGCTGCAAGTGCACATTGAGAGCTCCTGTTGAGCTTCTCGTCCACCAGCACCCCCAAGTCTCTCTCCTCTGGGCTGCTCCCCAGCCAGTCCCTGCCCAGCCTGGATTTGTGCCTGGGATTGCCTCGACCCAGATGCAGGACCCTGCACTTGGTCTTGTTGAAGCTCATGAGGTTGGCTTGTGCCCACCTCTCCAGCCTGTCAAGGTCCCTCTGGATGGCTTCTTGCTTCTTTGCTCTGGAAGGATACTAACTTGCTTCTGCTTGACCTTGGCTGCATTGTTTGGGTTAAGACTAACAGCAACTTTCTCTGCTCCTTTCTCCCTTTTTTTGTACAGGGGGCTAGTGGGTAGAAAAGGAGAAGCTAACAGCTGCCCCTGGTCTCTGACCAGGGGGATTCTTGTGCCGTTTATGAATTGTGAATACCTGCAAATATTGTAAATCCTGTATATTTTGTACATATTCATTGTATTCCATCGTGGATTGTAGTTTTGCCTGTAAATACAGCTTTCCTTTGCTTCCAGCCAGGCTGGGCTGGCAAACTTAATGCTGGAGGAGAAATTTCAACCCACCACAACATGTGAAGTTGTACATTGCACAGTGTTTATGTGTTTTGGAGAATCCATGACTTGGCAAGATGTTTGCTCTGCTGAGGTCAGGAGGTTGGCTGTGTGTTTTCCACTCAGAGTTTCTCAGCAATGAAGCAGGAGGGCCTTCTTAATGAAAATAATCATAAATGATGACCACACCACTTGTATCTATTTCAAGTAATACACAGTAATTATGTTGTATTTTATGTTTTGCTGCTATTTATAAACTGTTGTAGTCATAGATTTTGTAATGAAATGCTACTGAAATTGCAGTTCCTATCTAGATGGGAAACAATACAAGCTCTGACTGGTTTTATTGTCTGTCCTGGATGTTTGACATCCAGCATTTTTTATATGTATGAATAGATGACAATTGCCACTTACACATCTGGTTTTGTGTGACATGCTATCAAATGTGTTTCTGGTTGCCTGTAGCATATAGTCTACAGAATGTGATGGTACCTTTCAGGTTTAGCTTGGAGGGTTTTGCAGCAGCTCCATTTTTCTGATAATTATTGTAGTGCTCATTTTTAGTAAGCTCTGGGAGAGGTAAGGCTCTCAAACTTATCTCTGTGTGATCTGAGGAAGCGTAACTTATCTCATGAGCCTAAGGATGGCCCTCAGCAAACAAAGGCTCTTCAAGAGTGTGGTGGGTTGAAATTACCCCCCAACTAATTTGGAGAACTACCCCCTAAATAAATCATCAGACTTGCTCAGTTTGGGATGGAAGCAAATGAAGCTCTGTTTCACCTCACTATCTCTATCTGCTGATGTAGGAAAATGATACTTTCTCTGCAAATCCTACTTCATCTGGTCCTGACATACTCTTATTACATGTCCTTTTGTCACCTGGATAGTAGTTGGAGGTTGTAAATGTGTTTGAAGGTTGTAGGGAGAGATTAATTTCATCCACTCTTGGTGCAGTTAAAGCCTCAGCATGTGGGTCAGACTAGCCAAGGAGGTTTCCTCTGCGGTGGAGGGCAGTAGGCACAAGCAGAAGATAATTATGTTCTTTTATTCTTATCCTGTTGTAGGAGCACGAGAACAAAATGGGGAAAGACTTTAACTCTGTCCAAATCTAGTTCACATTCCTGCTTTTCCATTCAAAAATGACTGATGTGGAGCAGTGCTTATGCCCAGATCTCCAGGCTACGGTCAGGACCTAGTGGCTTACCAAAATTGCAGGGAAGGCCCCCTGATTTCTGTGGTAGTGCTCAGGTGAGTAAATTAGTAGTAAAGCAGTTACTAGGGAACTAATTACTCACAGGGATTTCGGAATAGGCTGCTGATATAGCCTGTTTGCAGAAAAAAATGCTAACAAAACAGGAATTCTGCTGTCTGCATTAGTTGCATCTTCATATCTGACTCCAATACTCTATTACAGGGGACTCCACATACCAATATTGTTTGCTTTCTGTGGCTGACTACAAGTTTGAGTGAAAAATGGCACACTTACCCTCCCATTATTAATCTGTTGAGGCTTTTGTATGCTTCCCCAAACTGAATTACATTAGAATTTCCATAGTGGAGTGTTTTAACTAACCTTTTGTTGTTCTGACATTTGAATGTGGCAGTTCTCTGTCTAAAAAAAACCAAACAAACCAGACCACAAATGACACAGAACCCCAAACAACCAACAAAAAGATGAAAATGACAACCAAGAAAAAACCCAAAACAATCCTGCCTACAACTTTTGATACTAACATTAATTGAAGTTCAAAGAATTTTTACACAGCTTGGTGTTTTTCCAAATGTAGGACTACTCCAGGGTATATAATTTCTAAACTTCATTAAATGAACTCAAGCTCTGGTGTAAGAGCTGTCAAAGAGAGACCTGTTCATTTCTCCCCACATATGATTGTTTTACCTGTAGCCTGAAGAAGACACTTGTGCAGATTCAATTTAGATAAATTAAAATTCAAAGAGAAAGAATGTACTGAATTACAGGATCTCAGGATTTTAGAAGTTGGAAGGGACCTCCGAAGATCATTGATTCCAGCCCCCCTGCCAGAGCAGGAACACAGAATCTAGCACTGGTCACACAGGAATGCATCCAGATGGGGCTTGAAAGTCTCCAGAGAAGGAGACTCCACAACCTCTCTGGGCAGTTTGTTCCAGTGCTCTGAGAGCCTCACAGTGAAGAAATTCTTCCTCATGTTGAGGTGCAACCTCCTGTGCTGGAGTTTCTATCCATTGCCCCTTGTCCTATCCCAGGGTGCAACTGAGCAGAGCCTGTCCCCTCCCTCTTGACCCCAACCCTCAGATATTTATAAACATTGATTAAATCCCCTCTCAGCCTTCTCCTCTCCAGACTAAACAGCCCTAGGACTCACAACCTCTCCTCATCAGGCCGTGCTCCAGTCCCTTCAGCATCCTCATAGCCCTCTCTTGGACTCTTTTGAGCAGATCCCTGTCCCTCCTGAACCAGAAGTATATGTATTAAGATTCACTAATGGCTGCTGAGGTTTCCATGCTGTACATCAACATCTGTGAATCTTGCATATTTAAGCTGTACTTTGTTCTGGGGGAAAAAAAAAGTGCCTCTGTTTTCCTGGTTGTTGTTGGGATGTACTTCCTTGTAATAACAAAGCAAAACCTAAAGATGTGCTAAGTAGTAGCATCATAGAAGGAAAGTCAGTCAGGCAAGCAGTAAATCAAAGTAAATGTGAAGTACTTTCAGAAATGCTGCAGAGATCCAAGATACTTCACTTATAAATTATTCAGTTCCCAGTCTTGCTCTCCTCATAATGCAGTTTCACCCACAGGGCAGTAGTAAGAGGCAGCAGCAAGTGTAAGTACTTTTAGGAAATAAATAGTGGAAGTTTTCAAAGTGCCATAAAACTCTTGTGCCCTTCTAAATATTTTGTCTGAGCAACATCAATTTAGAATATTTTTTTTTAATGCATTGAAGTTGATACACTGTTCAAGTGTAGAAGTTAACTATTTTGGCCTCCAAACCCACATCCTGTCTGTATATGCACTGTGCAATTTGTACATCGTGTGAACCTGATCAATGGTGCAAGATGATCTGTAAATTTGTTCCCAAACAGAAATCTGCATAAGTTAGAGAGAAAATTGCAGATTTATGGTGAGAGGTAAGAAAACAGGTTTAACTGATAAATGTATGCATATGCTTTTAGATGAGAAACTTCTGGGAACCTCAGACATTTTTAATATGCATGATCTATTTTATTTGGAGGCTGACAGAATGGAAGATCAGAATAATCTATTTCATGTGACTATACAATTCATATAGGGTTAATAGAATCACAGAATTATTGGGGCTGGGATAGACCTCTGAGACCATCAAGTCCAATCTATGACCTAACACCACCACACTGACCACACCATGTCACTGAGTGCCATATCCAATCTTGCCTTAAGCACCTTCAGGGCTGGCGACTCCGCCACCTCCCTGGGCAGTCCATTCCCCTTTCCATGAGGAATTGCTCCCTAACATCCAACCTAAACCTTCCCTGGTACAGCTTCAGGCCATGCCCTCTTGTCTCGTCACAAATTGCCTGGGAGAAGAGCCTGACCCCCACCTGACTACAGATTCCCTTCAGGTAGTTGTAGAGAGTCATAAGGTCCCCCCTGAGTCTCCTCTTCTCCAGGCTGAACAACCCCAGCTCCTTCAGCCTCTCCTCATCAAACTTGTCCTCCAGTCCTTTCCCCAGTCTCGGTGCTCTCCTCTGGACCTGCTCCAGCACCTCAATGTCCTTCCTGAAGTGAGGGGCCCAGAGCTGCACACAGTGCTCGAGGTGAGGCCTCACCGGTGCCCAGTACAGGGCAGAATTCCATCCCTAGTGCCGCTGGCCACACTATTCCTGATCCAGGGCAAGATACCACTGGCCTTCCATGCCCCCTGGGCACACTGCTGGCTCATCTCCAGCTGCTGCCACCCAGCACTGCCAGGTCCCTCTCTGCCAGGCTGCTCTCCAGCCACTCATCCCCCAGTCTGTAGCCTGCATGGGGTTCTAGTGGTCAAAGTGCAGGAGCCTGCACTTGGCCTTGTTAAACCTCATCCTGATGGCCTCAGCCCATTGACCCAGCCTGCTTAGGTCTCTTTGAAGTGTCTTCCAGCAGATCGACTCTCCCCCACAACTTGGTGTCATCCACCAATTTGCTAAGGGCAGGCTGGATCCCCTCATCCAAGTCATCAGTAAAGATGCTGAATAGAGATGGTCCCAGTACTGATCCCTGGGGCACTCCACTGGTCACTGGACACCAGCTGGATGCAGCACCATTCACCACCATTCTCTCTGCCTGGGCATCCAGCTGGTTTTAACCCAGCCAAAGCTGCACCTGTCCAAGCCATGGGCTGCCAGCTTTTCCAGGAGGATGCTGTGGGAGGCTGTGTCAAAGGCTTTGCTGAAGTCTAGGCAGACCACATCCACAGCCCCTCCCCTTGTCGACCAGGCAGCTCACCCAGTCAGAATGAGATCAGATTGGTGAGGCAGGACCTTCCTTTCCTAAACCCATGCTGGCTGGACCTGATCCTCTGGCTGCCTTGTACATGCTGCTTGATGGCACTCAGGATGAGCTGCTCCATAACCTTGCCAGGCACCAGGTCAGGCTGACAAGCCTATAGTTCCCTGGATCCTCCTTCTGGCCCTCCTTGATGATGGGCATCACACTGGCCACCCTTCAGTCCTCTGGGACCTCCCCATTTAGCCAGGACTGGTGATAAATGATGGAGAGCAGCTTAGCCAGCCCTTGTGCCAGCTCCCTAAGCACCCTAGGATGAATCCCATGGGGACCCATTGACTTGTTAGGATCTAAGTGGCACAGCAGGTCACTAACTAGTCTGCTTTCAGCACATGGTTTTTCTCTGACATACAGTTATGCATTCTTTTGTACTTGCATATTCATCTTAGAAAACAGTTGGGTTTTGGTTTATATCTGATTTGAGAGGCAGGAAAATCTTGTCACAAAAATTGCTTGTTTATCAACTTTTATCTGCCAGTGCAATAGTATTACAGCATGAATTGCTGTTATTTTAGAGAAGCTCTTGGGAAGGAGGGATTTCAATCTTATGGTCTCATACTCACTCTTACATTGAAATAAAAAGTAAATGGTTTAAATAGTCTGTTACTAGTCATAACATTTGGATTAAATGGTCTAGAAAATAATCATCTTTAAGGTACATTATCTATAGACAACATAGCATCGGTTCTTTAAGACTGTTCTTCCATTTGTGCTTGTGATTTATTCACCTCTCCACAGGAAGGTCAGACAAGATGGAACTGCCTTCGTGTCAGTAAACACACTGGAAAGGGGTTAGTTCAGTGACAGTGCCTGTTAGTTCTGCTCAGCATAGCTGGGCTCTAATTTGTTACAATTCCACTCTTTGCATAAAAGAATTTTTATGGGTAACTGGGCAGCTGGCCGTGGATTTGTTTTGAAATTCAGTTAGTTCTGCAGTGACTAAGGATGCATTCAGAGATCCACAGCTAGGATTTTACATCTGTATTCATAAAGTCATAGAATGGTCCAGGCCAGAAGGGACCTCCAAAGGTCATTCAGTCCAACCTCCCCACAGTCAGCAGGAATGTTCCCAACTAGATCAGGTTGCCCAGGGCCTTGTCCAGCCTCAATCACCTCCCTGGGCAACTTGTTCCGTGATCCACCCACCCTCAGGGTAGAGAACTTTTTCCTGACATCCAATCTAAATCTTCTTGCCCCTTGTCCTGTCACTGCAAACAGACTCTCTCCATCCTTCCTGTAGCCCCCTTCTGGTACTGGCAGGCTGCTATTAGGTCTTCCTGAAGACTTCTCCAGGCTGAACAACCCCAGCTCTCTCAGCCTGTCCTTGTAGCAGAGGTGCTCCAAGGCTTCACTTGCCTGGGATTAACAGCCAGGCTTCATTCTGGGTTATTAAGGGAAAGCCTTTCTTATACAACATTTGCAAGTTGAAAAAGTCTATTTCAACTGATGTGCAAGCTGGATGACTAATTAAGGTTATTAATGTCCCTGTGGCAATAGTATGGACCAGAGAAGAAGAAACATTTTCCTTTCATGTCCATGCAGAGAGAGAATTGCATATGTGCCAAGTTTCTGCTGTAGTTAATTGTTCAGCAAATGCTTGCACACACCATACACACACACAGACACACACACACCACAGAGAGTGCTGTCTCTCTGTGGCACGTGGCCCCCTGCAAGTGTGTGACATGAACATCTCACGCTGCTTATTTTCTCTTGGCATAGCAGTGCTCTGACCTCGTCACATCCCATAATAGTTCACATAGTAAAAGTTCAAAGCTGGGTGCTGTTTCATTTCTCATAACTGATTATTTAATCTCTTCATTTTCCTTGGAAAAGTAAACATCTTCACCAATTTTATTTTGCTACGTGAAGAGTTCAGAGGATGTTCTCCTTTCTCCTCTGTGCTTTGTTCTTGCTCTGTCTCTCTCACTTCAGACCAGTTTCACTGGCAGCCTGCTGCAGTCTAATGAGGCTTTTGCCAGTGGGCACATGGATACCCCCTGCTACTTTGGTGGTGGTTAAGGGGTGAGAGCTTGTTCTACCAGAATATTTTGGCAGGACTATCAATTGTCAGACTGCTTTTGAAGGATCGGTGCCATTTGAGCATCTCAGTTACTTGGGGAACAAGAAAATTAATAAAGCTTTTCCTTCTGAAATGCTGTTGGAAATGAATAACCTCTGAATAAACTGCATTTGAGTCAGCAACTTGAAAACAACCAATAAAATTCCAGTAACACAGAGTGAAGCAGATAATGAAACCCCGTTATTTTCTTGGGTGATGCAAGGTGAGACTTTTGCTCTTCGATTCAAACTTCAAGGTCTGTGAAAAAGGCTTCCTGTGCAATCCTGCCCAGATGACCTCAGAATCTTTGCTTTAGATAACTGAAACTTGTACCACTTGGGCAAAGAGAACTTGATAAAAAATAGATGTTAAGTAAATATTAAGTACTGCAGAGCTTGTGATGGAGTCAGGTTTTCATTATTCACAGCAGTTCATTTCTCCTGAAGGGGAAGGGGAACAGACAGATGTTTACTGTATTCTGTCCCTTTGTTAGTTTGTTGGTTTGGGGTTTTGTTTGTGTGTGGGTTTTTGGTTTGGTTTATCTTTGGGCTTTGGTTTGCTTTATTTAGAGTTACTTAAATACAATGCAAAAGGTCAGGGGATTCTTTAGGATTTATTTTTAGGCAGATACAGTTAATTTTATTTTGTGCCCAGCTGGATGTTTTTCTTTTCTCTTAGCATTGCTGAAACCCATTGATAAAGTTTTTATTCATACTTGAAATGAATCTGGTATTCGAGCAAGGGGTAGCTTGAGCCTTTCTTCCTTGCTGCTTTTTCTCTCAGCCCACTGGGTCCTGGGATGAGTTATTGCTTCATTGAGTGACAGCTGGGGGCTAATCACATGAAGAGACTACTTGAGCTTTCTCTGTTGTGAACATTTTACTTTCAAGCTGAGTGACACTTAAGATGCAATTAGGAGTTTTTCCAGTGCCAGGAAATGGTAAGTACATATAATTATATGCATATAATCAGGCTGGTGATAAACAAGGGAATATGGACATTAAGAAGTGTCTCACTCCAGAGAGGGAAGGAGCCTCGGTTCTTTTGAACGTTCCTGTGTTGTGAAATTAGAGGCCCAAATGAGGCCAAAATATCAACAGCCCTCCAGGCTATTTATTAGCAGAATAAAGTGGATGGAACAGAAGAAGGGAGAAAGAGAGGGAAAAAATTGAGAGAGAGAGGGAGAAGAGGGAGAGAGAAGAGGAATTACATTACCACACCCCCACAGCCCCACAAGGGTCTGTCGTCCTTGCTGGCTGTGCTGTTCTCCACTGCAGGAGGGGAGGGAGAGATCCCAAAGTCCAAGTCCTTCTCTGAGCAGCCTCTTCAGCTGCATGAGTTGCAGCAGGTGGAACTTAGGACATGGAGAGAGAGAGTTCCTCCTGGTGTGCTGCTTCCAGGCTCCATGGTGATGTCTTTTCTCCTGGGTCTGTCCATTTCTCTCCTTGTATGTTCTTCTCAGTTTATCTTTACAATACAATACATCAGGTTGAAAGAGGCCTTCAAGATCATCGTGTCCAACCCATCAACCAATCCAACCCACCTAACCAACCAAACCATGGCACCAAGCACCCCATCAAGTCTCCTCCTGAACACCTCCAATAAAGGTGACTCCACCACCTCCCTGGGCAGCCCATTCCAATGGGCAATCACTCTCTCTGTATAGAACTTCTTCCTAACATCCAGCCTAAACCTCCCCTGGCACAGCCTGACACTGTGTCCTCTTCTTCTGGTACTGGCTGCCTGGGAGAAGAGACCAACCTCTGCCTGTCTACAACCTCCCTTCAGGTAGTTGTAGAGAGCAATAAGCCCACCCCTGAGTCTCCTCCAGGCTAAGCAACCCCAGCTCCCTCAGCCTCTCTTCACAGGGCTTGTGTTCCAAACCCCTCACCAACTTCTTGCCCTTCTCTGGACACACTCCAGCAAGTCACCTCCTTCCTAAACTGAGGGGCCCAGAACTGGACACGGACTCAAGGTGTGGCCTAACCAGTGCAGTGTACAGGGCAGAATGACCTCCCTGCTCCTGCTGGCCACACTGTTCCTGATGCAGGCCAGGATGCCATTGACCCTCTTGGCTGCCTGGGCACACTGCAGGCTCATGTTCAGCCTACCATCACCAGTAGCCCCCAGGTCCCTCTCTGCCTGGCCACTCTCCAGCCACTCTGACCCCAGCCTGTAGCACTGCGGGGTTGCTGTGGCCAATGTGCAGAACCCGGCACTTGGATGTGTTCAATCTCCTGCCCTTGGCCTCTGCCCATCTCTTCAGCCTGTCCAGGTCCCTCTGCAAAGCCTCTCTGCCCTCCAGCAGATCAACTCCTGCCCCAGCTTGGTGTCGTCTGCAAATTCACTGCTGATGGACTCAATGCCCTCATCCAGATCATCAATAAAGATGTTGAAGAGCATGGGCCCAGCACTGATCCTTGGGGCACACCACTAGTGCCTGGCTGCCAGCTGGCTGTGGCAACCATTCCCACACCACTCTCTGGGCTCAGCCCTCCAGCCAGTTCCTAACCCAACGCAGTGTGCTCCTGTCCAAGCCATGGGCTGATAGCTTGGCCAGGAGTTTGCTGTGGGGACGGTGTCAAAGGCATGAGCAGGCATTGCTCAGGTCTTTTATACAGTTTTTTCAGCCTTTTATACAGGTTTTTACAGGGTTTTTTTAGGTATGTGTGCAGGTGGTGAATCCATTGTCCTTTGCACCATCCTCCCTTCCCGGGGTAGCTGATGGGTAGAGCTGATCTTGTCTCTGCACGTTCCAGAGAGTCCTTATCCAGTGGCGTCTGCTCACCATCCCCTCCCGTGGCAGCCGTTGTCTGGGTCAGGAGCAAAGGTTGTTTTATCTTTATTGATTCACATCAAGAGTGACAAAATTTGCTCTCTGAGAAGAAGTGCTACTACAACTTCTGCTGGGAGGCTTAGTCTTGAGGGATACATCCTTTACCAGATTTATTAATATGAAAAAAGTACTGATAAAACCTTAATTAAGTGTGGAATCTGTTCTCACTCCTGTAAACATACAAATAGAGCCATATTGCTCTTCTGCAAGGTAGCTGTCATGCTAACATATGGCCTCCAAACTCATAAGATTATTTTTATCTGAAATATTTATACATCATTAATACTTGGCCCTTCTGCTAGGGAATAAAACATCATTTAGGAACATTGCCTTTCCCATTGCCTTGTTCTCTCTGTCTCAGCACATAGGCATGTTCTTAGTTTGAGTTGAGATGAACAGCAAGCCAGAGCTATTTAGAGCACCCATTTCAAATCCTGGAGACCCACTCTTACTATGCATTTTCTCTAATATAAACTGTCACTTGCAATCAGAGGGGTTTATGATAATCTGATGCACAATCAATGGATGAATTTGCAAATTACCTAGGCTGTCCCCAGTGCAATGATCTTGATGTGTCAATGTGATTCTTTAGTATTAAACGGGCTGCATTTTGGAATCCTGATTCATCTCAACACATAGGTGTCTGTACCTAGGGGAAAAGGTACATTGTAGGGACATCGAAGCAAAGTGCTAGTACTGGCTGGCTGAACAGGCCCAAAGAGTGGTGGTCAATGGAGTTAAAGCCAGCTGGTGGCTGGTCACAAGTGGTGTTCCTCAGGGCTCAGTGTTTGGACCACTTCTGTTTAACATCTTTATTGATGACCTTGATGAAGACACAGAGTGTGTCAGCAGTCAGTTCACAGATGACACCAAGATGTCAGTGTTGATCTGCAGCAGGGTAGGGAGGCTCTACAGAGAGTCTTGGATAGATTTGATCCATGGCCAACATTTGCAGGAGGAGCTTCAACAAGGCCAGGTGCCAGGTCCTGCACTTGGGGAACAACAACCCCAAGCAATGCTCCAGGCTTGGGACAGTGTGGCTGGAAAGCTGCTGGCAGAAAGGAACCTGGGGGTGGTAATGGACAAGCAGCTGAATAGGACCGAGCAGTGTGCCCAGGTGGCCAAGAAAGCTAATGGCATCCTGTCTGGGATTAGAAATGCTGTGTCCAGCAGGAGCAGAGAGGGGATTGTCACCTGGTACTCAGCTCTAGTGAGGCCATGTCCAGTTTTGGGCAGCTCAATTCAAGAAAGATGTGGAGGTGCTGGAGCCAGTGCAGAGGAGGGCAAGGAAGCTGTGAAGGGCCTGGAGAATAAATGTGATGAAGAGCAACTGAAGGAGCTGGGGATGGTTAGTGTGAAACAGAAGAGGCTGAGGGGAGACCTCATTGCTACCTGAAAGGAGCTTGTGTGTTAAGTCTGGACTGTGGATTTCTTTGCAGCCTATGTGCTTTGCTATGCTCGCCACTGTGCAACTGTAGCATTGTAGTTTGTGAATAGCTTTGCTGTTTAAACTTGCCATTACGATCCAATCTATTGTGTGACTGTTATTCTTTTGCCCCTTTTGGAGCAACAGAGCAATCTGTCCACTCTTAAACTAGGACAGATGATTTGAGGTTGTATAGCCCACCAGAAGCGTACCCTGGGGCTTGTAGGGTTCTCTTCTCTAAGCTCCAGCAGGTATCACACTGTTAGAACTACTGTAAGGTTTTTAACAGCTTTTGTTTATTGGAGAAAAATGGTGCAGTAGAAGACTGGTGCAGTGGAGGACATCTCCTCCACACAGGGATGTTTCTCTCTTCATGGGCAAGGAGAAATTGTGGGGGCTGAAACTGTATCTTACTTACAAAATAGGATGCTCAAGATTACCAGGTGGAAGCTCTGCAAAGTTCAAATGGCTGTCGGGAGGCATGCTAATAGTCTGCTCTTCTCCTGTTGAAATGGTCTTGCAGTCACTTAAAATAACATAAAGCAAGGCTTCTAGAAGACTTTTAAATGTCTCTTAGTAATTGTACTCCAAAAAAAGCCAGGAGGAAAGCACAGCAAAAGCCTGCTTTTTATAGTGCTGTTGGACACCAAGGCTTTACACGTACAAGCCTGCTCGGGCTTTTCAATTTGTTCATCGGGTTAAGGTGCTTGCACTGCTGTAATGTAGTTTTGAGGTGTATTTATTTAAAATCTTAAAGGAGTAGCCTCCTAAGGTGGGCAACTTGTTTGCCTGAGAACCCTAGTTCTAAATACCAGTCATTTAGTATTCCTTGAGCATTCTTCATCTCACCACAGTGCAGGCCATATAATAGACTGAAGTCTGCTCAACAGCAAAAACAACCACCCATAGTTCTGAATGGGAATCACATCTGGGCTACTTTACACAGTAGGGGCACTTGGTTTAAGGATGCTGAAGTTCACAGTTTTGAGCAGGACATCTGAGAGGCACTGCATCAAACCCAGGCAGAGTACATTAAGTGTTTTGGAAAGTGTCACTAAGTGTGTAACCTGCTGTGGACCCTCTTGGAGAGTGCAACATATTTTCTGCTCTGTGGCACTAAGTGGAGGTGTCCTTGTTTTTCATGAGTGCAGATAGTGAAATTCCATTTGATTGTTGTGCATAGCACAAGATAGTGGAGCAATCCTGCATTTGCTGCCTCCCATGAACTTTTTTAATATCTCCAGTCAATTTGAATTGCAATAGCTCACCAGCTGTTGCAGTCTGGTTCAGAACTGCTACAGGAAGTGCTCCCACAGGATTTTGCTTGAGGTGCGAAACTAATCTAGGCACACTTCAGAAGGCAAAACACAAAGGCTGCTGCAGCCTGGTCATGTCCCACAGCTCTATGTAACAATGTGTTTTCTATGAAAAATGTTGTAGTTCTGTTTATACATTCTTTTTTTCTTCACCAGTGGATGATGAGCTATTTAATCTGTTCTAGTGGTACAGACTTCTGCATCTTGGTACTGAAAATTATGGATTCTTTTCCTCAAGTCACTGCTCAGGCTGTGTATGTAGCTTTGAAATTATCATTATGTTTAAAAACTGATGGACACCATTTGGAAAGCTAAAAGGAACTGCCTATTTTTCTTTTTGTTTCATTTTTGCTTTTTGTTGGTTTGTTTTGTCCTTCTCTTCCCTTCCCTTCCCTTCCCTTCCCTTCCCTTCCCTTCCCTTCCCTTCCCTTCCCTTCCCTTCCCTTCCCTTCCCTTCCCTAACCTTCCCTAACCTTCCCTAACCTTCCCTAACCTTCCCTAACCTTCCCTTCCCTAACCTTCCCTTCCCTTCCCAAACCTTCCCTTCCCTTCCAAACCTTCCCTTCCCAAACCTTCCAAACCTTCCCAAACCTTCCCTTCCCAAACCTTCCCTTCCCAAACCTTCCCAAACCTTCCCTTCCCAAACCTTCCCTTCCCAAACCTTCCCAAACCTTCCCTTCCGAAACCTTCCCTTCCCTTCCCTAACCTTCCCTTCCCAAACCTTCCCAACCTTCCCTTCCCAAACCTTCCCTTCCCTTCCCAAACCTTCCCTTCCCAAACCTTCCCAAACCTTCCCTTCCCTTGTTTTTCCAGATGGACAGGGTTGTACCACCTGATTAAATGGAGTCTAGTCAAGATCCATTTCATAAACATTCTCATAGTAATGATTTGAGCTATTCAGAAACAAATGCAATTATGACAATATGGGAGAATTAATGAGTGATCACATTCTAATGGCTGTGGGTTTTCTCAGCATTAAAAAAGAAAGAGAGAAGTTGAAAAGGAAATGGTGTAATGACACAGATTTTAATATTGATGATAACTAGAGGACAAGTTTGAGGACTAACATTTGTTTTCTTGGATGGCTTAGCTCATTAGCTGAGACCTAAATCACCCCATGCAGCTCTACTGCCTGGGGTCAGAGTGGCTGCAGAGCGGCCAGGCAGAAAGGGACCTGGGGGTACAGGTCAGTAGTAGGCTGAACATGAGGCAGCAGTGTGGCCAGGTGGCCAAGAAGGCCAATGGCATCCTGGCCTGCATCAGGAATAGTGTGGCCAGCAGGAGCAGGGAGGTCATTCTGCCCCTGTACTCAGCACTGGTTAGGCCACACCTTGAGTCCTGTGTCCAGTTCTGGGCCCCTCAGTTTAAGAAAGATGTTGAGATGCTGGAAGGTGTCCAGAGAAGGGCAACAAGGCTGGGGAGGGGTTTGGCGCACAGCCCTGTGAGGAGAGGCTGAGGGAGCTGGGTTGCTTAGTCTGGAGAAGAGGAGGCTCAGGGAAGACCTTATTGCTCTCTACAGCTACCTGAAGGGAGATTGTAGCCAGGTGGGGGTTGGTCTCTTCTCCCAGGAAGGCAGCACCAGAACAAGAGGACACAGTCTCAAGCTGTGCCTGGGGAGGTTTAGGCTGGAGGTTAGGAAGAAGTTCTTCATAGAAACAGTGATTGGCCATTGGAATGGGCTGCTCGTGGAGGTGGCGGAGTCACCATCACTGGAGGTGTTTAGGAGGAGATTGATGGGGTGCTTGGTGCCATGGTTTAGTTGATTAGATGGTGTTGGGTGATAGGTTGGACTTGATGATGTCAAAGGTCTTTTCCAACCTGGTTAATTCTATTCTATTCTATTCTATTCTATTCTATTCTATTCTATATGAATTCCTTTGGTTCTCTTCAGCAGGAATGATACAGCAGTTGGGCAATGGCTAATGTGTTTTACCCACTAAAAACTGGTTGAAATGTATTTGCTGGCAGGAGACAGAGAAGAATAATTGAGATTTTTAATTCTCATGTGAGTGAGAATTTCTACTTTGGAATTTATAGAATGATTAAAGTTGCAATTGTCTTTGGAAAAAAAATCTTATGACAAGCACAACCCCATTAGTGGTGGAGTCACCTTCATTGGAGGTGTTCAGGAGGAGACTTGATGGGGTGCTTGGTGCCATGGTTTAGTTGTTTAGGTAGGTTGGATTGGTTGATGGGTTGGACGCCATGATCTTGAAGGTCTCTTCAACCTGGTGTATTGTATTGTATTTAAGAAACAAAGAGCCAAATAGTTTGATTTTGGGTTTTGGAACATTGATAGAAAAGATAAAAATAGTCCATAACTACAAAGGTTTAAGGTAGACAGATATTGACTTCTCAAATGTAAGTTAAGAATCCCAAACAATCAATCAGCATAGCTAGCCTAATACATAGATCTGGGTTACAGTTTGAAGGGGGGGGGCTTAAGCCTCATCCCTGACTGCAAAGACTGAAAGTAAAATTATTACCATTGGATACAAAAGTAAAGTAATGCTAAGGTTTACAGAATTCATTGGCTTGCTAATGGGGATAGAGAGCAGAGGCAGAAACAGTTCTTGCTCTCTCTTTTCTTCTTCTGTCACTTCTGCTTGCGACTTCTCTCCCTCTCATGGCTTTGCCAGGGGATCTCTGTTGTGACTACTGTGTGAGGTAAGGGGAAGGAGGGAGTAAGTAGGGAAGGAGGTGAACAGTCCCCCTGGATCCATCCAGGGGGGTCTGAGGAGTTTCTGTGTTGTTTCTAAATTGTAAATATTTATTTATTGTACATCTGTTGTACATTTTGCACATAGTAATTGCACGTCACATTTCTAGGTTGTAGTTTGCTTGTAAATAGAGCTTCATTTGCTTCCATCCCAGTCTGAGGTGGTCTGCTGATTTCATTTTGGGGGTAGCTTTAGTTGGGGGGGTAATTCCAACCCACCACACTCTGCACTGGGATCATTTTGAGCAGAATGTATTTTAAATTAGTTCCTAATAAATCTAACTTGTAAACCAGCTTGAAGTAATTCACAGTGACTGCTATGGCTTTAATTATGAGGGCAGAGCTAATCAGCTGAAAGTTGACCTCTTGCTGAGTTCTACCAAGAAATTGCCTTTTTTTCCCCTTTCCTTTTTTTCCCTTTCCTTTTTATTTATTTTTTTAAGTATGTATTTTAAGGCACTGAAATGTTGAAACTTTATGAACCATCTTAGGTCCTCTGTGGAACAAGCTTGGTGTTGGTATGATGGCACAAGTGACTTGCTTATACTAAAGCAGCTGGTACCTGTTGGGAGTGTTGTAGTAGTAGGTCATCTCACAGAACACGTTATTCTTATCCAGCTGTAGGAGCAGTGAAGGAATAGTTTTTGCTGAGCATAAATGGCTCAGCAGCCCTGGCTTGAGAGCAGCCCTGAAGAAAAAGACTTGGGGGTGCTGGTGGATGAGAAGCTCAACAGGACCCCTCAGTGTGCAGTTGCAGCCCAGAAAGCCAACCAGAGCCTGGGCTGCATCAAGAGTATTGAGGCCAGCAGGTCGAGGGAAGCAATTTTCCCCCTCTACTCTGTTCTGGTGAGACCCCACCTGGAGCACTGTGTCCAGTTCTGGAGCCCCTGTTGGAAGAAGGATCTGAAGGTGTGGGAAGGTGTCCAGAGAAGGGCCATGAGGATGAACAGAGGGCTGGAGCTCCTCTGCTATGAGGACAGACTGAGGGAGTTGGGGCTGTTCAGTCTGGAGAAGAGAAGGCTCTGAGGAGACCTCATTGTGGCCTTCCAGTATCTGAAGGGGGCTACAAGAAGGCTGGGGAGGGAATTTTTAGGGTGTCAGGGAGTGATAGGACTGGGGGATGGAAAAAAAATAGAAATGGGTAGATTCAGATTGGATGTTAGGAAGAAGTTCTTCCCCATGAGGGTGGAGGGAGACTGGCACAGGTTGCCCAGGGAGGTGGTGGAAGCCTCATCCCTGCAGGTTTTTAGGGCCAGGCTGGATGTGGCTGTGAGCAACCTGCTGTAGTGTGAGGTGTCCCTGCCCATGGCAGGGAGGTTGGAACTGGATGATCCTTGAGGTCCCTTCCAACCCTAACAATTCTATGATTCTAAATGTGTCAGGCCTGCTTTGTTAGATGCAGTGTAGGTTTTCAAAGATTTATTGCATAATTACCTTGATTAGATGAGGGGGAAAAAAGTGCCTGGAACTAATCAAAGAGCTACAATTCACTAGTTTTAATAATAATTATTTTTTCCCCTTGTGAAATGCAGGTGCTTGGTTTGAGTGTGAGGATGGTGGTGCTTGTCTTCCACAGGCTTTGATTAATATCTAATTCTTTGCATCAGAGAAGGATCTAATCAAATACTCAATTTGCTAAGCAGCTTCTCAATTTGATTAGTAATATCCTAAACACTCAGAATCAAATGTGACATACATTTAAGGCTTTTGACTTAGTTAAAACCATCTTTGCATCTGGGGAGCTAGGAGGATCTGCTTACTGCTACCAATTTGATGCTGCGTTAAGCCTGAAGCAGCTGCAGCCTCTCCAAGAGTACTGGAGGACAGAGAAATGCTCAGAAGCAGATGCTGCAGATCTTACTGTTATAGGCTGCACTTGAACCTGTGTGCTTGCTGCTTTTCCTAGTCAAGAGCTCCTTTATCTAGTCAAGAATAAAAGACAAATCAGTATCCTCACTGCTCAGCTAAATACTTCTGTTAGCACTCTTGGGGTTTCAGTGGGGTTTCCCTTTCATAGTGACATATCCTGACTATGGGAGAAAAAAAAAACCAACTTATTTTTAGTATTTCATTTTGCTTCATGACAGACATCACTGCAAAGGTCACAGTATGTGAAATGTTGCCATCGGTAGTGCAGAGTCTTTGCATTACAGCTGGGAGCTGCTACTTGAAGCACTGTTACTGTTTCTCTTGTCGCCGCAGAAGCTTTGCTGAGGGCCCTGTGTTTCCTTTTTCTGTTGACTGTAAAGTGGTGTCTCCTAATGAAGTTGTCAAAACTTTCTTCCTTTGTTGTTTGTTGGGTTTTTGGGGTTTTTTGTTTGTTTGTTTGGTTGGTTTTAATCTGTTAATGTTTGTATTTTTCATGCTTTGCTACAGTTTTCATTGTGCATAAGTTACTTCATTTACGTTTGCAGAAAGGGACCTGGGGGTTCTAATGGACAAGCAGATGAATATGTGCCCAGGTGGCCAAGAAAGCCCATGGCATCCTGGCTGGGATTAGCAATGCTGTGTCCAGCAGGAGCAGGGAGGGGATTGTCCCCTGGTACTCAGCTCTGGTGAGGCCACACCTCGAGTATTGTGTCCAGTTTTGGGCAGCTCAATCCAAGAGAGATGTGGAGGTGCTGGAGGCAGTGCAGAGGAGGGCAAGGAAGCTGGGGGGCCTGGAGAATAAATCTGAAGAGTGACTGAAGGAGCTGGGGCTGGTTAGTGTGAAAAAGAGGAGGCTGAGGGGAGACCTCATGGCTGTCTACAGCTATCTGAAAGGAGGTTGTGGAGAGGCTGGTGCTGGTCTCTTCTCCCAGGTAATTAATGATAGAACAAGAGGGAGCAGCTGCCACTAGGTTTAGACTGGACATTGGGAAACATTTTTTCATGGCAAGAGTGATCAGGGATTGGAATGTGCTGCCCAGGGAGGTGGTGGAGTCCCCAACCCTGGCTGTGTTTAAAGATGGTTTGGATGTGGTGCTTGGGGATAAGGTTGAGGGGTGACCCTTGTAGAGTAGGGTTCTGGGTTGGGCTTGGTTATCCTGAGGCTCTTTTCCAACCTGAATGTTTCTGTGCTTCTGTAATTTGCTAATGCTCAAGCTGTGTTACTGAGCCTGAACTCCATTAAAATGGACTGCAAGAGAAGATGCACTTGAGCCCTTGTAAACATTAAAGTTAGCTGCTTCTCTGCAGCTTTGCTGATTAGTAATGCTTTCTGTGTGTTACAGAGCTGTACAGACGTCTGTGCTAGGCTGTTATGGCTGTGTTTAAAGCCAGACAGGGAAATAAACTAGGTAGTTAACTGTGCTGTATATATGCTTCCCATTTGTAATGTTGCATGCATTAAAAGCAAAGTCAGATGAGCCATCTAGCTAAGGACATAAGAGTTCAAACTACATAACTTTATGGGAGGACTTGTTAAAATGGAGATTTTAATAGACTTTATTATGGTAATTGCATTTTTTGGCATAACTTTTAAAACTTTAGATTGCATTTATGTTATTATTATTTCAATAATATTTAGAATCATAGAATCAGCCAGGTTGGAAAAGACCTCAGAGATCATCAAGTCCAACCTATTACCTAATACCTAACACCTCATAACAACTAAACCATGGCTCCAAGTGCCATGTCCAATCCTTTTTTGAACACCTCCAGGGACAGGGACTCCACCACCTCCCTGGACAGCACATTCCAATGGCCAATTGTGCTTTCTGTGAAGAACTTTTCTCCTGATCTCGAGCCTAAACTTCCCCTGGCGCAGCTTGAGACTGTGTCCTCTTGTTCTGTCGATTTGCACTTAATCAGTTTTGTGCCTTCACCTCTTAGATGGCTCCATCTCTTCCCTTCTCCATTGCATGGCAATGTTTGCAGTGATAAATGGCTGAATAGTGGTCCACATGAGAATAAGGCATTTGTAGTTGGAGACTAAAGGCATAATTGGGATTACAATGATATCTAGCCCTTCAAGTGTGTTCCCTTTCATTGTCTTTTTATAATGAGTAGAGAAGTGAATGTATCCCATCTGCTTCAAGTGGATTTATGATCAGCAGTAACAAAAAAAGATGTGCCTTTAGTCTGTATTTGACTGAGAACCAACATATGCTGACCACATATTTATCAAAGTAGTAAAAAGCCTGGGAACTGAATGATAAATATTGTGATTATCTCTTTCATATGCCACTGTCTGTAAGCCTGTGTATCAGTCTGGCTTGCGGATGATGGAAAAATGTTGGTTTAAAATGTGGGAACATCAATTCTCAAGTAGTAGTAGTAGTCTTCAGCTGCCTCTGCTAGAAGTAGTTAGTGTTACACTGTTTACAAGCCTTCTGTACAGGATGGGCATGATGTATGCAAGGATACCTTGTGATATTTGATGCTCATTGAACAGCCCTCAGTTTTTTAGAATGGAATGGAATAGAATAGAATAGAATAGAATAGAATAGAATAGAATAGAATTAACCAGGTTGTAAGAGACCTCAGAGATCATGAAGTCCAACCTATCACCCAACACTATCTAATCAACTAAACCATGGCACCAAGCACCCCATCCAGTCTCCTCCTAAACACCTCCAGTGATGGTGACTCCACCACCTTCCTGGGCAGCACATTCCAATGCCCAATCTCTCTTTCTATGAAGAACTTCTTCCTAACCTCCAGCCTAAACCTCCCCAGGCACAGCTTGAGACTGTGTCCTTTTGTTCTGCTGCTGGTTGCCTGGGAGAAGAGACCAACCCCCTCCTCGCTACAACCTCCCTTCAGGTAGCTGTAGAGAGCAATGAGGTCTCCCCTGAGCCTCCTCTTCTCCAGGCTAAACAACCCCAGCTCCCTCAGCCTCTCCTCACAGGGCTGTGCTCCACACCCCTCCCCAGCTTTGTTGCCCTTCTCTGGACACCTTCGAGCAACTAAACATCTTTCTTAAACTGAGGGGCCCAGAAATGGACACAGGACTCAAGGTGTGGCCTAACCAGTGCAGTGTACAGGGGCAGAATGACCTCCCTGCTCCTGCTGGCCACACTATTCCTGATACAGGCCAGGATGCCATTGGCCTTCTTGGCCACCTGGGCACACTGCTGCCTCATGTTCAGTCTACTATCAACCAGTACCCCCAGGTCCCTTTCTGCCTGGCTGCTCTCCAGCCACTCTGACCCCAGCCTGTAGCACTGCATGGGGTTGCTGTGGCCAATGTGTAGAACCTGGCACTTAGATGTGTTAAATCTCATACTGTTGCACTCTGCCCATCTGTCCAGCCTGTCAAGGTCCCTCTGCAGAGCCATCACTCTCTGGGCTCGGCCCTTCAGCCACTTCCTAACCCAGCACAGAGTGTTGCTGTCCAAGCCAGGGGCTGACAGCTTGGTCAGGAATTTGCTGTGGGGGACAGTGTCAAAAGCCTTGCTGAAGTCCAGGTACAATACATCCACATCCTGCCCCACATCCACCAGGCAGATCTTTTGATATTATATGCCTAGATAGAAAGGATAGTCTAAATTGTACCTTGAAGTGTGGTTCAAGAAGAGTGGAAGTATTTGTATCCTGTTCTCTATTTTTAGAATCAGATGATCCTCCTAAGCTGAAGAGGTCAGAGGTAGAAAGGTGTGACAAAACTATTCATGAAATTTCCAGAAGCAACCTGATCTTGGTCTTTGCTGCAAATGAGGAGGCTAGGACAGCATTCAGATTCATGAACTTTGATTATGTTTTTACTTCAGTGTCTATAAAGGACTGCATTCATGTCAGAGCAAAGTTTGGCTGCTTCGTTTTTACGTCAGAGTTAGACCAAATACCTTTTGGTATCAGTTGGTCAGGACAAAACTAGGGCAATGGGAGAGAGACTCTTGGTTAAGTCAAAGCTGCATATAGGGCTGGCTGAGCCGTGTTTTGCCAGTGGAAGGACTATATTTTCACTGAAAACAAACTCCTGCTTTGCTATGAACCCTTTGGAAGATATTCCTCTGGGAGCATTTGTTGGATGTCATGAATGGTTTATTTGCAGTGTGTTTTGAATGCGTCGTAATATTTCCATCTTACATACTGCCATTAATAAAAACAGAAATAAAAGAGGTTATCATCAGTTAGGACAGAGACAGGGGAGTGTGTGTATTTATATATGCTCTAGTAGCTTTAGAAAGTATTAATTCATGACCAGAGTGTGGCACTAATACATATGGAGTAGAATATTGTGGAAAGATTCTGCCCAAATGGCTGAGGCTGCAGGCACCTTCTCCTCGGAAGGAATGATGCAGAGAGCTCTCACAGGTTGTGTTGAAACCACTGCTATTCATACCATGCTTACGTCATGCCAGCTTCAAAATGAAAGTGCTGGTGGTCAAAAAAGGTATTCTGGGGCTTGAGGCTTCCTGTTCCTGTTTCTGCTTTTGGGTTCTGCGTTTTGAGTGTTGGCTCCTTTGTACAGGGATGGCAACAAGACAAGTGGGAATTGGTTACCTTTATGCTGTTTTTTTCATTGGGCTTTTTCTGCAAATAGGCTAAGCTAAGGTAATTGTGCATTGTATTTTTAACCAAGGTAATTGTGCATTAAGTTATCTTATACTGAACTCTTTTTATCACAGGCTCACAGGATGTTAGGGGTTGGAAGGGAGATCATCGAGTCTGACTCCCCTGCCAGAGCAGGACCATGGAATCTAGCACAGGTCACACAGGAATGCATCCAGATGGGTCTGGAAAGTCTCCAGAGAAGGAGACTCCACAACCTCTCTGGGCAGCCTCTTACAGTGCTCTGTGAGCCTCACAGTAAAGAAGTTCCTCCTCATGGTGAGGTGGAGCCTCCTGTGCTGTAGTTTCTATCCATTGCCCCTTGTCCTATCCCAGGGTGCAACTGAGCAGAGCCTGACCCCTGCCTCTTGACCCCCAGCCCTCAGATATATATAAACATTTACTAAAACCCCTCTCAGTCTTCTCCAGACTAAAAAGCCCCAGGGCTCTCAGCCTCTCTTCATAGGGCACATTCTGTGTGTTGTGTGTTGTGTGTTGAGGGATGCACACAGGCAGGTTAACCTGTCACAGTGCCTGAGCATATTCCTAATGTGATTTGGTAGTGCTTGCAGTGTGGCGAGTCTTGTGTCTTTAACTGCAGTGTCACTAGCCCTGAAAAACAAACAGTCTTGTGGTTCAGCTCTCATGTTTCTCCAGCCTATTCTGCCTTTCAGTAGGAGCGTAGGGTGCTGATGCTTCTTGTATCTTTCCAAAGAGCAGAACAGCTGGGATTCAGACTGGTGCAGGCTCTTGTTACTCTGTCCTTGGTGTTTCTGCCAAAAATACAGCTGAATTAAAAACCCTACAAACCTTAACACCAGATCTGGGCATGTGTCACATGGCTCTTTGGCAAGCACTCCAAAGAGCATTCTGCATTTCCCTCATGGTGAATATGCACAGTTGCTTACTGATGCTCAGAGGGTATCTGATAACGAATTTTCCCATGGAAGTGGGAATGCCACAGAAGCCTTCGTAATAAAGGCTTAGCTTTTAATAATGCTAATACACTCTTAGTTATCTAGAATAAGAGAGAGATTTTCTGTGGTATCACTCTCAAAGAAATGTGAGAATGTCACTGGGTTGTAAATAAATCTGCCTGCTCCTTCTAGCGAGTCAGAGACTCCGATAATGGCATTCAAAACGATGCTGACATCAGCCCAGCGCTTCTTGCCACCGCTGAAAGAGAAAATAGTTGCCTTTTTATTCTAATGCAGTGAGAAAGCCTGGGGCTAAATAATACATTTTTGTTAGTAATTATTTAGCACAATCTCAAATTGCAAAATACATTTTCATATTGCTTGTCCCTTGTAGATTGATTTATTTTCATTTTTTACCTTCGGGGTATATGGGACAGAGGAAAAAAAACGACTCCAAAAGGACGGTCTGTTTGCATTATTTTGCCTGTCAGCAGTATCAGAAGCCTTTAAATAAAAATGAAATCTAAATAAGTTACTGGTTTTAAACATTAAGGACTCCTGCATGCAATATTAAACAATACTCCATCAAAGGTATTACCTTTTTATGTGAGAGGGAATGTATGAATATAAACCCACTTTCCCGGGCCCTGAGGTACAGAACTCCTGTGGTTGTTTTTGTTAACGTTCAAATAATTAAACGTCCACAGTGAAGGCTGTGTGAAGTTTTCCTTCTTCTCATCCAGGGAATTGAAAAAAAAAACACCCACCAAATCAATTACTTAACAAATTTTGAACATTGGCTTTCACATAGCTTTAAAATGCATTGTTGGTGCTGTTGAACTGGAGGTAAAATCCATTGAATGTTCCTTAGTAGGTGGTGATGTGAGCCCTGATGTTTGTGCTTAGCTGTGATCAGAGGGTCACAGCATGTCAGAGGCTGGAAGGGACCTCTGGGGATCATCAAGTCCAACTCCCCTGCCAGAGCAGGACCATAGAATCTAGCACAGGTCACACAGGAATGCATCCAGATGGGTCTGGAAAGTCTCCAGAGAAGGAGACTCCACAACCTCTCTGGGCAGATTCTTCCAGTGCTCTGTGAGCCTCACAGTGAAGAAGTTCCTCCAAATAGAATAGAATAGAATAGAATAGACCAGGTTGGAAGAGACCTTCAAGATCATCGTGTCCAACCCATCAACCAATCCAACCCACCTAAACAACTAAAACCATGGCACCAAGCACCCCATCAAGTCTCCTCCTAAACACCTCCAGTGATGGTGACTCCACCACCTCCACTGGCAGCCCATTCCAATGGGCAATCACTCTCTCTGTGGAGAACTTCTTCCTAACATCCAGCCTAAACCTCCCCTGGCGCAGCCTGAGACTGTGTCCTCTTGTTCTGGTGCTGGCTGCCTGGGAGAAGAGACCAACCTCTGCCTGTCCACAACCTCCCTTCAGGTAGTTGTAGAGAGCAAGAAGGTCACCTCTGAGTCTCCTCCTCTCCAGGCTAAGCAACCCCAGCTTCCTCAGCCTCTCCTCATAGGGCTTGTGTTCCAAACCCCTCACCAACTTTGTTGCCCTTCTCTGGACACGCTCCAGCAAGTCAACCTCCTTCCTAAACTGAGGGGGCCCAGAACTGGACACAGGACGCGAGATGCGGCCTAACCAGTGCAGTGTACAGGGGCAGAATGACCTCCCTGCTCCTGCTGGTCATACTCTTCCTGATACAGGCCAGGATGCCATTGGCCTTCTTGGCTGCCTGGGCACACTGCAGGCTCATGTTCAGCCTATTATCAACCAGCACCCCCAGGTCCCTCTCTGCCTGGCCGCTCTCCAGCCACTCTGTCCCCAGCCTGTAGCACTGCCTGGGGTTGCTGTGGCCAATGTGCAGAACCCGGCACTAGCTCATGTTGAGGTGGAACTTCCTGGGCAGTAGTTTCTATCCATTGCCCCTTGTCCTATCCCAGGGTGCAAGTGAGCAGAGCCTGTCCCCTCCCTCTTGACCCCCAGCCCTCAGATATTTAGAAACATTCATTAAATCCCTTCTCAGTCTTCTCCTCTCCTGACTAAACAGCCCCAGGGCTCCAGTCCCTTCAGCATGCTTGTAGCCCTCCCTTGGACTCTCTCCAGCAGATCCCTGTCCCTCCTGAACTGGGGAGCCCAATATTCCGGGAGAGGTCTCACCATGGCAGAGTAGTTGGGAGGAGGACCTCCTTTGATGTGGTCTTTGAACCTGTGTGCTGCTGAATTCACTTTATGTGACTGGGAGAGCTTCTAGGCACTATGAGAACCCTGGCCATACTGGGACTCTCTACATCCTTGCCTGTCCCTTGATGGGGTGTTGAGAGCACTCCAGCCATGGACATATGTTGGAGAGCTGTATGCAGTGTGGCTCCAGCAAATCCTAAAAATGACTGTACTGAAGAGTACAGAATATTGACTGTGTTTAACAGCTCTTTCAGTGGAAAGTACTGTTCCTAATCTACACCATATTGTTCTTTTTAAATTTCATTTTCAGGTATCTCTGGTTTGGTTCCTCCAAGCTAGCAGTGGTGGTACCAGAATTGCAGAGCTTCTCTTGTCCTGCTGTCACAGCTCTGCATTATCCAAAATTGATGCCACAGTATGTATTAAACAGCAGAGTACAAGGTCACATTTTGGGGCACCTTTTTCAGATGTGGAGTGTTATACTAGATGACAAGCATTGCTCCCATGAGGGTGTCATGGGTTAAGTTGAACCTGCTGCTATTCATAGCATCCTGCCTCATGCCTAGTGAGAGACTTGAACACAAGCCCTGTGAGGAGTGTTTAGCCTGGAGAAGAGAGGGCTCAGGAGGGAACTTCTTGCTCTCTACAACTACCTGAAAGGATGTTGTAGACAGGTGGGGGTTGGTCTCTTCTAGGCAACCAGTGGCAGAACAAGAGGACACAGTCTCAAGCTGCACCAGGGGAAGTTTAGGCTCAAGATGAGGAGAAAGTTCTTCCTAGGCAGTGTAATTGCCCATTGGAATGTGCTGCCCAGGGAGGTGGTGGAGTCACTGAAGAAAGGACTGGATGTGGCACTTGGAGCCATGGTTTAGTTGTCCTGACGTGTTAGGTATTAGGTAATAGGTTGGACTTGATGATCTCTGAGGTCTTTTCCAACCTGGTTGATTCTGTGATTCTATGATTCTATATTTCTATGTCAGCTTCAAAATGAAAGTGCTGGCTGGAAAAAAGTCCTTTGGGATTGAAGTTCCGGTTGCTGCTTCTGGGTTCCGGGTTCTGGGTCTTGGCTCTTGGCTCTCTTCTGCTGAGATGGCAGCCAGGTGGGGAGGGATGGGGGAATAGCTTGGGTTTTTAGCTTGCTTGCTTCTGTTTTCTGCTGCTTCCTGCTGTGCTTCTCCCCGCCACCTCCCCGCAAATAGGCCAAGGTAATTGTGCATGATGTTATCTCATTTATATTAAACTCATATCTTAGCTCATTATCTCAAAGTGGAGTTGTTTGGGTTTGTTTTTATTTCAAATGTGTGTTACTTTCCCCTCCTGTGATGGGGGGAAGACGGGCAGGGTAACCCATTCATGGTGCTTGAACCTGTTACAGAGGGAGCCTGGCACTGTTCAGCCTGGAGAAGAGAAGGCTGAAGGAGGATTTTATCAATGTGTGTAAACACTTACACAGAAACATTCAGGTTGGAAAAGATTCTCGGGATCACCAAATCCAACCCAGAACCCTCCTCTACAAGGTTCACACCTAAACCATAGCCCCAAGCTATGCCTGGGAGAAGAGACCAACGCCCACCTGGCTACAGCCTCCCTTCAGGTAGTTGCAGAGAGCAATAAGGTCTCCCCTGAGCCTCCTCTTCTCCAGGCTAAGCAGCCCCAGCTCCCTCAGCCTCTCCTCACAGGGCTGTGCTCCAGACCCCTCCAGCTTTGCTGCCCTTCTCTGGACACGTTCCAGCAAGTCAACCTCCTTCCTAAACTGAGGGGCCCAGAACTGGACACAGGACTCCAGGTGTGGCCTAACCAGTGCAGTGTACAGGGGCAGAATGACCTCCCTGCTCCTGCTGGCCACACTGTTCCTGATGCAGCCCAGGATGCCATTGGCCTTCTTGGCTGCCTGGGCACACTGCAGGCTCATGTTCAGCTTCCCATTGACCAGTACCCCCAGGTCCCTTTCTGCCTGGCCGCTCTGCAGCCACTCCGACCCCAGCCTGTAGCACTGCATGGGGTTGGTGTGGCCAAAGTGCAGAACCTGGCACTCAGATGAATTGAATCTCATGCCCTTGGACTCTGCCCATCTGTCCAGCCTGTCAAGGTCCCTCTAGAGAGCCCTCCTTGAGAGTTTGTTGAAAGAGACCATCTTTGTTCTTGGTTGCCTTGATATGCAGCATTGGTTGCTCCATTTTCTTTTGGGAGCGGTGATGAGGATGCTTTTGTCTCTCTGGTGACAATCTGAAGTAAAGCAGATAAGAAGAATGACTGCAATTATCAATGCTTCCTTTGATAACCTGTGTTTTTTGCTGCTGATGCCTAACATTTACATCATCACAGTATCACTAAGGTTGGAAGAGACCTCAAAGATCATTGAGTCCAACCTGTCACCACAGACCTCATGACTAGACCATGGCACCAAGTGCCACGTCCAGTCCCCTCTTGAACACCTCCAGGGACGGTGACTCCACCACCTCCCTGGGCAGCACATTCCAATGGCGAATGACTCTCTCAGTGAAGAACTTTCTCCTCACCTCGAGTCTAAACTTCCCCTGGCACAGCTTGAGACTGTGTCCCCTTGTTCTGGTGCTGGTTGCCTGGGAGAAGAGACCAACCCCCACCTGGCTACAGCCTCCCTTCAGGAAGTTGCAGAGAGCAATAAGGTTTGCCGTGAGCCTCTTCTTCTCCAGGTTAAACAACCCCAGCTCCCTCAGCCTCTCCTCACAGGGCTTCTGCTCAAGGCCTCTCCCCAGCCTTGTTGCCCTTCTCTGGACATGTTCAAGTGTCTCGATGTCCTTCTGAAACTGAGGGGCCCAGAACTGGACACAGGACTCAAGGTGTGGCCTAACCAATGCAGAGTACAGGGGCACAATGACCTCCTTGCTCCTGCTGGCCACACTATTCCTATTGCAGGCCAGGATGCCATTGGCCTTCCTGGCCACCTGGGCACACTGCTGGCTCATGTTCAGGCAGCTGTCAATCAGCACCCCCAGATCCCTCTCTGTTTGGCAGCTCTCAGCCACTCTGACCCCAGCCTGTAGCTCTGCATGGGGTTGCTGTGGCCAAAGTGCAGCACCTGGCACTTGGACTTGTTGAATGCCACCCCGCTGGACTCTGCCCATCTGTCCAGTCGGTCGAGGTCCCTCTGCAGAGCCCTTCTGCCCTCTAACTGACTAACATCTGTTCCCAACTTGGTGTCATCTGCAAATTTGCTGATGACTGTTTCAACCCCCTCATCCATATCATCAATGAAGATATCAAAGAGGATGGGGCCCAGCACTGATCCCTGGGGGATGACATTTACTTATGGAATGATATTTCTGTGCTTCACTGTTTAGACTTTTAAAGTCAAGCTTTATTGATAGGAAATTTTGTGTTGGAGAAAAGAGCTTTTAATGTGTGTTTTTTGATTTTTAGCAAACTGAACTGCAGCATTGAAGTATTCTGTTGATAGTGAGAGGTGAGTGCAAATCCAGTTGTAGGGATTGCCACGCTTGAGTGCTTTGTTTTTAAATATGAGTTTGGAGTGGCTCATTCTAAGGCAAGTGCATATGAGGGAGATGATAGATCCATTCAGAGCTTAAATCTAGCCCTGAACTGTGATTTGCAGCCATTAGATTATTAGTGTTTGCTAGTAAAATACATACAACTGTATCCAGCTGCATTTTTTTTTAAGACAACCCATTAGCAAGCAGGCAGGCTTCATGTGGTGGGTTGAAATTATCCCCCCAACAAATGGGAGAATTAATCATAGATAATCATAGAATCATAGAATGATCTGGGTTGGAAGGGACCTCCAAAGGTCATCTAGTCCAACCCTCCCTGCACTCAGCAGGCACTTCCCCAGCTAGATCAAGCTGCCCAGAGCCCTGTCAAGCCTCACTGTGAATGTCTTCAGAGATGAGGCCTCAACCACCTCCCTGGGCAACCTGTTCCAGTGTTCCACCAGCCTCACTGTAAAGAACTTGGTCCTAACATCCATTTAAATCTGCTCTTCTCTATCTTGAAGCCATTTCCCCTCGTCCAATTACCCCCAGAATAAATCACCAGAGTAGCTCAGAAGGTGTGGGAGCAGAATGAAGCTGTATTTACAAAGCAAGCTATAATCTAGAAATATAACAGGCAATGAATATGTACAAAATATATATATATATATATTTACAGTTTAGAAACAACACAAGGACCCCCTTGAATTGTTCCCAGACCTCTCTGGAAAACAAAAAGGACTGCTTGCAATCTCCACTCTCCCTCCTCCCCTCCTTCCCTCCCCAGTGCCTCACAGACACAATCTACACTGGCAGAAGGTCAGGAAAGAGCTAAGGGAGCCATGCAAAAGAAGAAATCGCAGAGAGAAGAAGTGAAAAGGGACAGAAATATGTATGCAGCTAAGTTTTATCCTCATTATCAAGTCAATGGCATTAGACAGACATAGCATAATCTTCCTTTTGTATCCAATGGCCAATTTTATTTACCTTATACTCTGATATCTCCAGAAAATTCCTATTCTTGGTTACAGTTAGGACGCTAAGCTAAGGCACTTAGCTAGTAGTCAGGAAACCAGATGAAAGTCTAAAACTTGGGTTCCACATCTTATACAATACAATACAATACAATACAATACACCAGGTTGGAAGAGACCTTCAAGATCATCGCGTCCAACCCATCAACCAATCCAACCCACCTAAACAACTAATCCATGGCACCAAGCACCCCATCAAGTCTCCTCCTGAACACCTCCAGTGATGGTGACTCCACCACTTCCACGGGTAGCCAATTCAAATGGTCAATCACTCTCTCTGTATAGAACTTCCTCCTAACATCCAGCCTAAACCTCCCCTGGTGCAGCCTGAGACTGTGTCCTCTTGTTCTGGTACTGGCTGCCTGGGAGAAGAGACCAACCTCTGCCTGTCTACAACCTCCCTAAAGGTAGTTGTAGAGAGCAATAAGGCCACCCCTGAGTCTCCTCCTCTCCAGGCTAAGCAACCCCAGCTCCCTCAGCCTCTCCTCCTAGGGCTTGTGTTCCAAACCCCTCACCAACTTCGTTGCCCTTCTCTGGACACCTTCCAGCAAGTCAACCTCCTTCCTAAACTGAGGGGCCCAGAACTGGACACAGGACTCAAGGTGCAGCCTAACCAGTGCAGTGTACAGGGGCAGAATGACCTCCCTGCTCCTGCTGGCCACACTGTTCCTGATGCAGGCCAGGATGCCATTGGCCTTTCTTGGCTGCCTGGGCACACTGCAGGCTCATGTTCAGCCTCCCATCAACCAGTACCCCCAGGTCCCTCTCTGCCTGGCTGCTCTCCAGCCACTCTGACCCCAGCGTGTAGCACTTCATGGGGTTGCTGTGGCCAATGTGCAGAACCCGGCACTTGGATGTGTTCAATCTCCTGCCCTTGGCCTCTGCCCATCTGTCCAGCCTGTCGAGGTCCCTCTGCAAAGCCTCTCTGCCCTCCAGCAGATCAACTCCTGCCCCCAGCTTGGTGTCGTCCACAAATTTACTGATGATCGACTCAATGCCCTCATCCAGATCATCAATAAAGATGTTGAAGAGCATGGGGCCCAGCACTGATCCTTGGGGCACACCACTAGTGACTGGCTGCCAGCTGGATGTGGCACCATTCACCACCACTCTCTGGGCTCAGCCTCCAGCCAGTTCCTAACCCAGCACAGTGTGCTCCTGTCCAAGCCATGGGCTGATAGCTTGGCCAGGAGTTTGCTGTGGGGGGACGGTGTCAAAGGCCTTGCTGAGGTCCAGGTAGACCACATCCACAGGCCTCCCCACATCCACCAGGCAGTCACCTGATCATAGAAGGAGATCAGGTTGGTCAGGCAGGACCTGCCCTTCCTAAAGCCATGCTGGCTGGGCCTGATCCCTTGGCCATCCTGTAAGTGCTGCATGATCGCACTCAAGATGACCTGTTCCATAATCTTGCCTGGCACTGAGGTCAGGCTGACAGGCCTATCATTCCCTGGCTCATCCAAACCGGCCCTTCTTGTGGATGGGCACCACGTTGGCAGCTTCCAGTCTTCTGGGACCTCTCCAGTGAGCCAGGACTGCTGAAAAATGATGGAGAGCGGCTTGGCCAGCTCATCTGCCAGTTCTCTCAACTCCCTAGGATGGATCCCATCCGGTCCCATGGCCTTGTGGGGGTCCAAGCAGCTGAGAAGATCTCTAACTACCTCCTGGAGCAGCGGGAAACTATGCAGCTCCAGGGAGTGAGAGGTAGTGGAGAGAGAGACAGATCACAGTATCACAGTATCACTAAGGTTGGAAGAGACCTCAAAGATCATTGAGTCCAACCTGTCACCACAGACCTCATGACTAGACCATGGCACCAAGTGCCACGTCCAGTCCCCTCTTGAACACCTCCAGGGACGGTGACTCCACCACCTCCCTGGGTAGCACATTCCAATGGCGAATGACTCTCTCAGTGAAGAACTTTCTCCTCACCTCGAGTCTAAACTTCCCCTGGCACAGCTTGAGACTGTGTCCTCTTGTTCTGGTGCTGGTTGCTAGAGAGAAGAGACCAACCCCTTCCTGGCTACAACCACCCTTCAGGTAGTTGTAGAGAGCAATGGGGACAAAGCAGCCAGGTAGAGAGAAACTGGGAGAGCCTAAGGTCTGTCTCACTGTTGTTTCATCAGTCAGCCACGGTACTTGCCAGGTGTAGGGGTAGGGAATTATTCGTTTTTTCGCTAAACCCCCTAGATATCTTCCCACAGAATAAAGACAAGAAGCAGTTTTGTCCTCTGTAGTGAGGCTGCATCCAATCCATTTCCACTGATCTGGAAGTGTGGATTTTTTAAATGATGGTGTTGGTCTCTTCTTCCAGGCAACCAGTGACAGAAGGAGAGGACACAGTCTCATGCTGTGCCAGGGGAGGTTTAGGCTGGATGTGAGGAAGAAATTCTTCACAGAAAGAGAGATTGGCCATTGGGATGTGCTGCCCAGGGAGGTGTTAGAATCACCATCACTGGAAGTGTTTAAAAAGAGACTGGATGAAGCACTTAGTGCCATGGTTTAGTTGATTAAATGGTGTTGGGTGATAGGTTGGACTTGCTGATCTCTGAGGTCTTTTCCAACCTGGTTAACTCTGTCTTCTGTAATAATAGAATTGAAATATTTTGGTCTCATGAGTCTGATCTCTATGAAAATCCAGGCAGAGCTGAAAAATGATTGTTTGGTGTGGGGTTTTTGTTTTTCATGATCAAATCATAATTGATAAATGTTTCATTACATGAATACCTGGAATTTATTGCTTTTGGTAGTTTTACTTCATGTGTTTCTAGCTGGTTAGCACCCTGAGTCGGTGTGTTGGCTGAGACCAGCTTTAATTCATAGAATCAGAGAATCAGAGAGTGGTCTGGGCCAGAAGGGACCTTCAAAGGTTGTCAAGTCCAACCTCCCTGCAGTCAGCAAGGACATCCTCAACTAGACCAGGTTGTGCAGGGCCTCTATCATGTCTATCTCTGTCTCTATCATGGCCACCTGGGCACACTGCTGGCTCATGTTTAGGCAGCTGTCGATCAGCACCCCCAGGTCCTTCTCTGTTTGGCAGCTCTCCAGCCACTCTGACCCCAGCCTGTAGCTCTGCATGGGGTTGTTGTGGCCAAGGTGCAGCACCTGGCAGTTCGACTTGTTGAATGCCATCCTGTTGGACTCTGCCCATCTGGCCAGATGTATCTGCTTGTATCTGTCCAGATACAAGCTATGCTGCCAGATACAAAGTTTTCAATGCTCCAATTATATTACCTTGTATTTTGTTGCCATTTCATGGCCTCTCTCAGAAAGAGAGAGAGAGTCATTAGCCATTGGAATATGCTGCCCAGGGAGGTGGTGGAGTCACCATCCCTGGAGGTGTTCAAGAGGGGATTGGATGTGGCCCTTGGTGCCATGGTTTAGTAGTCATGAGGTCTGTGTTGACAGGTTGGACTTGATGCTCTTTGAGGTCTTTTCCAACCTTATTGATTCTATGATTCAATGATTCTCAGAGACTTCAGGAATTTTCCATTCCACAATTAATGTCTAATGTAGGAACTAGCTCTAACTGCCACAGTTACCATCTAAGGCATGATTACAAAGTGCATTATTTTATGGAGAAGTATGGTTTTTTCCTAATCAATTATATGCCTTTCTGCCTGCCAATCATGACTTCATAATCGAGCAAATGAAGTGCATTAGGTTTCACAATGTAGAGAATAGTGCTGTAGCATTAATGTTGACTTACACCAGAGGTGGAACAAAAAGCTAAATTACTGAGAGTTGCATCTTTTAACCTGAGAAACTCAATTCTGAATATAGACTAAATTGATGAATATGATTATGAATTTTGTCCATGATACTACGCAAAATGCCAAGTAGCTGTCAAAAAAAGAATGCCTGTTGTCTAGTGGCCTTCTTTCAGTAGCTTTTGTGAGCCTTCTGTTCTCAGGCTGAAGTGGAGATTATCATAGAATCATAGAATTGTCAAGGCTGGAAGGGACCTCAAGGAGCACCCAGTTCCAACCACCTGCCATGGCCAGGGACACCTCACACTACATCAGGTTGCTCACAGCCACATCCAGCCTGGCCTTCAAAACCACCACCTCCCTGGGCAACCTGTGCCAGTGTCTCACCACCCTCATGCTGAAGAAGTTCTTCCTCACATCCAATCTGAAGTTACCCATTCCTAGTTTTGCTCCATTCCCCCCAGTCCTATCATTACCTGATATCCTAAAATTTCCCTCTCCAGCTTTGTTGTAGCCCTCTTCAGATACTGGAAGGCCACAATTAGGTCTCCTCAGAGCCCTCTCTTCTCCAGACTGAACAGCCCCAACTCCCTCAGTCTGTCCTCATAGGAGAGGTGCTCCAGCCCTCTGCTCATCCTCAGGGCCTTTCTCTTGACATGTTCCAGCACCTCCAGATCAGTCTTGTAATAGGGGTTCTGGACTTGGTACAGTTTGCACCTGCCAAGATGATCTTGTGGGTACAACATCCTCTTACCTTAACCTGAGCCTCAGGGGTTCCCTCATCCAACTGAGAGAAGAGTTTGAAAATACTGCAACAGATCTGTCCAGTTATGTCGGGTGGGGGGCGGGGTGCTGCTGGATGGCTCTTCTCTCTTGCTGGGCATTGCTGTGTCCCCTCTGGGGACTCATCAAACTTGGGAGAGGCTGAGGGAGCCAGAAGCTGCTGGAGGTTTGCATTTAGCTGTCACTCAGTTTCTTGGCCATTCAGGTAGTGCCTACCCTTTGATACCTGCCTTCAGACCTATTGCCTGCTGTGCTCCACTGTAGTAAGTTGTTTCAGGAGATAATTTTAAGAAGTCTTACGAAAACTGGAGACTGAAAATGAGAAATGACAGATGACATCTTTCAGAGTGCCCTCTCTAGTTGTTAGTTTGGAATATAAGAGAGCTACTTACAGAATGTATTTCTTCTTGCCTGTTGAAGGGCACCCTGTAAAGGGAGGACTGTGGGTGTGTGGGGAATAGAGCTTGAAGCAGGATAGCTGTGGTTAAAGATTGACTCTCTTTCAATATTTTGGATGTCTCCTGCTCCAACACCATTTCTGGGCCGCTGAGATTTCAGTCACAAATTTATAATACATTTCATCAAGATAGCAAGATGCCTTTGGGATGTTTTCTGAGATTTCCTAACAATTTCATTAAACAAACTCTGCTGTTATTCCCAAATTCATTTCAATTGACTTTATTAAGTGGCTTTGACTTTCTTGGCATTAAGTAGAAAAAACCCTTCTTCTGGCATTTGTAAATGCTCTGTTTTGGGTCAGATCATTAGCCGTTACCCTTTCCAGAGAAGCACCTTTGGGATATTCTTGTATCATCTATGTACAAAACATCTCCTATAAATCTGTTCATTGGTGGCATTTACTGCATTATACTGCGAACTTCTGCCAGTAGAAAGAAATTCTGCATGCACTGATCATGGTTATCCATGTGAATTATGAAAGGAAAGATTTGAAAGGAAATATTATGAAAGGAAATACTTCAAATATTTGACATGTGTTGCTCTGAAAGTGTGGTGGGTTGAAAATCCCCCCCAACATTAAATTGCCAGCCCAGCTGTAAGCTAATGAAAGCTGTATTTGTAAGCAAAACTACAATCTGCAATAAAATGCAATGAGTATGTACAAAATATACAGTAGCTAAAATATTTACAGGTATTTACAATTAATAAACAGCACAAGAACCGCCTTGGCCAAAAACCAGGGGAGCTGCTAATAGCTTCCCACTCCCTGCCCCATCTCCTTACCCCCCTGATCACAAAAGGACAAGAGAAAAGAGCAGAGAGTTATTTTGTAAGACTTAGCCAAAACAATGAAGCCAAAGTTTAAGAAAGATGTTGAGTTGCTGGAACGTGTCCAGAGAAGGGCAACAAAGCTGGGAGGGGTCTGGAGCACAGCCCTGTGAGGGCAGGCTGAAGGAGCTGGGTGTGTTTAGCCTGGAGAAGAGGAGGCTCAGGGGAGACCTTATTGCTGTCTACAACTACCTGAAGGGAGGGGGTTGGTCTTTTCTCCCAGGCAACCTGTGACAGAACAAGAGGACACAGTCTCAAGCTGCACCAGGGGATGTTTAGGCTGGATATTAGGAAGAAATTCTTCCCAGAAAGAGAGATTGGCCATTGGAATGGGCTGCCCAGGGAGGTGGTGGAGTCAGCATCACTGGAAGTCTTCAAAAAGAGACTGGATGAGGCACTTGGTGCCATGGTTTGGTTGATTAAATGGTGTTGGGTGATAGGTTGGACTTGGTGATCCCAAAAGTCTTTTCCAACCTGGTTTATTCTGTATTCTGTAATTTAAACAAAGTCAGCAGAAGGCAGCAGAAAGGCAAAGTGATTTTCTCCCAGGGCATGGAAGCCAAAAGAGAGACAGAAAATTTACCAAACATTCTTATGGTAGACTTTTCTGCAATGGGATTGTTTAGAACTATCATAATTTTCCTTTTTACACCCAATAGTGATTTATTTATGTTTTTCCAGTTTCTGTTCAAGATGTATGGACAATTGTAAAGGTACAGCCTAAAACTGCCACAATAGGAAAATAGTAATCAATCAGCTTGCCAAAAGTTAGACTCTTCCTCCAGAACCATGCCTGTGTATTTCTGTTGTGTTCTCTAGATCCATGACGTATAACTCATCCTTCTGGAGCTGAATCTCCACTAGAGGGTTTTTTTTAAAAGCCACTGCAACATTAGGAAGTTCTAGGAAGAAGTCGAAAAGGGAACAGAGCATCGCTATGCCACTAAATGATGACACAATATGCCTGTGTGTTCAGCACTTGGGCCATTTCTGGTCTCCATCTATCAAAACCCACGTCATAAAAAGAGGTAGTTTATATTAAGGGGGTCTACAAGAAGGCTGGGGAGGGACTTCTCAGGATCTCAGGTAGTGATAGACCTAGGGGGAATGGAATGAAGCTGGAGGTGGGGAGATTCAGGCTGGACATGAGGAGGAAGTTCTTCACCGTGAGAGTGGTGAAGCCCTGGAATGGGTTGTCCAGGGAGGTGGTTGGGGCCCCATCCCTGGAGGTGTTTAAGCCCAGGCTGGATGAGGCTCTGGCCAGCCTGATCTAGTCCCTGCCCATGGCAGGGGGGTTGGAACTGATGATCCTTGTGGTCCCTTCCAACCCTGACTGATACTATGATACCATGATAAACAGGGCAGCATAGAATCATAGACTCCTAGAATCAGTGCTGTTGGAATAGACCTCAGAGATCATCAAGTCCAACCTATTAACTAATACTTAAGACCTCAGGACAACTAAAACCATGGCTCCAAGTGCCAAGTCCAATCCTTTTTTGAACACCTCCAGGGATGGTGACTCCACCACCTCCCTGGGCAGCACATTCCAATGATGAATGACTCTTTCTGTGAAGACAGCAAGTATGATCAGGGGTATGCAGCAACTTCTGTGCATGGAGGTACTAACTTGGCTAGGACTCTTTATTCTGGAGAAAATGGAACTTATTTTAGAATGCTATAAAATTGTAAATGGCAGAGAGAAAATGAACAGGGAAGAAATATTCACTGCACCAGCTAATAAAAGAACAAGAGGGAAGTAAATGGAACTAGCAAGATCTGGCTTAGAGCAAACTGAAAGGATTGCAGTTCAGTGCATAAACATCTTGCTGCAGGAAACTGAACATAATAAAATTTGACAAAGGTACAAGGTATGATTGAAGACTTTCACAAAAAAGAAATCCATGAAGCTTTCTTTTGAAACTAGCCCTCTCACACTCCCCCTCCTCCCTAAAAACTGCACAAACAATGAAGTAAACAAAAATCCACATAACTTCAGTCTTGGAAATCCACAAACTGCTGAAGACAGAGAGGATATTCTAGGCATACCGCTGGATACTTGCTCTGTTTTGAAATTCTTCCATACCTGCAATTGCCTTTTGTTGTTGTAGATGTGCTAGATGGATTTGTATTCTCTCTTATTCTGTAGTGATCTACCAGCAGATTAGCAGATAGAAGAAAGTTATGGTTCCATATGATTTACTTTAAAATAACACTGTGAAATGTTTGTGTATATACTTATCACACAATCACAGACTGTTAGGGACTGGAAGGGAACTCAAAAGCTCATCCAGTCCAACCCCTTGCCAGAGCAGGATCACCTAGAGCAGATCACACAGGAACACATCCAGGTGGGTTTTGAATGTCTCCACAACCCCCCTGGGCAGCCTGTTCCAGTGTTCAGTCATCCTCACAGGGAAAAAAAATTTCCTTCCATTTCCATGGAACTTCCTCTGCCTCAGCTTCCACCACTGCCCCTTGTGTGTCATTGGGCATCACCCAGCAGAGCCTGGCTCCAGCCTCTTGGCACTCACCCTTTACATATTTATGAACATTAAGGAGGTTACCTCTCAGTCTCTTCCTCTCCAAGCTAAAGAGGCCTCAGCTCCTGCAGTCTCTCCTCATAAGGAAGATGTTTCTCTCCTGAACTTCATTAAATGTCTCCCTGCCCAGTTCTTAGCCTGTCTAAGTCTGGCTGAATGGCAGCACAGCCCTCCTGTATCAGCCACTCCACCCAGTTCAGTGTCATCAGCAAACCTGCTGACAGTGCTCTCTGTGCCCTCAGCCAGGGCACATATCTAAAGACATCTAAAAATATGTCCATCAGAACCAAGTGTTGTTCAGTGCAGTTCAGTTTAAAGTAGTATGCCAGGACAGGAAGCTGACTTCTCAAATCCTGCAGTTGTAGCAGTGAGAAATTCTTGCTACTCAAATGAAAATGTGCAGTAATCCTCTCTGGGCTTTATGATGCTTGTTTTAAGGCTTTATGGTTTAATTTAGCATAGATATACTTTTGAGTACAAACTATGCATTTGATGGTGCATAGCAAATACATTTCAAAGAGTAAGTTTCTGGGAAACTCGAGTGGATACACATGATCCATTTATATGGATCATGGGGTTGGAGTGGCTGGAGAGCTGCCAAACAGAGAGGGACCTGGGGGTGCTGGTTGACAGCCTCCTAAACATGAGCCAGCAGTGTGCCCAGGTGGCCAAGAGGGCAAACGGCATCCTGGCCTGCATCAGGAATAGTGTGGCCAGCAGGAGCAGGGAAGTCATTGTGCCCCTGGACTCTGCATTGGTTAGGCCACACCTTGAGTCCTGTGTCCAGTTCTGGGCCTCTCAGTTTAGGAAGGACATTGAGACACTTGAACGTGTCCAGAGAAGGGCAACAAGGCTGGGGAGAGGCCTTGAGCACAGCCCTGTGAGGAGAGGCTGAGGGAGCTGGGGTTGTTTAGCCTGGAGAAGAGGAGGCTCAGGGGTGACCTCATTGCTCTCTATAACTTCCTGAAGGGTGGTTGTAGCCAGGAAGGGGTTGGTCTCTTCTCTCTAGTAACCAGCACCAGAACAAGGGGACACAGTCTCAAGCTGCACCAGGAGAAGTTTAGGCTGGAGGTGAGGAGAAAGTTCTTCACCGAGAGAGTCATTCACCATTGGAATGTGCTGCCCAGGGAGGTGGTGGAGTCACCATCCCTGGAGGTGTTCAAGAGGGGACTGGATGTGGCACTCGGTGCCATGGTCTAGTCATGAGGTCTGTGGTGACAGGTTGGACTTGATGATCTTCGAGGTCTCTTCCAACCTTGGTGATACTGTGATACTCTGATATAATACCTGATTTTAAGTAACACTTTTTGGAAGAGTTTTGTAGTGATGTGGGGGTCTGGGGTTTGTTTGTTTCTTTGTTTTTTGTTTCTTAATTTTTTGTTTAATTATTCTTTTTCTGGCTTTCTCTGCCACTTTATGTACTAAGGAAGTCTTTAGTAGCACTTAATTTATTACAGGGAAAGAAGGAAGTGTTTCAGTTTCCTGCAACAAACTCATACAGGCCTTAAAGATCTCAAGATGTATTCTGAAGGGAGATGCTTAGAAAGCCATTTTGGCAGTGCTGCAGAGCAACACAATTCACAGTGCTGTTGAAGGTATCCTCTTTGCAGAGTTCCAGTATGTTGTTCTCCCACTTTGGGGGCCATTGGGTGACAAATGAAGGCAGGAACCCTGTTGCCATATAGCAATGGGATTCCAGAAATATAGAGAGCAGAGAATCTCAGAAGTCCTCCCAAAAGTCCTTTATTACTGTGTTGTAGAATCCCCAACATTAGAGTCTCAGTGTCCTTAACAGCAGAACTCCCAGAAGCCCTTAACGGATGAAGCAGCTAACAGAAGATCTGAGCATATCCCTAGCAGCATCCCTACACTAAATCCCTAGCCAAATACCTAACCAACCTCCCTAGAGAAGCCCTAACCCCCCAGTCTGCCATAAGCTCAAAGTGGCTGTTTCTCTACTCTTTCTTATCAATCACTTAACCAATAAAACCCAACCACATCTATAAGCTAAAATCTTTTCCCAGTAATAGGTGCTATTGTGTCAAGGAGGTGGCTGCTGCAGCATGTTCCAATTAAAGGTGCCAACATGTAAAAATGTTGTTCTTGGCACACATGGAACGTGCTGGGGGTGCTGGTGGATGAGAAACTCAACCTGAGACAGCAGTGTGCACCTGCAGCCCAGAAAGCCAACCAGAGCCTGGGCTGCAGCAAGAGAACCATAGCCAGCAGGTCGAGGGAGAGGATTCTCCCCCTCTATTCCACTCTGGTGAGACCCCACCTGGAGCACTGTGTCCAGTTCTGGAGCCCCTATTACAGGAAGGATCTGGAGGTGCTGGAAGGTGTCCAGAGAAGGGCCATGAGGATGATCAGAGGGCTGGAGCACCTCTGCTAAAGAGGCAGACCAAGGGAGTTGGGGCTGTTCAGTCTGGAGAAGAGAAGGCTCTGAGGAGGCCTAATTGTGGCCTTCCAGTATCTGAAATGGACTACAGACAGCTGAGGAGGGACCCTTTAGGGTGTCCCGGAGTGATAGGACTGGGGGGAATGGAGCAAAACTAAAAATGGGTAGATTCAGACTGGATGTGAGGAAGAAGTTCTTCTCCAATGAGGGTGGTGAGACACTGGCACAGGTTGCCCAGGGAGGTGGTGGAAGCCTCATCCCTGGAGGTTTTTAAGGCCAGGCTGGATGTGGCTCTGAGTGACCTGCTGTAGTGTGAGGTGTCTCTTCCCATGTCAGAGGGTTTGGAACTGGGTGATGCTTGGGGTCCCTTCCAATCCTACCAGTTCTATGATTCCATAATGTGTAACTTGAATTTATTCTGCTGCTTGACATTTACTTGCCCCAAATGTACCTCAGAGAAGGGTTTGTCATTGTGGTGACATTTTAAGATTTTAACAAACATGAATGTGTTAAGTGCAAATAACTGTATGAATGTGATATTGCTGCTGAAATTTACACACAGGGAGTCAGGAAACTCAGTGTAGTGTTTCTTTCAGCTACCAGAACTCATCCCCTTTCTTGTGTGAGGTGTTCTATTTTCTGCTATGCTCTGTAAGCATGTGTCCCCTTAAACACTGAATGTTGATTCTCAGCAGTAGTTTTTCAAGTCAGTGAAATAATTAATATGATGTGCAAGCAATGCCTTTCAGTCTGAAGTAACTCTCTTAAAGATTATTTACAGTTTTATGATGTTGCAGACCGTGTGAGCTTGCAGCACAGAAGGTAAATCATGTCCTGGGCTGCATCCAAAGCAGCATTGCCAGCAGATCCAGAGAGGTGATTCTGCCACTTTGCTCTGCTCTGCAGAGACCTCACCTGGAGTACTGTGTACATGTCTGGAGCCCTCAATAGAGGAAGGACGTGGACCTAATGGAGAGGGTCCAGAGGAGGGCCATGGGAATGATCAGGGGGTTGGAGCAGCTCTGCTGAGGACAGGCTGAGGGAGCTGGGGGTGTTCAACAAAGAGAAGAGGAGGCACCAGGAAGACCTAATAGTAGCCTGCCAGTACCTGAAGGGGGCTACAAGAAGGCTGGGGACAGACTGTTTGCAAAGGCCTGCAGTGACAGGATGAGGGACAATGGCTTCAAACTAGAGCAGAGCAGATTTAGATTGGATGCTAGGAACAAGTTCTTTCCTATGAGGGTGGTGGAGCACTGGAACAGGTTGCCCAGGGAAGTGATTGAGGCCCCATCCTTGGAGATATTTAAGGTGAGGCTTGAGGAGGCCCTGGGCAGCCTGATCTAGTCATGGATGTCCCTACTGACTGCAGGGAGGGTTGGACGGGATGAGCTTTGGAGGTCTTCTTGGCTTGGAGCATTCTATGATTTGATTACTCTAATCTGTATGAGGACAGTGTCAAGGGTTGAAGTTGTGCAGGAGTCGTGGCTAAAGGAGGGACAATCATCAAAGTGCAAAGCAAGCAAAACGAAGTGATATTGCCTTTTAATGTATTTTGTTTTCTTCTTAACCCCCAGTGCATGTTTTGACCTGACGTAGTTCACGTTTGTAAAATTACAAAATATCCTTGCTGTGGATATTCTGCAGCTCCACAGTGCTATGATGTTGCAGCATCTTCCAGTAAGGGGTTTTCACCTCTCACAGTGGCATAGTGTTGTTAGCTGGGATCCATTATCGTGACATGCAAATGCTCTAGAGTTAATTTAGTTGAGTCTAAATGAGCAGGCCTGCTGGAAGAGAAGAGAAGAGAAGAGAAGAGAAGAGAAGAAGAGGAAGTGAGAGAAGAGGGAAGGGGAGAAGAGGAGAGAAGAGACAGAGGAGAGAAGAGGGGAGGAAGAGAAGAGAGAGGAGGAAGAGAGAGGAAGAAGATGAAGGAGAGAGGAGAGGAGAGAAGAGAAGAGGAAGAGAAAGAAAGAGAGAAAGAGAAGAGGAGAGAGAAGAGAAGAGAAGAGAAGAGAAGAGAAGAAGAGAGAGAGAGAAGAGAAGAGAAGAGAAGAGAAGAGGAGGAGAAGAGAGGAGAGGAGACGAGACCAGGTTGGAAGAGACCTTCAAGATCATTGCATCCAACCTATCATCCAACACCACCTAATCAACTAAACCATGCAACCAAGCACCCTATCAATTCTCCTCCTAAACACCTCCAATGATGGTGACTCCACCATCTCCCCGGACAGCACTTTCCAATGGACAATCACTCTCTCTGTGAAGAATCTCTTCTTAACATCCAGCCTAAACCTCCCCTGGTGCAGCTTGAGACTGTGTCCTCTTGTTCTGGTGCTGGTTGCCTGGGAGAAGAGACCAGCCCCCACCTGGCTACAACCTCAATCCAGGGAGTTGTAGAGAGCAATAAGGTCACCCCTGAGCCTCCTCTTCTCCAGGCTAAGCAACCAGCTCCTCAGCTTCCTCATAGGGCTTGTGTTCCAAAACCCCTCTCCCAACTTGTTGCCTCTCTGGACACGTTCCAGCAAGTCAACATCTTACCTAAACTGAGGGGCCCAGAACTGGACACAGGACTCAAGGTGTGGCCTAACCAGTGCAGTGTATAGGGGCAGAATGACCTCCCTGCTCCTGCTGGCCACACTGTTCCTGATGCAGGCCCCTCCTCAGAAAAGCTGTGAAATCTTTCCAAACCTCTGTTGCTACAAAATCTTGGAAATAACAGTTTGAGGTCTAGACTTCAGCTTGCCTGCAGGTTTGGGAAGATTGGTATCAGCATATGTAAAACTATTCTCAGAACAAGGTGAACTCCTTGAAAATAGGATGCAATCAGCACAAAGAGAGTGATTGCAGGTTCTTTTCTTTATGGTGAAATTTAAAATGTATTTTTATTTGCTTGGCTAAGTAAAGCAAAAAATGCACTAAATGCAAGAAACATGGTGAGTTTGCCTTCTCAGAGGCTTTGTTTGATTTATTTCACGAATAAATATCCTTCTAATTGGCAAAGGACACAGTGTGACTTTGTAGTATGAATGTCATTGTAAGGACAGCTCCTGAAAAACACAAATCCTTTAGTGCTATTATTGGCAAGCTGGTAGCAGAGGGCAGGATTGTTAGGTCATCAGCAAGTGTCCACAGATGAAATGTTAACAGTGGATACCCACAAACATCTGTTGGATAGTTTAGCTTTTACAGTCAGCATTCTTCAGAGTGGTCTTGCCCTTTTAAAATTTCATCTTCAGAAGTTTTTGTTATGGTTCTTAATCATAGAATTGTCAGGGTTGGAAGGGACCTCAAGGATCAGCCAGTTCCAAACCCCACTGCCATGGCCAGGGACACCTCACACTACAGCAGGTTGCTCACAGCCACATCCAGCCTGGCCTTAAAAACCTGCAGGGATGAGGCTTCCACCACCTCCCTGGGCAACCTGTGCCAGTGTCTCACCACCCTCATGGAGTAGAACTTCTTCCTAACATCCAATCTGAATCTACCCATTTCTAGTTTTGCTCCATTTCCCCCAGTCCTATCGACCCCGACACCCTAAAATGTCCCTCCCCAGCTTTCTGGTTGCCCCCTTCAGATACTGGAAGGCCACAATGAGGTCTCCTCAGAGCCTTCTCTTCTCCAGACTGAACAGCCCCAACTCTCTCAATCTGTCTCCATAGCAGAGGTGCTCCAGCCCTCTGATCATCCTCATGGCCCTTCTCTGGACACCTTCCAGCACCTCCAGATCCTTCCTGTAATAGGGGCTCCAGAACTGGACACAGTGCTCCAGGTGGGGTCTCACCAGAGTGGAGTAGAGGGGGAGAATCCCTTCCCTAGCCCTGGGAGAGTCACCTCCCTGACCCTGCTGGCTATGCTCCTCTTGCTGCAGCCCAGGCTCTGGTTGGCTTTCTGGGCTGCAAGTGCACACTGCTGGCTCATGTTGAGCTTCTCATCCACCAGCACTCCCAGGTCCTTTTCTTCAGGGCTGCTCTCAAGCCAGTCACTGCCCAACCAATTTAATAATTGGTGGAATGAATACTACCTTTATTAATATCTTTATTAATGCAAAAATCCTGCAAACATATTAAACAAGCTTTTTAGAGATTCGTAGTGTTGGCCAGTGGTTGGTTATTTACGGAGGGAACAGGCAATTTAAACAGTTCAAGCAAAGCTAGAAATGTAAACAGTAATTTAAATTAGGAATCAGATTACTTGGCAAAATGCTGGCTCACCCATAAGGGTACTCTAGGCAACAGAACCTTGTAAGACTCAAGAGAAAGCTAAATCTGCCAGGTTTACTCACAGCTGTGCTGCTTTTAGCACGTTATCTGTATGGGCTAATCTGACTTAGTGCAGGAAAGGAAAGCCAAGCCGAGAGCCACCGTGCTGGACACTGTTGCGGGGGAAAAGCCTCCTGACTGCTTATCTTTGCTTCTCAGTGGGATACATTGCTATAGGTAGGTCATTGCCACTGGGGCTTTCTGGGTGGCTCCTTCTCTGAGGGAATCACAGCATCACAGAATTATTTAGGCTGGAAAAGACCTGAGATCAAGTCCAGCCCATGACCTAACACCACCACATCAGCTAAACCATGGCACCAAGTGCCACATCCAATCTTTTCTTAAAGACCTCCAGTGATGGTGACTCCTCCACCTGCTGGGCAGTCCATTGCAGTGCCTGATCAGCCTTTCTGTGAGGAAGAGGTTCCTAATATCCAAGCTAAACCTTCCCTGCCCCAGCTTCACCCCATTCCCTCTTGTCCTGTCACTGGTTGCCTGACCCCCACCTGACTACAGCTTCCTTTTAGGTACTCATAGAGTGGTAAGGTCCCCTCTACTTGCCTCCTGCATGGTACAGGCAGGCAGTGGTGCGGCTGGTGGTGAGCTGCGTCTTGGGGTAGCTTGGCGGTGTGCAGGGTGAGACTCAATGTCTCTGGATCAGCTCTTGGCCCTGCAGCTCTTGGCTTGGCAGCTTTGTAGCTTGCCTGCTGTAACCTCAGCAGAAGTTCTTGCTGACTTCTGAGGTACAGAACAAAACACCGTGTTTACCATTTCAGCACCTACTGAAAATGTCTGAAGACAATAAATGACCTGTGGTAGAAAAGCTTGGAAGATAGAAACACGATACCTTAACCTATGGAATCGAGTTGGGCCGAACTTGGTCAGACACACAGACAGGTCAGTATGTGTGTCACAAGGTCAGACTCATATGCAAGAGGTGCCCTTGGTTTTCCTGGATCCCAGGTGTCACTATCTGGGAAAATTTCCAGATGTGGTGGGGCTCAGATTTCTTGGTCTCAGAATTCAGACATGAACAGTGTCAAATGCATGTGTCAGCATTTACTGCACAACTTACACACACAAGGGTAAAGAGGAGAGAAAAAGAGAAAGGGAGAGGAAAAGAGGAAAGAGGCAGGAGAAAGAAGTACCCCCATGGCGGTGCTCCAAAAGGGATTGGCACTCCAAAGGTTGGATTGACAGAGTGGGTGGATGGATGTCCCAAACATGAAGTCATGTGGGACCCCTCTGTAGTCCTCCTTAGAAGTAAACACCACAGGTGCTTTCCACTGGTGGTGGGCAGAAGGCAAACAGGTACTTTCCAGCTGTGGTTTTCTATCATGTACCTATCTCTATGGTGCGTAGTAGGTGCAAAGCTCGCTCAGTCCCTGCAAGCCACACTGTCACTTCAAGCCTAGGCATGTCGATTCACCAAGTCCAGCAGGACAGTATCCCCGTGCTCATCTTGCATCCCCAGGAATGGAATGGATGGAATGGAATGGAATGGAATGGAATAGAATAGAATAGAATAGAATAGAATAGAATAGAATAGAATAGAATAGAATAGAATTAACCAGGTTGGAAAAGACCTTCGAGATCATCGAGTCCAACCTATCACCCAACACCATCTAATGAACTAAACCATGGCACCAAGCACCCCACCCAGTCTCTTCCTAAACACCTCCAGTGATGGTGACTCCACCACCTCCCTGGGCAGCACATTCCAATGGCCAATCACTGTTTCTATGATGAACATCTTCCTAACCTCCAGCCTAAACCTCCCCTGGCACAGCTTGAGACTGTGTCCTCTTGTTCTGGTGGGACACCTCCCACCAGCCCAAGTTGCTCAAGGCCTCATCCAACCTGGCCTTGAACACCTCCAGGGAGGGGGCATCCACAACCTCCTTGGGCAACCTGTTCCAGTGCCTCCCCACCCTCACTCTCAAGAGTTTCTTCCTCGTTTCCAGTCTCAATCTGCCCTCCTCAAACTTCAAATCCCTTGTCCCTCATCCTGTCACTCGAAGCCCTTGTAAGAAGGCCCTTCAAGACCTGTTGTTCAGAGAGAACACGGAGGAAAGTGGGTTGCACCTCTCTGGGGAGTTGTCCAGACTTTCTAAAAGCAGCAGATCCAGTCTCTGGAAGCCCCTTGCTCCCCCCCACCCCCGTCCCCACCCCCCTCTCCGCCCCCAATTATCTCACAGCAGAGCTGTTTGTGCGTGCTGAGATTAGAATAGAATAGAATAGAATAGAATAGAATAGAATAGAATAGACCAGACCAGGTTGGAAGAGACCTTTGAGATCATCATTGCCTTCATGTCCAGTTGGTGTTATGCATGCTCAGTACCATCATGGGCCCAAGCTCATGCATTTGTTCTGGCGTCATTTCAGGGAAGGTGCATGAGTGAGGGTCTACAAAACCAGGATGCCCTTCTCGCAGTTCCTGGAGCTCAGTTCCAAACAAGGGTTTCACAGTGAGGCTGCGATAGGTGATCGGTGTTAGGACATTCTTGTTTTCCTGAACACCTCAGTCTCTGACACCAGGGTATCTCCCAGCATCTCTGGGCCATGTGCAGGTGACCAGACAGAATCCTAGCCCCGTTGTCTGTCTTGAGCCAAAAAATTCCCCAGAGGGAGGGGGAAGGGGGAACCCAAGGCTCAGCCTATTTGGGACACGTTCAGGGCCTGTCCCGGGCCTGTTTGGCCCTACCAGCACAGCTCTTTTGAGATCAACTGGCAACATAAAAGCTTCTGTTTCCTGTTTGAAACTCTGCGCTCTTCACTGTTCTGCTTTGGGTGGTGGTTTTATATTTTGTTTGTTTGTTTTGTGGAGTGCTTATTATTCTTTTTTTTTTTCCCAGTATCTGTAGATGCTGGAGGTTTATGTGTATGCATCTAAAGCCAAAGTTTGCTCCCATTAGAATCGCATGCTCTGCAAAGTCCCCCACAGCAAACTCCTGGCCAAGCTGGCAGCCCGTGGCTTGGACAGGTGCGCTCTGCAGTGGGTTAGGAACTGGCTGCAGAGCCAGGCCCAGAGAGTGGTGGTGAATGGTGCCACATCCAGCTGGGAAACAGTCACTAGTGGTGTCCCCCAGAGATCGGTGCTGGGCCCCATCCTGTTCAATATCTTCATTGGTGATCTGGATGAGGGGGTTGAGTCGGTCATCAGTAAATTTGCAGATGACACCAAGTTGGGAGATGTTGATCTGTTAGAGGGTAGGAGAGCTCTGCAGAGGGACCTTGCCAGGCTGGACAGATAGGCAGAGTCCAAGGACATGAGTTTTAACACATCTAAGTGCCATGTTCTACACAGTGGCCACAACAACCCCGTGCAGCACTACAGGCTGGGTCAGAGTGGCTGGAGAATGGCCATGCAGAGAGGGACTTGGGGGTACTGTTTGACAGCAGTTGAGCATAAGCCAGCAGTGTGCCCAGGTGGCCAAGAAGGCCAATGGCATCCTGGCTTGCATCAGGAATAGTGTGGCCAGCTGGAGCAGGGAAGTCATTTTTCCCTGTACTCTGCATTGGTTAGGCTACACCTTGAGTCCTGTGTCCAGTTCTGGGCCCCTCAGTTTAGGAAGGAGGTTGACTTGCTGGAACATGTACAGAGAAGCGCAGCGAGGCTGGGGAGGGGTCTGGAGCACAGCCCTGTGAGGAGTGGCTGAGTGAGCTGGGGTTGTTTAGCCTGGAGAAGAGGAGGCTCAGGGGAGACCTTCTTGCTCTCTACAACTACCTGAAGGGAGGTTGTAGCCAGGTGGGGGTTGGTCTCTTCTCTGGGCAACCAGCAGCAGAACAAGAGAACACAGTCTCAAGCTGCACGAGGGCAGGTTTAGGCTGGATGTGAGGAAGAAATTCTTCACAGAAAGAGTGATTTGCTATTGGAATGTGCTGCCTGGAAGGTGGTGGAGTCACCATCCATGGAGGTGTTTATAAAGAGACTGGCTGAGGCACTTGGTGCCGTGGTTTAGTTGATTAGATGGTGTTGGGTGATAGGTTGGACTTAATGATCTCTGAGGTCTTTTCCAACCTGGTTAATTCTGTATTCTGTATTGTGTAAATCAGCCAAAACCAGTGTAAAGTTTCTTGTCTCCCAGTGTGTATCTGGAGTAATCGATGTACATAGAATTGTAAAAAGTAATCTAGTTCAGGGTGAAGAATGCATCTCACGTGTTAGGAACAAAAGGATCATTCTCCAAGTTCTTGAGCTACGACGTTTTATCCTGGGAGTGATTTTCTTTTAATAATTTACAGAGGTGGCTTATTTGAAAGTTCTTCACCTTAATGACTTCTGGTGGTGGCACAAAGCTCCAATGTCATCAGCATTCCGTGCCTAAGCCTGCCATCTGCCGAGGAGCTGCCAGGCACATTAACTCTTGTCACCTTAATGGAGATTTGTTGCAGGGAAAGCTGATTCCTTCTTGAGTTTAGTCTGAGCCTTGACACTTAATCTAAATACTGAAGCTGCAGGGATTTTCCTGGAGGTAATTTTGAGTGATTATTAGTTGATTAAAGTAGTTCTCTGTGTCAGTTTCAATAATGCATTGGCCTTATGTGTGTTGGAGTCAGAGTTTATCAAGATGATGGCTATTGGTGTGCAACTGAGTATTTTTCACACAGATTGGAAAGAACAGTTGTGATAATCTCCATTTGCAAAGTGTAACAGAATCTCTCAGAGTAGCTCTGCAAATGTGTCCATCTAATGCCATAGCACTAAGCAGCTAAAAGGTACTCTCTTCACCTTCTGTTTTTGCAGGGTAGGCTGTTGCATGTGTCAACTTGTGTGTGCACAAACTCATCTAGATACAAACCGGCATTCTCTGACAATGACATTTTGCATGTGTCAGAGGTGTGGATATTCATCATGTTGAATATAAACAGAACAGCTGATTGTAACAAATACCAAATTATTTTGAGTCTTCTGTACTGAAATCAGGAGCATGTTTCATTTTCAAACCTCCAATCACAGCACTAAGGAGCTTCTGTGCCATGCTCCAGGTACGTCACGTGTGGACTTGTAGCAAAAGGCACATCTGACTCTTGCTTCTGCCAGCTTTGCTTCTTTGCCAAGAAGGCCAACGGCATCCTGGCCTGCATCAAGCATAGTGTGGCCAGCAGGAGCAGGGAAGTCATTGTGCCCCTGTACTCAGCACTGGTTGGGGCACACCTTGAGTCCTGTGTCCAGTTCTGGGCTCATCAATTTAAGAAGGACATCGAGACACTTGAACGTGTCCAGAGAAGGGCAGCAAGGCTAGTGGGTGGTCTTGAGCAGAAGCCTTATGAGGAGAGGCTGAGGGAGCTGGGGTTGCTTAGCCTGGAGAAGAGGAGGCTCAGGGCAGACCTTATTGCTGTCTGCAACTTCCTGAAGGGAGGCTGTAGCCAGGTGCGGCTTGGTCTCTTCTCCCAGGCAAGCAGCACCAGAACAAGAGGACACAGTCTCAAGCTTCACCAAGGGAAGTTTAGGCTGGAGGTGAGGAGCAAGTTCTTCCCAGAAAGAGCAACTGTCCATTGGAATGTGCTGCCCAGGGAGGTGGTGGAGTCCCTGTCCCTGGAGGTGTTCAAAAAAGGATTGGATATGGCACTTGAAGCCATGGTTTAGTTGTTATGAGGTGTTAGGTCTTGGGTAATAGGTTGGACTTGATGATCTCTGAGGTCTTTTCCAACCTGGTTGATTCTGTGATTCTTGCTGTAAGCTCTTCCACGAGATCATCTTTATGGTTTGCTCTGAAAGATCAGGCTTCAGTACTCACTGCTGCTCTTTCTGAAAGGATAATGTATTTCATTGGAATAAGAAGAGATAATTTACTATTTTAACAGAAAACTAGAAAGAGGGTTTACTAGTTTGACATGAGTCCTGACAGGTGCTTCCATTTTGGAAGTACAGAAAAGTGAATGTTTGGTCCTTACTGTAATTCTTCAAATGAATAACAGTACAATTAATTGAAATCAAAGAAGAATCTTATCTGCAAGTCTTATATGAAAATTGGGTTTAAATGTTAAGAATTAGAATAGAGTAGGACTTCTAATTTCTATGTGTTTCTCTTCAGGTTGCTGTTGCAAGCAGTTGCTGCTAATTTAAAATCAGAAAAAGTGACCTTGTAGTAATAACATTTCCATCCACACAGGCTGACTTGAGATGCTTAACTGCTAGTCCTTGTTTAGGTAGATTTATTAGGAGTTTCCTGTAGTTTGGTGTGTTTTAGCTAACACAGTTGGATAATTCAGGAGTTTGCCTCCTTTTAATCTTGGAAAGCAGTAATTGAAAGGGCATCCAGAAAAGATTTCTCTAGTGTATGACTTCTGTCCATTATTGTGAGAAGGCTGCTGGGGCTGGAGGAGATATGGTACGGGATCCATGATTTCCTGCAAGAGGGAGGAGAACCAGCGAGTCTTCCTGAGGCCAGCCATCTGGCATGTTGATTTACCATAGTTTGTATATCCTGTGGTTTAGAGCTGGAGATTTTTGGAAAACAATTCCTGACTACTGCTGCCTCCTGGAATATCCCATTTTCTGCCCCTTTTAGGTTTGTGGTTGCAATGTGTGTTTTGTGTTTTCACAGAATCACAGAAAACGTCAGGTTGGAAGAGACCTCCAAGGTCATGCAGTCCAAACCTCAGCCCAGCACTGAAGGGTCAACACAAAGCCGTGTCCCTAAGCACCAGGTCCACACACTGCTTAAACACCTCCAGGAATGGTGACTCCAGCACTGCCCTGGGCAGACCATTCCAATGTTTGAGAACCCTCTCTGTGAAGAAATATTTCCTAATATTCAGCCTGAATCTCCTCTGGCACAGCTTGAAACCATTTCCTCTGGTCCTGCCGCTTGAAGAGGCTGACACCATCTTCACTCCAACCTCCCTTCAGGTAGTTGTAGAGAGTAATGAGGTCTCCCCTCGTTTCCACAACTGGGTGCAAGTTCTGCTATGCAGCACATAGAATTAGGAAAGGTAAGGCAACTATGCAGATAAAAGGATGTTTCACATTCTAGATAGGATAGCCATGGGAGTGCTACAAGGACACTGGAGGGACTGGAATGCTGCCTGATGAGGAGAGGCTGAAGGCCCTGGGGCTGTTTAGTCTGGAGAAGACTGAAAGGGGATTTAATAAATGTTTAATAAATATCTGAGGGCTGGGTGCCAAGAGAGAGGGGCCAGGCTCTGCTCAGTTGCACCCTGGGATAGGACAAGGGGCAATGGATGTAAACTCCAGCACAGGAGGTTCCACCTCAAGATGAGGAGGAAGTTTACTGTGAGGGTCACAGAGCATTGGAACAGGCTCCCCAGAGAGGTTGTGGAGTCTCCTTTGGAGACTTTCAAGTCCCATCTGGATGAGTTGCTGTGTGATCTGGGCTAGATTCTATGGTTATGTTGTCATGCTCTGGCAGGGGCTTGGTCTCAATGATCTCCATAGGTCCCTTCCAACTCCTAACATCCTGTGATCCTGTGATGCTGTGATTAAGATTCTGCTTATCATATAAAGCTGAAAAATAAAACCATTTAGTTCTTCCACTACTCTTGTTCAGTAATAGAGAATTCCTTATTTTTATAGGATGTTACAGGTTATACTAATTGTGTCTTTTACTTTCTATTTTTCCTGTCCCTCTTCTCCTTACATTTTTTTAATGTGCACTCTCTGTAGCTCTTACTTTACTTTTTCACCCTGAAGTTTCTGTGGGAGAGAATAGCAGGAAGGTGATTCAGGGTTTTGTGCTAGTGTCAGCTGCATAGTGGATAGTGCATTTTGACTTTGTGTTTTCATATTTTCTATCTTTACACATAAACTGTCTTTGCCAATTTCGATGGAGGGACAGGAAAGACAAACTCCTTTGCCAAAAGTTTCAGATTTAAAGCACTGTGCATTTCTCAGCCATTATCAAGAAGCAGTAGATGGGAAGTTGATTGGAGGAGGGAGAGTCTTACGAGGGTATAAAGGCTTTTGTCAGGCTTTTATGATGTTTGATAGATTTTGGTACATTGCTTGGTAAGAAACTGGCAAACTGGATTTATGACATTCATGAAGGTTTTCTGCAGTTCTGTCCTGAATTTTCCAATAGCTTTTATTGTAGACCTGAATCTTCTACTGGCTAAAACTTCTAATAGCTTTATGTTGCTTGGTGAATATGGAGGAGGAAGAAACTGAGATTTCTGGATGCATTGATTTATAGATACCAACACAGGGAATTCCAAAGATGAATTTTCTTTGAAGTTGAGTTAAATGTTTCATCCTTTCTGAAATGAAGATATTGCAATACTACCTACCTTAGAAAACCTTCTTCTGCATCTAAAGGACAATATATGGTTTAGAGAAAGGAAGGTGATGTGGGGCTGAGAGACGTTACTGGTTAAAATACATGGTGGTTAAAACTTACATTTTAATGTATATCCATTCTCTCTTCCTCTCTTTTTCCTCCCATCCTCTGCACAATCCCAGAACTGTGATTTCAGCTGTGGAGCATACTCTTGTGTGGGTTTTCCTTCCTTCCTTCCTTCCTTCCCTTCCTTCCTTCCTTCCTTCCTTCCTTCCTTCCTTCCTTCCTTCCTTCCTTCCTTCCTTCCCTCCTTCCCTCCTTCCCTCCTTCCTTCCCTCCTTCCCTCCTTCCTTCCCTCCTTCCTTCCTTCCTTCCTTCCCTCCTTCCTTCCCTCCTTCCCTCCTTCCTTCCCCTCCTTCCTTCCTTCCTTCCTTCCCTCCTTCCTTCCTTCCTTCCTTCCTTCCTTCCTTCCTTCCTTCCTTCCTTCCTTCCTTCCTTCCTCCCTTCCTCCCTTCCTCCCTTCCTCCCTTCCTCTCTCCCTCCCTTCCTCCCTTCCTTCCCTCCCTCCCTCCCTCCCATCCTTCATAAATGGAGGCACCCAGAACTCGACACAGGACTCAAGGTGTGTCCTAACCAGTGCTGAGTACAGGGGCACAATGACTTCCCTGCTCCTGCTGGCCACACTATTCTTGATGCAGGCCAGGATGCCCTTGGCCTACTTGGCCACCTGGGCACACTGCTGGCTCATGTTCAGCCAGCTGTCAATCAGTACCCCCAGGTCTTTTGAAAGAAAGAACAAACAACAATCCCCACTGAAACATAAACAAATAAACAAAATCCCCCATCTCCCTAACCAAGCAAACATACAACCCCCCCACATCGTTAGGGTCTGATGGGGGGTGAGTATTTTCCTCCCTCCCCCCAACATGATGGAGAGTTACCTCCAGAATAAACCAGCAGACTAGCTCAGAAAGTATGTGTGGTGCGTTCCACAGTATGGAAGCAAAAAGAAGTTGTATTTACAAAATGAACTAACTATGAAAGTGCCTATGGTGATAAGACATATGCAAACTATGTACTTACATATATTTGCAACTCAACAATCAGAAGTGGCCCCCCTGGCCAGCCCAGAGGGACTGCTAGCAGCCTCCTCCCCCACTGCCTCTCCCCAGTACCTCACACACAGTAGTCAAAACTGAGATTATCCTGGCAAGGCCACAGAGAGAGAGAAGTTTCAAGCAGAAGCAACAGAAAAGAAAAGAGCTATCTGTGCAGCCAATTGTAAGCTATCCAGCAAACAAACAGGATGATATATACCTAGAAGTTGTTATTCTTCTTCATCCAGTCCCTAATTTTATTTACCTTTAACTCTAATTCTATGGAAAATCCCTACTCTTCTTTTGCAGTTAGGAGCTAGGCTGAAGTTCCAACTTCAAACCATAACAGTGTCATTTTTCTTTTGTTGTCAGCTTGGTTTTTTTTTCCATGTGGTTTTGGTGGCTTTTTGTCATTGTTGTCTGGTTTTGTGTGTGTGTGTGTTTCTTTGTGTATACTGCCTGGACTTGTTAATGAATTCATTAATAATTTGGCCTTTTTGATTTACTCATTGTTTTGGCATGAATTCTACTCCATGGTTGTTTATCATCTCCCTTGTAGAACATTTGTCTGGCTTAAATCTGCTGAATTTGCCTGTGAAAATGCCATTGCAAATGGATTCTTGACAGCTAGGGTGCCTGTAGTTGCTGCTTGTAGCCCTAGAGTAAGTGCTTTATGTATTCCCTGTGTCTTCTGCAAAGTAACAGGATCTATTAACATGTACCAGTGTCTAAAAGCAGGATTTAAAGTACATTTCACTGTATTTTAAAACATTTCCTTGTTGTCTTTAATTAATTTCTTTTTGGTAAGTTCTTTCTAAAAAGAGAAGAGGAGGAAAATCAAATAGTTTTGAAACTCTGTATGGGCCCCAGTTATAGTGATTTAAATCCTGGTAATCAAACGTGCTACTAGACACCTGCAAAGTGTTCTGCAGTTCACAGGATCACAGGATGTGATCACCGGGGTTGGGAGGGACCTCTGGAGGTTATTGAGTCCAACCCCCTGCCAGAGCAGGACCATAGAATCTAGCACAGGAATGTATCCAGATGGGGCTTTTGCATCTCCAGAGAAGGAGACTCCACGACCTCTCTGGGCAGCCTGTTCCAGAACTCTGTGACACTCACAGTGAAGAAGTGTGGAGCCACCTGTGCTGTAGTTTCTATCCATTGCCCCTTGTTCTCTCACAGGGTGCAACTGAGCAGAGCCTGTCCCCTCCCTGTTGACCCCCAGCCCTCAGATATTTATAGACATTTATTAAATCCCCTCTCAGTCTTCACCTCTAAACAGCCTCAGGTCACTCAGCCTCTCATCAGGCAGCACTCCAGTGCCTTCAGCATCCTCATAGCCCTCCCTTGGACTCTCTTTGAGTAGCTCCCTGTCCCTCTTAAACTGAGGAGCCCAAAACCAGATGCGATATTCCAGGTGAGGTCTCACCAGGGCAGAGAGGAGGGGCAGGAGAATCTCCCTGGATCTGCTGGACACACTCCTCTGAATGCACCCCAGGATCCCATTGGCCTTCTTGGCCACCAGGGCACATTGTTGTCCCATGCCGAACTTGTCCACCCGCACTCCCAGGTCCTTTTCCACAGGGCTGCTCTCCAGCCTGTACTGGGGCAGTTTGTTATTCCTTCCCAGGTGCAGGACTCAGCACTTATCCTTTTTGAACCTCCTTGGGTTCCTCTCTGCCCCACTCTCAGTTTGTCCAATGACTGCACAGCCTTCAGGTGTCTCAGCCAAGCCTCCCAGTTTTGTATTGTCATCAAACTTGCAGAGCAGGTCATTGAATCAGAGGATGCCTGAGGCTGAACGACTCCCCCAACCCCACTCCAGTTGGGTATATGTGCAAATGGGTGAGAGCTTACCTGAGCCTTCTCTTCTAAGGTTACTTTTAAATCCTGATTTGACTGGTAACAACACATTCAGCCTCCTTTAAGCATATGTTGATAACGGTGACAACGTGGGTGAAAATGCTGAAATTGCTCTAACTGAAAATACTTTTAAGGAGGTAACTGTCAGAAGGTGAGCTTTAATCCTGCAAGCCAGTTCAAGTATTTCCATTGTATTTATATGAATGATGCTGAATGAGCCATATGATGCCCTCCTTTTAAATCACCAGATCAATGAGGTCCATTAGATCACCCTCTAATTGAGTTAAAAAGGGTTGAAGTGAAAACTATGATCAATGCCTAAGAGAAGGCTTTCTTGCCAGTAATTTTTGGGATGATCAAATGTAATTCAGGTTTCTACTGCCTTTAATCAGAAGCCTGTTCTTTCAAATTGAGAACTTGTCAATACAGAAAGAAAAAGCAATTATAAAATGGGCATTTGATTCTGCCATGCTAAGGGTGCATTACCAAGAGCACCAGGAATTGTTTCAAGGTCCTGTCTTTAAAAATGTTGGAGAAGGAGAGAGAAAAAAGAAAGGTCATCTGTGTCTCAGTCCAGAGAGGGAAGGAGCCTCAGCTCTTTTGAACATTCCCCTGTTATGAAATTAGAGGCACACAGGAGGCCAAAATATCAACTGCCCTCCAGGCTATTTATTAACAGAATAAAGTGGATGGAACAGAAGGAGGGACAGAGAGAGGGAAAGAATAGAGGGAGAAGAGGGAGAGATAAGGGGAATGGAATTACATTACCATCCCCCCCGCCCCCCAACACAGTTTGGGTCTGTGGAGGAAGGTTGCTGCTGCTTTGGCTTGGAGGAGATGTCATCTTGTTGGCTGTGGTGTCCTCCTCTGGAGGAGGGGAGGGAGAGATCCCAAAGACCAAGTCCTTCTCTGAGCAGCCTCTTCAGCTCCATGAGTTGCAGCAGGTGGAACTTAGGACATGGAGAGAGAGTTCCTCCTGGTGTGCTGCTTCCAGGCTCCATGGTGATGTCTTTTCTCCTGCGTCTGTCCTTTTCTCTCCTTGTATTTTCTTCTCCACTTTTCTTCTCCTGAGCAGGCATTGCTGAGGTCTTTTGTACAGTTTTTCAGTCACAGGTATTTTTAGGTATGTGTGCAGGTGGTGAATCCATTGTCCTTTGCACCATCCTCCCTTCCTGAGGTAGCTGATGGGTAGAGCTGATCTTGTCTGTGCACGTTCCAGAGAGTTCCTTATCCAGTGGGATCTGCTCACCATCCCCTCCCTTGGCAGCTGTTGTCTGGGTGAGGAGCAAAGGTGATTTTATCTTTGTTGATTCACATCCAGAGAGACAAAATTTAGTCTCTTACAGCATGGTACATAGTTTCATAGTTTTCATAGTTTCAGTTAGGGTTGGAAGGGACCACAAGGATCATCTAGTTCCAACCCCCCTGCCATGGGCAGGGACACTCTACCCTAGATCAGGCTGGACAGAGCCTCGTCCAGCCTGGTCTTAAACACCTCCAGGGACAGGGCCCCAACCACCTCCCTGGACAACCCATTCCAGGCCTTCACCACCCTCACGGTGAAGAACTTCCTCCTCACATCCAGCCTGAATCTCCCCACCTCCAGCTTCATTCCATTCCCCCTAGTCCTATCACTCCCTGATAGTCTGAAAAGTCCCTCCCCAGCCTTCTTGTAGGCCCCCTTCAGATCTGGAAGGCCACAATGAGGTCACCTCGGAGCCTTCTCTTCTCCAGACTGAACAGCCCCAACTCCTTCAGTCTGTCCTCATAGGAGAGGTGCTCCAGCCCTCTGCTCATCCTCGTGGCCCTTCTCTGGACACCTTCCAGCACCTCCAGATCCCTCTTGGAATAGGGGCTCCAGAACTGGACGCAGTACTCCAGGTGGGGTCTCACCAGAGCTGAGTAGAGGGGAAGAATCACCTCCCTTGCCCTGCTGGCCACACTTCTCCTGATGCAGCCCAGGATCTGATTGGCTTTCCGGGCTGCAAGTGCACATTGAGAGCTCCTGTTGAGCTTCTCGTCCACCAGCACCCCCAAGTCTCTCTCTCTGGGCTGCTCCCCAGCCAGTCCCTGCCCAGCCTGTATTTGTGCCTGGGATTGCCTCGACCCAGATGCAGGACCCTGCACTTGGTCTTGTTGAAGCTCATGAGGTTGGCTTGTGCCCACCTCTCCAGCCTGTCCAGGTCCCTCTGGATGGCATCCCTTCCCTCCAGCGTGTCTGCTGCACCACACAGCTTGGTGTCATCAGCAAACTTGCTGAGGGTGCACTCAATGCCACTGTCCATGGCACCCACAAAGATGTTGAACAAGACTGGTCCCAGGACTGATCCCTGAGGGACTCTGCTTGTCCCTGGCCTCCCCTGGGACATGGACCCATTGACAGCCACTCTTTGGGTGCGGCCATCAAGCCAGTTCTGTATCCATCTGGTGGTCCATCCATCAAACCCGTGTGTCACCAGCTTGGAGACCAGGATGTGGTGTGGGACAGTGTCAAAGGCTTTGCTCAGGTCCAGGTAAACGACATCAGTTGCTCGCCCCTCATCTATTAATGCTGTCACCTGTTCATAGAAGGCCACCAGGTTTGTCAGGCAGGATTTGCCCTTGGCAAAGCCATGCTGACTGCTCCCAATCACCTCTTCACTACTCTTCTGAGTCAGTAGTGCCTCCAGGAGGATCTGCTCCATGATCTTTCTGGGCACAGAGGTGAGACTGACCGGCCTGTAGTTCCCTGGTTCCTCCTTCTTACCCTTTTTGCAGATGGGAGCAATGTTTGCCCTTTTCCAGTCTGTGGGGACTGCCCCAGTCTGCCATGGCTTTTGGAATAGACTAGAGAGGGGCTTAGCAACCTCATCTGCCAGCTCTCTCAGCACCCGTGGGTGTATCCCGTGGGGTCCCATGGACTTGAACACTTTCAGGTTCTTCAGGTGATCACCAACCTGAGCTTCACTTACCATGGGCAGTTCTTCCTCCCCATCCCTGGCATCATCTGCCATGACTCCAGGAGTGTGGCTGGAGGCCCTTGCAGTGAAGACTGAGGTAAAGAAGTTGTTGAGTACCTCAGCCTTTTCCACATCACTTGTGACCAATTCACCACTTTCCTTTCTGAGGGGGCCCACACCTTCCCTACTCTTCTTCTTGCCATTAATATACCTGTAGAAGTTCTTAGTGCTCCCTTTGACCTCCCTGGCTAGATTCAATTCCAACTCTGCTTTGGCTTTCTTAACCAGGCCTCTTGCTGCTCGGGCAGCTTCCTTATCTCCCCCTGTTCTATCTGTCCTTCCCTCCACTTCCTGTAGAGTTTCTTTTTAAGTAATAGTGTGTCCAGGAGCTCCTTGTTCATCCAGGCAGGCCTCCTAGCGTTCTTCCCTGTTTTTCTCTTTGTTGGTATACATAGCTGCTGGACACAGAGGAGGTGGTCCTTGAATACTGACCAGCTGTCCTGGGTCCCTCTTCCCTCCAGGGCTTTGTCCCATGACACTGTGGCTAGCAGATCCCTGCAGCGATCAAAGTCTGCACGCCTAAAGTCTGGGGTCATAAGCTTAGAATAGGTCCTCCTGATAGCCCTGAGGAGATTAAATTCAACTGCTTCATGGTCACTGCAGCCAAGGCTGTCTCTGAGCCTCACATGGGTTACCAGCCCTTCCCTGCTGGTGAGAACAAGGTCCAGCAGAGCACCTTTTCTTGTTGGTTCCTCTACCATTTGGAGGAGGAAGTTGTCTTCTATGCAGTCCAGGAACATCCTGGATTGCTGGTGCCTTGCTGTGCTGTCCCTCCAGCAGATGTCAGGGTGGGTGAAATCACCCATGAGGATCAGGGCTTGTGACCTGGAAGCCGCTTCTAAGTGCCTGTGGAGGGCCTCATCTGCTTGGTTCTGCTGGTCAGGTGGCCTGTAGGAGACCCCCACAGTAATATCTCCTTCCCCCTGTCTTGCCTTTAATTCTAACCCATATACTCTCAACCATCTCATCATCCCTCCCCAGGTGGAGTTCTGCTGATTCCAGCTGGTTCTTGACATAGAGGGCAACACCTTCTCCTCTCCTTCCCTGCCTATCCTTCCTAAAGAGCTTGTACCCATCTATCCCTACATTCCAGTCATGGGAATCATCCCACCAAGTGTCAGCAATGCCCACTGTGTCATGGCCTCCCAGCAGCACGGTGGCCATTCATTCATCCTGTTTGTTGCCCAAGCTGCGTGCATTTGCATAGAAGCACTTCAGCTGGGCTGGCCCTGTCGTCCTCCTGTGCCAATTCCCCTTGGTTTCCACAGGGTGTCCTGGTGTGTCATCTGTGTCTTGCCTCAGGGCAGCAAGTTGAGAGCCCTTAGCAGCTCTCCATCCCACTGCCTCTGGTGAGCTGCCCCTCTGCTTGTCACAGGCCAGCAGGAGACTATTAACCCCTTCCCCCTTCAAATCTAGTTTAAAGCCCTATCAATGAGCCCTGCCAATTCCTGCCCCAGGATCCTTTTCCCCCTCTGGGACAAGTGTGCCCCATTAGCTGTTTGCAGCTCTGGTGCCTTGCAAACCAAGCCATGATTGTAGAACCCAAATCCCTGTCGATGGCACCAGCCCCGGAGCCATGAATTGACCTGTTGGCTCTTCCTCAGTGTTCCCTCATCCATCGCTGACATTAGAGGGATAGCAGAGAACACAACCTGAGCTCCTGATCCCTTTAGCAGGTGCCCCAAGGTTCTGAAATCTCTTTTAATTGATTGTGAGCCTCTTGTTGTTGCATCGTCACTACCCACCTGAAAGACCAGCAGTGGGGAGTAGTCTGAAGGACTCACGAGTTTGGGACTTTTGCCTACAATGTCCTTTGCTTGGGCACCAGGGAGGCAGCAGATCTCCCTATGAAAGGGGTCTGGTCTGCATATTGGGCCCTCTGCTCCCTTCAGTAGGGAGTCTCCTATAACGATGACCCTGCGAGGTTTTCTTTTCTGGTCTAGTTTTGATAGCTGGCCTGAGGCAACCTGTCATTGGTGCAGCTTCTGCCTTAAACAACATGATGTTGTTTAAAAAGGAACAACAAAACCTATGAGTGTGAACACTGGGACAGGTTGCCCAGGGAAGTGGTTGAGGTTCTGTCCCTGGAGATATTCAAGGTGAATCTGGATGAGGCCCTGGGTAGCCTGATCTAGTTGGGGATGTCCCTGCTCACTGCAGGGAGGTCGGACTGAATAAGCTTTGGAGGTCCCTTCCAGGCTGGACCAGTCTATGATTCTGCAAACTCTGTAGTGACCAAGAGTTATTTTGTGCTTCTGCTTTGGATTCATTGGAGATTAATTGGAAGAGACTTTAACCTTCAGCCAGTGCACTCAAGCATGATGATCTCTTAGCCCTTTTGCAGACATTGTAATTAGTCCTGCAGAAATATCTGAATGTAATTCTTGCCTTAGAGAATCTGCAAGCAACAAAAATTGTAATTATCACTGCATACTGCAGCAAGTACATTATGGATCTCCAGATAAAGCAAACCACAATAGCTCATTTTTTAGCTTCATTCATGGCCTTGGCACGGCTGCCTTATGTAAGTTGATAAGATATACATGCCTGCCAACTATCATAATTAGTTGTGGGAGTTTGAGGCCTCTAAGAAAAAAAAAGCAAACAACATAAAGTTGAAAGCCAAGGGGGTCCTGGGTGCATTCAGAGGAGCGTGTCCAGGAGATCCAGGGAGGTTCTGCTTTCACTCTACTCTGCTCTGGTGAGACCTCATCTGGAATATTGCATCCATTTCTGGGCTCTCCCATTCAAGAAGGACAGGGATCTGCTGGAGAGAGTCCAAGGGAGGGCTACAAGGGTGCTGAAGGGACTGGAGCACTGACTGCTGAGGAGAAGCTGAGAGCCCTGGGGCTGTTTAGTCTGGATAAGACTGAGAGGGGATCTAATAAATGTATATAAATATCTGGGTGTCAGTAAGGAAGGGACAGGGACAGCCTCTGTTCACTTGTGTCCTGTGATAGGACAAGGGTCAATGCCCATAAACTACAGCACAGGAGGTTCCTGTTATTCTATTCTATTCTATTCTATTCTATTCTATTCTATTCTATTCTATTCTATTCTATTCTATTCTATTCTATTCCACCTCAACATGAAGAGGAACTTCTTCACTGTGAGGGTCACAGAGCACTGGAACAGGCTCCGCAGAGTAGTTCTGGAGTCTCACTCTCTGGAGACTTTCAAGCCCCATCTGGATGTGTTCCTGTGTGACCTGCACTAGATTCTGTGGTTATGTGGTCCTGCTCTGGCAGGGCGTTTGGACTTGCTGGGCTCTGGAGGTCCCTTCCAACCCCTAACATCCTGTGATCCTGTAGTCCTGTGATCCCATGGCGGTGTGGGTTCGTTGGTTTGTCTTCTGGTGGTGGTTTGTGTTTTGATTTTTTTTTTCCTTTTTTTTAAATTTTCTTAGACCTTCACTGTCAAATTTATCTTCCTTCAGGAATTTATTTCACTGTTGCATTCTTACAATAGAATAGAATCAATAAGGTTGGAAGAGACCTCAAAGATCATCAAGTCCAACCTGTCAGCCAACACCTCATGACTGACTAAACCACGGCACCAAGTGCCACATCCAATCCCCTCTTGAACACCTCCAGGGATGGTGACTCCACCACCTCCCTGGGCAGCACATTCCAATGGCTAACAACTCTCTCTGTGGAGAACTTTCTCCTCACCTTGAGCCTAAACTTCCCCTGGTGCATTTTGAGACTGTGTCCTCTTGTTCTGGTGCTGCTTGCCTGGGAGAAGTGACCAGCCCCCTTCTGTATACAACCTCCCTTCAGGTAGTTGTAGAGAGCAATAAGGTCTCCCCTGAGCCTCCTCTTCTCCAGGCTAAACAACCCCAGCTCCCTCAGCCTCTCCTCATAGGGCTTCTGCTCGAGCCCTCTCCCCAGCCTCGTTGCCCTTCTCTGGACGTGTTCAAGAGTCTCAATGTCCTTGATGTGAAATCCTTGGGATCCAGCCTTCTGAAGCAAGATCTAAAGTCTCTAAGAGTTAATAACTCTTTTTTCAAGGGGAAAGGCTCTACAGTAGCCAGTATAACACACAAAGAAACTGATCTTTCCAGGGCCTAACTAGATGTTTCTGAACTTAGGAGATGAGAATGGATATAAACTGTAAGAAAAAACCCAACCAACCAATAGAAATGCCAGAAGATATTTTTACTTTCATATAGTCTGTGAATGAGGTCCTTTTTTTCAGTGCAATGCTAAGCTCATTTGTCACAAAAAAGTAACAAGGAAATATGCAGGATTTTTTGGATAGATGTTATGTGTTTGTTGAGGGGCTGAACAACAGGAAAAAAGGAAGGCAAATCTGCTCTGCAGATCTCAGAAATGAATGCCTTGTTCCAGTAGGATGGCAGGAAGTGTTTGTAAAATTGTATGTATTCCAGATGTAGCCCTTAATAAAGCATAGTTGTAGTAATCCCTGATAAAATTATGAAGAAAGGAGACTTAAGTGACCCTGAGCTGAAGCAGAAATAGAAGAGAAAAAGTTCTTGCACTGTGAATGGAAGAATTCCTCCAAATATATTCTCTGTCCCCAGAGAAAGGCAAAGTACTCATTCTGAGCAGATGCCAAAGACATGTTTCTTACTTGATTGGTTTAGTCTTTCATCTTGGAGTGATAGTTTTTCAGACAGTACCATTCATTTCCTGTGCTAATTACATGTCCAGCTTGTGATCTATTCTAAGTTTCACATTCTCTACTCTAAAACCTAGCCTAACCAATTTTTCCCCCCATCTTGTCTTTGAACAGATGATGATTGCCATTCCTATTGTCTCGGTCCAGAAAGGGAAAGAGCTTCAGTTCTTTTGAACGTTCCTGTGTCATGAAATTAGAGGCACACAGGAGGCCAAAATATCAACAGCCCTCGAGGCTATTTATTGACAGAATAAAGTGGATGGAACAGAAGGAGGGACAGAGAGAGGAAAAAAAATAGAGTGAGTGGGAGAGAGAGAGAGAGAGAAGAGGAAAAGAATTATATTACCATACCCCCACAGCCCCCAAGACATTTTGGGTCGGTGGAGGAAGGGAGCTGCCACTTTGGAGTGGCGGAGATGTCATCCTTGTTAGCTGTGCTGTCCTCCGCTGGAGGAAGGGAGGGAGAGATCCCAAAGTCCAAGTCCAAGTCCTTCTCTGAGCAGCCTCTTCAGCTCCATGAGTTGCAGCAGGTGGAATATAGGACACAGAGAGAGGGTTCCTCTTGGTCTGCTGCTTCCAGGCTCCATGGTGATGTCTTTTCTCCTCGGTCTCTCCTTTTTGCTCCTTGTATGTTCTTCTCTTTCTTTGGTTAATACTGAGCAGGCATTGCTCAGGTCTTTTATGCAGTTTTTCAGTCACAGGTTTTTTAGGTATGTGTGCAGGTGGTGAATCCATTGTCCTTTGCACCATCCTCCCTTCCCGGGGTAGCTGATGGGTAGAGCTGATCTTGTCTGTGCATGTTCCAAAGAGTCCTTATCCAGTGGTGTCTGCTCACCATCCCCTCCCTTGGCAGCTGTTGTCTGGGCGAGGAGGAGAGGCGATTTTGTCTTTGTTGATTCACATCCAGAGAGACAAGATTTAGGCTCTCACACCTGTCTTATGGAATCTTTTTAACAGAGCTTTTTTCCATCTGGTCAATTTAACTTCGATTTTAAACTTTGCCTCTGATGTGTTTTTTTCCATCACTTTGTTCTTGATGTAATCTAAGAAGTTTATACTGCATTCTATCACCCAGTTGGTAATGAAACTAATGAATAATTTTGGATAGAGAGCATGTCCCAGCAGAGCTTGTTAATACATATTTCTCATTTAGAGAAATAATTGGCAGTTACAGCTTGGTCACTGCTTTCTTGTAACTGTAGCATTAATCTCACAGACGTTTCATTTTCATTTTTATTTTCTTCCCTCCAAAATCTACATGGGAAAAATGATGGCAAATGGTGTCACACTGTCACAGTCCAAGCAATGGGCTCGTGATGGTTCGTTGGTGTGATTTCCAAGCACATCAACTCAGGTGACTCACACCCAGCGGGTTCCCTTCAGTCAGCAGTGCAGCTTGATTGTTTGCCCAGAACAGGTAGAGAAAAGTGAGAGGAAAAAAGGGTACAGTGAAGAGGGAAGAGAAAGTGGTCTCTAGCTGCCAAGAATAGAATAGAATAGAATAGAATAGAATAGAATAGAATAGAATAGAATAGAATAGACCAGGTTGGAAGAGGCCTTCAAGATCATCACGTCCAACCTATCTACCAATCCAACCCACCTAAACAACTAAACCATGGCACCAAGCACCCCATCAAGTCTCCTCCTGAACACCTCCAGTGATGGTGACTCCACCACCTCCCCAGGCAGCCCATTCCAAAGGGCAATCACGCTCTCTGTATAGAACTTCTTCCTAACCTCCAGCCTAAACCTCCCCTGGCGCAGCCTGAGACTGTGTCCTCTTCAAAAGATGTTTCTCTGGTCATGGGTCCAGTTCTGATGGGCCTTCTGATCTTTTCTTGGTCTTGGTGGGCAAAGCTCTCCTTCAAAGTAATCTTCTTGTCATTTCTTCTTCTTCAAAGTAATCTTGTTATTTCTTCTTCTTGTAACCTGTTGCAAAACCTCTTCCTCATGCTAGGGAGACATGTTTTATAATGAATTTCACACCTATAGATGTCTGAACTACTCTGCCTCTCTCAGCCCCTCATGCCCCCTAGGAGTAAGGCTTTCATGCATGGCCAAAGAGGAGTGCCTGACGTGTGGTCTGGGCCCAAGGAGTGTGCCCAAGGTGTGGTCTGCCTTGGAGCTGAGTAGCCTCAGGCAAGGAGGTGTGTTTTCATATTGCAATGATATGATAATGAGCAGAGTTCACTAAGGTTCATGGTTCCCTTGGCAACACCAGGGCATCAGTCTCTCTTGACAGCAGTTCCATTCCCCATTCCAAAGCAATAATCCTGGGCAGTGGAATCGTCCATCATGCTTGGCAGGTACGGGTGGTACCAGCCAGGTCTCTCTCACAGAACCTGCCCCTGGAACTTCCATGGAGCCTGCATTACATTGTACAGGATTTCAGTAACTTGATCAGTAACCTACTATGGAGTAGGCCGCTGCAAAACTCGTGCTAAGATGTTAGCATGAGTATCAGGCGAAGACTTCGGGATAAGGGGGTCCTGACCCCTGATGACAATGATGAGACAGGAAATGCTCTTCGGACTGCTCCTTATACACACGACTTCCAGTCAGTGTCAGCTTTTCTTCTCTCTGTAATGCCCTTTAACTACCAGAACAGGAGTTGAGGGGTTTTTTTGCTTGGTTGTTTTGGATGCTTTCATCGCATCATAGAAGGTTAAGAAGTTGGAAGGGACCATACCAGCTATTACTCAGCTTCTTGATATATTTTAGGTAGAAAGTTTGATTATTTGATATTTTTCTGCAAATTGGATTTAAACAGGATTGCCTGTAACTCCTTAAATTGAACTAGATTGTCTGTAACTCCTTAGTTTTTCATCTTTTCCTCCCTTCCAGCTTTCACAGGCAGGTTCTTTGTCTGCCTTTTTTTAGGTCTGATACTTTCTGTCCTCTGAATTCTCAAAGAAAACTACGTGGACTGGGTGTTTTGTTCCTTGTTTTTCAGTTTCTTTTTAACCATTCCAAAGCTTACTTGCCAGCAGACAACAGACTTGTGCCATTTCTTCTCTAATTGCATTGTATATTAGCTGAATTTATCGTGGCTCCCAATATTCTTTTCCTGCTGTTATTGCTGGACTTGATGCATAAGAATTGAAACTGCAGACACTTATTTCCTTGTAATTATTAAGGTACCTAGGAGTGGCAATGAATAGAGCTAATTGAATATAGGCAAGTTTATTTATAGTAAGAGCTTAGCCTATGACAACTTTCATAGTTGTTTAGTGAGTGAAGGAGCATTGTGTTGTGCTCTTGCTAAGAAGGAGTTCTCAAATCAAGGCACAGACACTAAATGGTTGTAGTGTTACGAACATCAGTAATTATATTTTCACTGTAGACATATTCTCTCCTTGCAGACTGAGGCTGATTAAAGCTTATTTGTACATCCTGTGTGGTGGCAATGCAAATCACTATGGAGAACTCCCCACAAGGCTCTGTATTTCTTTTCAAGCCTACTGTGTGCTGAAGATCTACCACTTCTTTAAGTGGTGCCTTGGTACTGCTCCACAATTTGTTCTGAGCCTTGGAGCAAGTGATAGAAGTGTTATAAACAACCTAGTACCAGGATGTAAACTGGGCTGAGCATCTCTGCACTGCATATCTGTAAGTTGGGGTTTTTTTGCGTGTACCTGGACTGGCTTTCCTAGCTGTAAGTGATTTCTTACTTCAGGCATGGACTTGTTCTACAAAACCCTGTCTCATCATAGGCTTCATAGTCTGCTGACTCTATATATGCTCTGCTCTGGGGAAAAGCTTTGCAGTTTCCAAAGCCTTCATCAGATTATCCCACCGTAGAAAGGACACTTTAAATCCAGGCTGCAAAGTATGTTAGGTTGAGGAGAAACTGAGGGAGTTGGGGCTGTTCAGTGTGGAGAAGAGAAGGCTCTGAGGAGACCTAATTGTGGCCTTCCAGTATGTGAAGTGGGCTACAAGAAAGCTGGGGAGGGACTTTTTAGGGTGTCAGGGTGTGTTAGGACTGGGGGAAATGGAGCAAAACTAGAAATGGGTAGATTCAGATTGGGTGTTAGGAACAAGTTCTTCCCCATGAGGGTGGTGAGACACTGGCACAGGTTGCCCAGGGAGGTGGTGGAAGCCTCATCCCTGGAGGTTTTGAAGGCCAGGCTGGATGTGGCTGTGAACAACCTGCTGTAGTGTGAGGTGTCCCTGCCCATGTCAGGGGGTTTGGAACTGGCTGATCCTTGAGGTCCCCTCCAACCCTAATGATTCTATGATTCTAAGTGGCATGCCAGAGAATGTTTAGCTTTTCTCTTTTCTTTCTTCCCCGCCCCCGCCCCCCCCTTGGGAATTCCCATTGGGGAATCATTTCCACTGTACAGGTGTGGTGGGTTGAAAATTTCCCCCAATATGAATTTGCCAGACTAGCACAGTTGGAAAGCAAATGAAGCTTTATTTACAAGCAAGACTACAATCTAAAATATGAAGTGTGATTAGTATGTATAAAAGATACAGTATTTACATATATGTGCAATTTATAAACAACACAAGACCCCCCCCTGGACAAAACCAGGGGGCTACTAATAGCTTCCCCCTCCCTGCACACTGGATGAGAATAAAGGAGAAAAGCAGAGAAGTGTTTGTTAGTACTTAGCCACCACAAAACAGTGCAGCCAAGGTCAGCAAAGCCAGCAGAAGCCAGAACTGGTATCTGCTAGAGTGAAGGAAGTGAAAAAAGAAAGTGTACCAAACCGACTTTTATGTGAGGTATCAGCCCAATGGGAGTGTTTAGACCTTATTGTTATTATCCTTTTTGCATCCAGTGGTGATTTATTTATGTTCTATCACTTTCTGTTCAAGATCTATAGAAAACAATTCCAGGCACAGCCTGACACTACCACAATAGCTTAAAAAATAAGGTAAAAAGACTGCATGAAATCCAATGTATGTGCTGATTTGATTTTAAAGTATTGTAAAATATGCAAAGCTACTCCCAGGCCCCTCTTTAGTGACTATCCACTCTCTTATTGGTATGTGTAAATTCTTGGCTTGCCTTTCTACATCTGCATGGGTGTGGAATGCTCACTGAGCTAATCTCATTGGAGCTATGGCGGGACTGCAGCCTGTCTGATGAGAAATCCTTCTTAACAAATTGAAGTGAAGGAAACTAAGAAGTTGTTGCAGATTATAACAACTGTACAACCAATAATAGGGCTGAAAAAGGAACTGTTTACGTGATGTAGGGTCTGCTAACTACCCCTTAGAGGCACTGAGTTATCAGCATGCTAATGAGCTTTTTGTTTTCCTTCATTATCACCAAGCTGTAGCCAGCACAAAAGTGGCCAGAAGTTGACACTGAAGCTTTTTTTTTAAATTATAAGTGGAAAATTGAAGAGAAATTGAGGTTTTGCAGTGCATTGGATCTTGAATTAAATGTTAGATGCAATCCTCAGTGTGTGTAACACACTTCAGAAAGTTCTGTGCTAGTATAAACATTGTACTCCCTATGTGATTTATGTGTTTTATGGTACCAGGGATAATGTTGTAGCCTGTATCAGTGTTCCCACTTTATGATTACTTCACATTCTCTCAGTAAGCAGTTATCAAAAGGAGGAGCAATGCAACCCAGACCTATGCACCAAGTGTTAACAGTCATAGAATCATGGAATCAACCAGGTTGGAAAAGACCTCAGAGATCATCAAGTCCAACCTAAGACCTAACACCTCATGACGACTCAACCATGGCTCCAAGTGCCACATCCAATCCTTTTTTGAACACCTCCAGGGATGGGGACTCCACCACCTCCCTGGGCAGCACATTCCAATGGCCAATTACTCTTTCTGGGAAGAACTTTCTCCTCACCTTGAGCCTAAACTTCTCCTGGTGCAGCCTGGAAGAAGAGATCAACCCCTGCCTGGCTACAACATCCTTTCAGGTAGTTGTAGAGAGCAATGATGTCTCCCCTGAGCCTCCTCTTCTCCAGGCTAAGCAACCCCAGCTCCCTCAGCATCTCCTCACAGGGCTGTACTCCAGACCCCTCCCCAGCCTTGCTGCCCTTGTCTGGACACATTCAAGTGTCTCAATGTCCTTCTTAAATTGAGGAGCCCAGAACTGGGCACAGGACTCAAGGTGTGGCCTAACCAGTGCTGAGTACAGGGAAGAATGACCTCCCTCCTCCTGCTGGCCGCACTGTTCCTGATGCAGGCCAGGATGCCATTGGCCTTCTTGGCCACCTGGGCACACTGCTGGCTCATGTTTAGGTGGCTGTCAATCAGCACCCCCAGGTCCCTCTCTGCCTGGCTGCTCTCCAGCCACTCTGACCCCAACCCCAACCTGTAGTGCTGCACGGAGTTATTGTGGCCAATGTGGCCAATGTGCACTTGGAGTTGTTAAATGCCATCCTGCTGGACTCTGCCTATCTGTCCAGTCTATCAAGGTACCTCTATAGAGCCCTCCTACCTTCTAACAGATCAACACCTGCCCGCAGTTTGGTGGACTCATGATGGTTTGTTAGTGTGATCTCCAAGTGCAAAAAGCTCAGGGTATCCATGCCACTGGGCTCACTTCAGTCAACAGTACACTTTATTGTTTGCCCATAAGATGCTATGCAATAGGTAGGGAAATGTGAGGGGAGAAAAGGGAAAAGTTAAAATAAAGTGAAGTGTAGAGAGAACAGAGCAAAAGTTTTATAGCTACCACCAATGTGAGAGGCCAAAGATGCCTCTCTGCTCCCAGGTCCAAGCCTGCTGATCCTTCTGATCCTTTCTGGATCCTAGTGGGGAAAGTTCTCCACGTCCCATTGCTAGGGAGACTTCCTTTATAATCAATTTCACACCTGCCAATGTCTGAACTCTGTGCCTCTCCACCCCTCATGCCCCCCACATGTAATTCTTCCACACGTGCTCAAGAAGGATTGACCCAGGTGTGCTCTGTGCCCAGATCATGGTCTGCCATGGAGGCAGGTAGCCTTAGGCCAGCAGGTGTGTTTTCATATTATAATGACATTATAATGAGCAAAGTTCACTAAGGCTCATGGCTCCCTTAGCCACACTAGGGCATCAGTCTGTTTTGGCAACAGTTATGATTCTTCATTCCAAAGGAATAATCTGGGACAGTGGAATCGTTCATGTTGTAGGGTTAGGAGTAGCCCTCCCTCCCCCAGCAATTAGAGATTCACCCCCAGGATTGAAGATTACCTCCAGAATAAATCACCAGGGTAGCTCAGAAAGATTTGGAAGTACAATGAAGTCATATACACAAAATGGACTAAATATGAAATTACAGAAGGTGATAAGACATACAAAATATAGTTACATACATTTAGAGCTCAACAATCAGTAGCACCCACCCTGGGCAGCCAAGAAGTACCTTGCTAGCAGCCTTCTCCCCACTCCCTTTGCTGGTACCTTCAGAGACACAACACAAGTCAGTTGAGCCATCAGGTCAAAAGGGAGATAAGGCAGCAAGTCGTGCAAGCAATAGCCACAGAGAGGGAGAAGTAAAAAAGGAAGAGAACATCTGGGCAATCCAGGGTAAGCTATCCAGCTTAAAATTAGCAGTTACTATTATTCTGTGTCCAATCCCTAATTTTACTTACAATTAGGAACCAAGCTCAAGTGCTACCTCCAAACCATAGCAGTCCATCATACTGTTCAGGCACGGACAGTTGGTACCAAGTCCCCATGTCCCGGGGGACATGCGCCTGCAAACCCATGGAGACTCCATTCCGTCGTACAGGCTCTTAGTAACTTAGTCGGTAGCTTCTTATGGAGCAGCCTGCTGCAAACTCACTCTAAGATGTTAGCCTGAAAATGAGTCCAAGTTCTGGGGTGCAGAGCTCCCAATTCCTGATGACAATGATGGGACAGATAATGCTATTTGGACCATTCCCTGCAGCAAGTGACTGTAATTTTCAGTAGAGTAATGAGGAACAAAATAACCAAACAAGTCTGCCAACAACACCAAGCTGTGTGGTACAGCAGACACACTGGAGGGAAGGGAGGACATCCAGAGGAACCTGGACAAGCTGCAGAGCTGCGCCCAAGCCAACCTCATAGGTTCAACAAGACCAAGTGCAAGATCCTGCATCTGGGTTGGGACAATCCCAAGCACCAATATAGGCTGAGCAGGGACTGGCTTGAGAGCAGCCCTGAAGAAAAGGACTTAGGGGTGCTGGGGATGAGAAGCTTAACATGAGCCAGCAGTGTGCACTCGCAGGCCAGAAAGCCAACCAGAGCTTAGCTGCATCAAGAGAAGTGTGGCCAGCAGGTCAAGGGAGGTGATTCTCCTCCTCTGCTCCACTTTGGTGAGACCCCACCTGGTGTACTGTGTCCAATTCTGGAGCCCCTAGTACAGGAAGGATCTGGAGGTGCTGGAGGGTGTCCAGAGAAGGGCCATGAGGATGATCAGAGGGCTGGAGCACCTCTCCTGTGAGGACAGACTGAGGGAGTTGGGGCTGTGCAGTCTGGAGAAGAGAAGGCTCTGAGGAGATCTTGTTGTGGCCTTGCAGTATCTGAAGGGAGCCTACAAGAAGGCTGGGGAGGGACTTTTTAGGGTGTCAGGGAGTGATAGGGCTGGGGGGAATGGAATAAAACTAGAAATGGGTAGATTCAGATTGGATGTTAGGAAGACATTCTGAACTTCACAGGTGGGTGGTGAGACACTGGAACAGGCAGCCCAGGGAGGTGGTGGAAAGCATTTTCTTTTATATATTGCTTTTTTCACATTTTTAAGATTATTTCACCTGAATTTATTACTTGGGTGAAGAGCTGTTCTTGGTTTTTTTTTCATTAGTTGGTAAGTAAGTAGTGGCAATTGTAGAATCACAGAATGTTTGGTGTTGGATGGGACCTTTAAAGGTCAGCTAGTCTAGCTGCCCCCCTGCAGTTAGCAGGGTCATTTTAACTATGTCAGGCTGCTCAGAGCCCCATCCAACCTGACCCTGAATATTTCCAGGAAAGGCAGAAAAAGGCCCCTTGCTGTTTGGGATCTTTAAATCTATGATGCCAAGACAGAGAATTAAATGCCTGCCCTTGAAACTTCCTGCTAGACCATTTCTTGTGCTCAGTAAGATGTATAAAGCAAGTGTTAGGGTTGCTGTTAAGTGCTGACATTGAAGAACTGATGTTTACTGGGGTATATTGAATGTCTCTAAAATTCAAACAGCCTCTGGCATGGATTTAATGCTTTGAATCAAATTGCTGGGTTCAGAGCAAGCTTTATGATGAAATTTTAGAGCATGTGAGTTGTATTTCAACAGTGAGTGTCAAGCCTAAGTTAACCCAGGTTTGTGCACCTGGACTGAGTTTAATAGATTAATGTTTTTGATTTGGAAACAGTTTTAAAATCAGCTAAAACCTCTGAAGGTGTGAACTCATTGAAATGAAAGATAAGTGTGCTGGAGCCCAGTTTCTGAAGAGAGTTGATGTTCACCAGTTCTAGGCTTTTCTGCAGTGCCTTGGAGGCTTTCATATATCCAGTAAAATTTGATTACTGAATTGCAGATGAAAAGGCAAATAGTCGTTTGAAAGAGTGAGCCCTTTGAAGAGTGCCCTTGTAGTGCAGTCCTTGCCTCTGGCCTCTATTTCTGTGATAAAAAAGCAGAAGTTAGGGATCTGGCATGTCAGATTATCCATTGCTGATGTAAATCCCTGTCTCTCTTCCTACCCTTCCCCAGGAGGTGTGGACAGGCAGAGGTTGGTCTCTTCTCCCAGGCAACCAGCACCAGAACAAGAGGACACAGTCTTAGGCTGCACCAGGGGAGGTTTAGGCTGGAGGTTAGGAAGAAGTTCTATACAGAGAGAGTGATTGCCCATTGGAATGGGCTGCCCGGGGAGGTGGTGGAGTCACCTTCATTGGAGGTGTTCAGGAGGAGACTTGATGAGGTGCTTGGTGCCATGGTTTAGTTGATTAGGTGGTGTTGGATGATGGGTTGGACATGATGATCTTGAAGGTCTCTTCCAACCTGGTCTATTCTATTCTATTCTATTCTATTCTATTCTATTCTATTCTATTCTATTCTATTCTATTCTATTCTATCCTATCCTATTCTATACTTTATGCCTGTGTTGGGGAACCTGCATGTCATCCTCTTATGACAAGGAACTGTATTTGAAGCAGGCTCTTTAAAAGCAAGCAGGGTTCCTGTTTCTGTAGAAGGTGATTGTAGTAGTTTTAGGCTTTGCCTTTAAAATTTTGTTACCGATTTAGAGCAGAAAAGTAAAAGAATGTAAATAAATCACTATTGAGTGCAAAAAGGAAACCAAAAGATGATTCTAAATGATGCCATTGGAAAGCTATCTACCATAAGACCGCTTGTACCACAACATTCTGGGCGCTTCTCTTCTCTGCTTGCTTTGTTGCTTTGGAGAGGATACCAACCCTGCTTCTGCTGGACCTTGGCTGCATTGTTTTGGTGAAGTTGTAACAACTACTTTCACTCTGCTCCTTTCTCCCTTTTGGACAGGGGGTGGGGAGGCAGAGGGACAGCTCTCCTGGTCTTTGACCAGGGCAGGTTTGTGCTGTTTGTTAATTGTAAATACCTGTAAATATTGTAAATCCTGACTCTTTTGTACATATTCACTGCATTCCACTGTAGGCTCTACTTTTGCTTGTAAATACAGCCTCCAGTTGCTTCCAACTGAGCTGGTCTGGCAAAGTTAATGTTGGGGGGGGGTGAAATTTCAACCCCCCCCAATGATCCTAAGCGCAATGGTGGTCTTGATCTGTGTGAAGTTCAGACAGCATGCTTCATTGGAGGTGTTCAGGAGGAGACTTGATGGGGTGCTTGGTGCCATGGTTTAGTTGTTTAGGTGGTTTGGATTGGTTGATGGGTTGGACGCTATGACCTTGAAGGTCTCTTCCAACCTGGTTTATTCTATTCTATTGTATTACTTCTATTGTATTGTATTACTTCTATTGTATTGTATTGTATATGAGGACAGTTAAGCCAGGTCTAGTTCAAATCCTTCACTAGAGTCGACAAAAATAAGCTTTTACAAAAATAACTTTGTTCAAAGCCTGAAGTAATTCACATTGGGGGGGGGGGTGTTGTTGTTCGCTGTGTGGATGCATTGCTGGGGATGTGTGCTGGTGTTTGGTAGATGACACTGACAGCATTCTGAGTGGAGTTTAGTGTACAATGGAAATGACCGAGGGGAGTTAAGGGAATGATTCATCTGCCAACCTCTGTGCTCTTAGCTGTCTGCCCTGGGGCAGCATGGTGCATGGTGGGTGAGGAGTGGAAAGCATGGACACCATGGGTTGTGAGTACAGTTTTGGGCTCCCAGTTCAAGAGAGACAGAGACCTGCTGGAGAGATTCCAACAGAGAGCGACAAGGATGATTAGGGGACTTGAGCATCTCCCCTATGAAGAGAGACTGAGAGCCCTGGGGCTGTTGAGGCTGGAGAAGAGAAAACTGAGAGGAGACCTGATCAATGTCTATCAGTACCTGAAGGGTGGGTGTCAAGGGGAGGGGGCCAAGCTCCTTTTGGTGGTGCACAGTAATAATCCAAGGAACACTAGGTACAAGCTGGAACATAGAAGGTTTCAGCTCAACATGAGGAGAAACTTCTTTATAGTGAGGGTGACAGAGCCCTGGAGCAGGCTGCCCAGAGAGGTTGTGGAGTCTCCTTCTCTGGAGACATTCAACCCCCATCTGGATGCATTGCTGTGCAGACTCCCCTGGGTGATGCTGCTCTGGCAGGGGTTTGGACTTGATGATCTCTGGAGGTCCCTTCCAACCTCTAATGTACTTGGATACTGTGAGTCCTTTCATGCACCACATCACCTCTTTGTTCTAGAAGCAGTATAAGGAATTGAGGGTAGGGTCAAGCCCATTCAAATCACATGATACAACATTTTCCTGAATATAACCAATGAAACAAAATGTAGGGAAACAAGCAGATGAGTTGTGTAGCAGTCTTCTAATTTGGGTCCAAGTCCATAATACCCATGGCAAAATTCTTCCTGTTGAGCAGCCATGCTCTCTATTTCTCATCTACAGCTACATTCTTCGTTGCTGGATACTTTTTTAGTGTCTGAAAAGCTGCATCTCCCTGCTGTTTGCAGTCTGTCCCACGTTTTGGTAAGAGCACTCAGCTGTTCTGGGAATGTTACATGGTCAAAGCACTCAACAAATGCTAGCAAATTAATTGGTTAAATTACAGAACAGAGTATTCCTGCAGCAATGCAAAAGAATGTACTTAGCATAGATGAAAGTACCAATAAATGGATTCCAAATCTCTTTAGCACATGTAGCAGTCACACTGTGCTGTTGTCTGGTGAATACATTTGGATAAGTGTCTTAATCCAATAATTTCACATGAATAATGACTCAAAATTTCATGCCATAAAACTGCCATATACAATGTAAGGTTCTTTTAGATGTCTGTGTGACTAGCAGGAAGTATTCCCATGTTTTCCTTATTCAATGATGTTTTTATGATGAGGTAGTTTTAAATTGTTATTACACAGTGATTTCTTTTTTAAGGAATTGGAGAAATACCCAGGGAAATCTCCCTTCTCAGCAGAGCCTGAGGGAGCTGAGGGCTCTTTAGCTTGGAGAGGAGGAGCCTGAGGGGTGACTTCATTCATGTTGACAAAGATGTGCAGGGTGAGTGCCAAGAGAGAGCCAGGTTCTGCTGGGTGATGCCCAATGACAGCACAAGGGGCAATGGTGGAAGCTGAGGCATAGGAAGTTCCATGGAAACATGAGTGTGGTGGGTTGAAATTTCGCCCCCAACATCAACTTTGCCAGACCAGACCAGTTGGAAGCAAATGAAAGCTGTAATTACAGGCAAAACTCTAATCTACAATGGAATGCAATGAATATGTACAAAATATACAGGATTTACAATATTTACAGTTATTTACAATTAATAAACAGCACAAGGACTCCCCTGGTCCAAGATCAGGGGAAGCTACTAGCTTCTCCTTTTGTGCCTACTGAGACCTCCCTGTACAAAAGAAAGGAGAAAGGAGCAGAGAAAGTTGTTGTTAGACTTAACCAAAACAAGGCCAAGCAGAAGCAAGGTAAGTATCTCTCCAGAGTCATGAAGCAAGAAGAGAAAAGGAAATTGTTTTGGTACCTCCAGTTTAAGTTCCTTACCTCTCCAATGGAATAGTTTAAAATTTTCATTGTTTTCCTTTTCACACCCAGTAGTGATTTATTTACATTTTATTACTTTTCTGCTCAAGATCTCATGAGGAGAGCCTGAGGGAGCAGAGGTCTGTGTAGCTTGAAGAGAAAGAGCCTGAGGGTGACCTCATTCTTGTTGATAAAGATGTGCAAGGGTGAGTGCCAAGAGGATGGAGCCAGGCTCTGCTGGGTGATGCCCAATGACAGCACAAGGGGCAGTGGTGGAAGCTGAGGCGTATGGAGTTCCATGGAAACAGGAGGAAGAATTTTTTTCCCCTGTGAGGGTGACAGAACACTGGAAGAGGCTGTCCAAAGGGGTTGTGGAGTCTCCCTCTCTGGAGATACTCAAAACCTGCCTTGATGAGTTCCTGTGTGATCTGCTCTAGGTGACCCTGCTCTGGCAGGGGGGTTGGACTGGATGAGCTTTCGAGGTCCCTTCCATCCTCTAACATTCTGTGATTCTGTGATTGAAACAAGGAAAGTTATTTGTCAGTTTTCCTTAAAATCACAGTAATCCCTGAAAAATAAAGCTGGATAGAAACAGAGCAGAGGGAGGCTGGAAGGAAAGGAGAGAAATAGTCTATTAGTGCTAGAATCTGTGCTAATTTAGGAGCCTAGAAAGCATGAATGCTGTTTCACCTCCTACTGCACTTGGCAATTGCATGACTGACTGAAGTGTTTTCACCCGGATGCAGGCAGGAATTGCACAAAATGTACAGAGATGGTAAAAACCTTTAAACAAGGTCACTGCTGGTGACACTGAGAGTTGCTCTGCAAGGTGCTTTCCTCAAGCTCCTCCAGGTAATGAAGAAAATGTAATAGTGAATGTATCTAATCTTCCCAATTCTACTTCTGTTTTCCAACTGCTAAAATATTGCAGCCCTCCATAATGTTAGCTGCATCTTGGTCTTCTGATAATGTACATAATTGAAAAACACTTCTGCTGTATTTCTGAGTTCAGAAACCTTTTGTCTCTGTTGTGTCTCCAGCCATTCTCTCCAACCCACTTATTTTTCTCAGATGGCACATTTCCTTCAGTATACTTGGAGAAAATAATACAGAATACAAAATACAGAATACAGAAATAACCAGGTTGGAAAAGACCTTCAAGATCATCCAGTCCAACCTATCACCCGACACCATCTAATTAACTAAACCATGGCACTAAGTGCCTCATCCAGTCTTATTTTAAACACCTCCAGTGATGGTGACTCCACCAGCTCCCTGGGCAGCCCATTCCAATGGGCAATCACTCTCTCTGTATAGAACTTCTTCCTAACATCGAGCCTAAACCTCCCCTGGTGCAGCTTGAGACTGTGTCCTCTCCTTCTGCCACAGGGTGCATGGGAGAAGAGAGCAACCCCCACCTGGCTACAACCTCCCTTCAGGTAGTTGGAGATGGCAACAAGGTCTCCCCTGAGCCTCCTCTTCTCCAGGCTAAACACCCCCAGCTCCCTCAGGCTCTCCCCACAGGGCTGTGCTCCAGACCCCTCCCAATCTTTGTTGCCATTCTCTGGACACGTTCCAGCATCTCAACACCTTTCTTAAATTGAGGAGCCCAGAACTGGACACAGGACTCAAGGTGTGGCTTATCCAGTGCTGAGTACAGGGCAGAATGACTTCCCTGCTCCTGCTGCCCACACTATTCCTGATGTAGGCCAGGATGCCATTGGCCTTCTTGGCCAACTGGTCACACTGCTGGCTCATGTTCAGCCTATTGTCAACAAGTACCTTCAGGTCAATTTCTGCCTGGCCGCTCTTCAGCCACTCTGTTTCCAGCCTGTAGCTCTGCATGGGATTGTTGTGGCCAAAGTGCAGAACCCAGCATTTGGACTTGTTATCTGCCATCCTGTTGGACTCTACCCATCTGTCCAGCCTGTCAAGGTCCTTCCTACCCTGTAGGAAGGAGCCTTCCTACCCTGTAACAGATCAACACCTGGCCCCAACTTGGTGTCATGTGCAAACTTACTGATGATGGAATTTGCAATGGCATATGCCTTTTGCAATGGCAGGAAGAGATTTTGGGGCTTTGCAATGAGGCCATTCTAGACTGCATGTTTTTTTTCTACTTCTAATCTTTGTTTTCATGCTGATGGAAAATTTAAAAGTTATAAATATATCACATAAGAGTATTCCACTTTAAAGGAAATATTTCTTCTGTGAGATGAAGTTTATGTGATGAATAGTCCCAATGAATCCACTTGGGGCAGGATAGAAGTGCTCCAGGAATCACAGAATCACAGAACTTCAGGGACTGGAATGGACCTCAAAAGCTCATCCAGTCCAACCGCCCTGCCAGAGCAGGATCACCTACAGCAGATTACGTGGGAACACATCCAGGCGTGTTTTGACTATCTCCAGAGAGAGAGACTCCCCAACCCCCCTGGGCAGCCTCTTCCAGTGCTCTCTCACCCTTACAGTGAAAACATTCTTACTGCTGTTTCCATGGAACTTCCTATGTCTCAACTTCCATCATTGCCCCTTGTGCTGTCATTGGGCACCACTGAGCAGAATCAGGCTCCATCCTCCTGGCACTCACCCTTTACATCTTTATAAACATTGATAAGGTCACCTCTCAGTCTCCTCCTCTCCAAGCTAAAGAGCCCTCAACTCCCTCAGTCTCTCCTCATATGGAAGGTGTTTCACTCCCTTAATCATCCTTGTGGCTCTGTGCTGGACTCTTTCAAGCAGCTCACTGTCTTTCTTGAACTGAGGGGCCCAGAACTGGACACAATATTCCAGTTGTAACTTCACCAGCGCAGATTTGAGGGAGAGGAGAACCTCTCTTGACCTACTGGTCACTCCCCTTCTTATCCACTATAGATTGGCCTCCTGGGCCACAAGAGCACATTGCTGGCTCATGGTCATCCTTCCATCCACCATGACCCCCAGGTTCCTTTCCCCTTCACTACCCTTCAGCAGGTCTGTCCCCACCCTATGCTGGTGCATGGAGTTGTTCCTTCCCAGGTGCAAGACTCTACACTTGCCCTTGTTGAACTTCATCAAATTTCTCCCTGCCCAACTCTCAGCCTGTCTTGGCAGTTGTCTTTGCAGTAGTTTGGAGGAAGCTTATGTGAGTGGTTAGCAATGTTGAATTGCTCATCTAAGGACAGACAAATGGGCTTACTGGAATTGACAGAAACAGAATGAGGAGCAAATGTGAGAAACTAATGAGCTCTGGTGTGTTGCATAGCCAAGAACACTGTATTTGTTAAAAATGTGGGCTACGTGCTCCAGCCAAGGTTAATAAAGAGTTACTCATAAAGAAGAAACCAGAATCAAATTGAATATTATGGTTTGAAGGTGGAACTTTTCCCTAGTTCCTGTGAGAATGAGAATAGGAACTTTCTGGACATCTTTGAGTAAAAAAAGCTAAATAAATACCATTGGATGCAAAATAATAACAACTGATTTGTCGGCATCACTCCATTGGCTTTGCTAATAGGGATAAAAGTTAGCTGCATTAACATTTCTGTCTCTTTTTGCTTCTTCACTCTATCTGCTACCAGGTGGTGCTTCTGCTTGGCTTTGCTGACCTTGGCTGCATTCCTTGTTGTGGCTAAGTACTAGCAGGCTATTACTAACTACTTTCTCCCCCTTCCCTTGTGCAGGGGGGAGACAAAAGGGGGTGGAGAGTGGAGAAGGAGGCTGTTGGTAGCCCACTGCCTTGTCCAGAGGGGTCTTTGTGTTGTTTCTAAATCCTAAATCTATGTAAATACATTTTGTACCTATTCATTACATTTCGTAATTCTAGATTTTAGTGCAGTAAATAGAGCTTCATTTGCTTCCAAACCTTCTGTGCTAGTCTGGTGATTTATTTTGGGGGTGATTCTCAAACCCACCACAGACAGTGAGACAGCACATGGGACTGTGAAGAAAATAATGAATTTTGACATGAGTTTCCTAAAGATTAGCCTTGTGGTGCTTTCCTGTCTGTTTGTTCTTTGGCATAAGCCTGAATTGCAGTTCTAATGCCCCATAAATTTACACATGCCCAATCTTACCAAGCTAACACAGAATCACAGAATGTTAAGGCATTGGAAGGGACCTCCAGATACTGAGTCCAATGCCCTTGCCAAAGCAGGATCACTTAGGGTAGTCTGCACAGGAATGCATCCGGGCAGGTTTTGATAGTCTCCAGACAAGGAGACTCTACAACCTCTCTGGGCAGCCTGTTCCAGTGCTCCATCACCCTCACCATACAGAAGTGTCTCCTCACATTGAGGTGGAACCTCCTGTGTTCTAATTTGCACCTGTTGTTCCTTGTCCTATCCCTGGGCACCACTGAAATGGGACAGTCACCTTCATCTTCACATGTGAATGGTTATGGATGTAGGTAACATCATCAGGGGCCTACCTCCAGGGTTTTCTGCTGCTTCTCCTCCTTGAATATCAGTGGAGCTCAAAAGTTCATATCTAAAGGATGAACTCTGCAAAGTCAGCATGAGAGAGAAGCTTGGAGAGGGAATAACTTGCTTTTCACAGAATCACAGAATCTTTCTTACAGAATTCATTGTGTTTGATCGTCAGGGTTGCTGTTTATTATCTCTGTGGTGAGTGGAAGACTTGCTGCAAGGGAAATAACAGGATCAGCAAGGGTCAGCAGCTGTCAGTGCTAATCCTGGTGCTCTCTCAGGAGAATAACATCCTGGGCTACGTTCACAAGTGTGGCAAAAATGTTGTGCCACTGTGAAACTTGCTTGCATTCAGGCTGTTGGCTGCTTTCTTTCCTGTCATACTTTGCCACCTGGGCACTTATGCTTCTAGTAGGGTTGGTTTCAGAGAAAATCCAAACACCCCCCCCCCCTTCTGATATCTCTTTTGATGGTTGAAATGGTGTCAGCAGGAATAGGGATAGCTGCTTTGTCTCCTGCCTTAAACCTGTAACAGCTTTAAACACCTGTTAGTAGGTGATTGTGATACTGGCTGTATGAGTGGGCTGCAATATGAGAATGTTGTTGTGCAGAACAAAATAGGAAACAGTGATATAGTATTGCTTGGGCCAGAGGACCCTCAGCCTTTTTCTTTTCTTTCTCATGAAAATATAATCTGTAGGGAAAAAAATGTTGAAAAAGCATCATTCCCTTTCTTATGTGAAAAAGTTTGATTTTGGCCAAGCACTTTAAGGGAGAATTTCCAGTGGTTTTGACCTTAAGCAATTGCACAGATGTCCCAATTAATATTGGTGGATAAGAAGCTCAACATGAGCCAGCAGTGTGCACTTGTAGCCCAATAACGCCAACCAGAGGTCTGGGCTGCATCAAGAGAAGCACAGCCAGCAGGTCGAGGGAGATGATTCTCCCCCTCTACTCTGCTCTGGTGAGACCCCACCTGGAGTACTGCCTCCAGTTCTGGAGCCCCTATTACAAGAAGGAACTGGAGGTGCTGGTGCATGTCCAGAGAAGGGCCACAAGGATGATCAGAGGGCTGGAGCTCCTCTCCAATGCAGACAGACTGAGAGAGTTGGGGTTGTTCAGTCTGGAGAGGAGAAGGCTCTGAGGAGATCTTGTTGTGGCCTTGCAGTATCGGAAGAGGGGCTACAAGAAGGCTGGGGAGGGACTTTTTAGGGTGTCAGGGAATGATAGGGCTGGGGGGAATGGAATAAAACTAGAAATGGGTAGATTCAGAGATTGGATGTTAGGAAGAAGTTCTTCCCCATAAGGTTGGTGAGACAGTGGAACAGGTTGCCCAGGGAGGTGGTGGAAGCCTCATCCCTGGAGGATTTTAAGGCCAGGCTGGATGTGGCTGTGACCAACCTGCTGTAGTGTGAGGTGTCCCTTCCCATGTCAGGGGGTTTGGAACTGGCTGATGCTTGAGGTCCCTTCCAACCCTGACAATTCTATGACTCTATCTCTTTCAAAAACTTTAAATGTGTATATCTGGATATACATAGATATTATTTATGCATACATAAGTACATGCAGTTAATGAAACTTTACTGTTGTTCTAGAAGTTACTTATCCTATACAAGGATTGAAGTTGTTTGGCAGGACAGAAAGAAGTCGGTTTTGGTTGGTTGGTTTTTCTTTCTTTGTGTTGGGATTTGTTGTTGTTTTTGGTTTTGTTTCTGGGCTTTTTTTGTGGCAATCAAAAGTTTCACAACAATTCCTCATAGATTCTCAAGTGGTTGGTGGCCATTCATTCCTAACACCATGCCATGGGTTGCCTGTGTCTTATAGATCATTGAACTCTTCAGTACTGGAACAACATCTCTGTTACAAAATAGTAATGATGTAAAGCAGACTGCATGACAAGGGGATAACCAACTCCTCTTGCTGCTTACTTCCAGGTAAAGACTTTGCAGTTATTATGGGCAAATTATATTTAGTTACTTTTCTCTTAGGTAAATACAGATCATTGCAAGAAGTCTTGATATAGTAAGAAGTATCCAGTTTTAAGGATCATTGCCTTGGTTTTTCTGTGGGTTCTTCTTGCAACAGAAGTTTCAGGGTTTGCTGAAACAGCAAACAGCAAAGAGCAGTAATGTGGTTCAGTCAATCAGAGCAATATGTGTAGTGATCAATAATCAAGTGATTTGTGAAAAGCAGTTGATGAGAGCGAGTGTGTGTTGTTTCCAGAGGGGTGCATTCTGCCGGAGCAAGGCATGCTGCAGTGGGTAACACTGTTGCACTATGAGCTAAGCAGCCCCTGCTCGTTAGCGAGAGTGAGTCTTGATTGCAAGTGACATCAAGAGGTGGATCGAAAAAATGCTACTTCAAAGAATGATGATTTTGTCTAAAGTAGGGAAGTGCGAGGTAGGTTGGCTGAATCTCATGCCTGTAGTGGCTTAGGGGAAGGTCACTTGTTCAGTCGTTTGATTTTGGGATGTCTTTTTGATGGCTTTGCTTTCACGCAGTGTTTACTCTTCATATGGCTGTGACAAGCCAAAGGAAAATGTGACAACGATTTCAAATGGATTGCCATCAAAATGAAACAAAAGTGAATACATGTGCAGTGACAGATGCTTTTGTTTTTTTTTTTTTTGTCTTGTTTGTTGCATGCCAGGGGCTAGAAGGGACCTCCAGACATCATCGAGTCCAACCCCTGCCAGAGCAGGACCATAAAATCTAGCACAGATCACACAGGAATAAATCCAGATGGGTCTGGAAAGTCTCCAGAGAAGGAAACTCCACAGCCTCTTCCAGTGCTCTGTGAGGCTCACAGTGAAGAAGTTCCTCCTCATGTAGAGAGGGAACCTCCTGTGCTGGAGTTTATATCCATTGCCCCTTATTTCAACAATTTTTCTCCTGTGAAAGAAGAAATTTTTCAGGGAAGAAATAAATCTGACATTGTTAAAGTTTACAGTGCAAGTTGTAATGTGACATTGTTTGGATCTTTAGTACCTTACAGATCATAGAATCATAGAATTGTCAGGGTTGGAAGGGACCTCAAGGATCATCCAGTTCCAACACCCCTGCCATGGGCAGGGACACCTCACACTAGAGCAGGGTGCTCAGAGACACATCCAGCCTGGCCTTAAAATCTTCCAGGGATGAGGCTTCCACCACCTAGGCAACCTGTTCCACTGTCTCACCACTCTCATGGAGAAAAATTTCTAGTTTTGCTCTATTTCCCCTAGTCCTGTCACTACCTCACACCCTTACATGTCCCTCCCCAGCTTTCTTGTAGCCCCCTTCAGATACTGTAGGTCTCAGATACAAGTAGGTCTCCTGGGAGCCTTCTCTTTTCCAGACTGAACAGCCCCAACTCTCTCAGTCTGTGATCATAGCAGAGGTGCTCCAGCCCTCTGCGCATCCTCGTGGCCCTTCTCTGGACACCTTCCAGCACCTCCAGATCCTTCCTGTAATAGAGGCTCCAGAACTGGACTCAATACTCCAGGTGGGGTCTCACCAGAGCGGAGCAGTGTGGGCGAATCACCTCCCTCAACCTGCTGGCTGTGTTTCTCTTGCTGCAGCCATATCTTCTCAGGAAGCTAAACTCAGGTGATTGGTTGGATGTTCATTAAATGAATAGTGAATGTTTTGCAGCATTGTGAGGCATGCAGTCCACCATGCTATTTTAGTTATTGTAATCTTTGTACTTTTTCATTATTAAGCATTTCCTTTTCCTATTAGAAAAGCTTTGCAGTCTTGCAATGCTTTTGTCATGTGGTTAAGTTCCTACTTGTGTAAGTAATCCCTTTAAAATTCCTTGAGACTGCCAGTGTGAATTGTCTCGTAGTCTAGGTCTAAATTTATAAAGGATTTTCATTTCTATTCTTCTAGGGTAGACGTATATCAAACACTGAAAGTGCTGTAAGTGTTCTTTACCCCAAGCAGTAAAAGATGCCATGAATTTCAGAAGTGACAGTTGCTGTAATGCATACCAAGAACAGCAGAAATTATGGTGACTGCTGAGATGCTGAAAACACTGTAGGAATTTCTTGAAAGAAGGAAAATGGGGATCTCATTCGGCTTTTATTGCACTGGTTTTGTGCCACTGAATTCAGAGGCTGTCATCCTGTTTTAGGAGTATGCATTCAGTTAGATATCAGGGTTTCTATTGGAAGGAGCACCATCCTGGCCTGCATCAGGAATAGTGTGGCCAGCAGGAGCAGGGAGGTCATTGTGCCCCTGGACTCTGCACTGGTTAGGCCACACCTTGAGTACTGTGTCCAGTTCTGGGCCCCTCAGTTTAGGAAGGACATTGAGACACTTGAATGTGTCCAGAAAAAGGGCAACAAGGCTGGGGAGAGGCCTTGAGCACAGCCCTGTGAGGAGAGGCTGAGGGAGCTGGGGTTGTGTAGCCTGGAGAAGAGAAGGCTCAGGGGAGACCTCATTGCTCTCTACAACTACCTGAAGGGAGGTTGTAGCCAGGAGGGGGTTGGTCTCTTCTCTCTGGCAACCAGCACCAGAACAAGAGGACACAGTCTCAAGCTGTGCCAGGGGAAGTTTAGGCTGGAGGTGAGGAGAAAGTTCTTCACTGATAGAGTCATTCGCCATTGGAATGTGCTGCCCAGGGAGGTGGTGGAGTCACCATCCCTGGAGGTGTTCAAGAGGGGACTGGACGTGGCACTTGGTGCCATGGTCTAGTCATGAGGTCTGTGGTGACAGGTTGGACTTGATGATCTTCGAGGTCTCTTCCAACCTTAGTGATACTGTGATACTCTGTGATACCATACTGTGAAGCTCTGTCAGTAGCTAAGGGTCACTAGTACCCTCATATTTAACATAGTAGGGGTAGTGGTACCCATGAGTATTTAACACTTCCCTAACTTCTCAAAAAAAAGTTAATTTGGATTGAATTCTTTGTCATGTCCAGTCCTCCTCCAGTCCAGGAGCACCTTTCCTATGAGGAAATTTTTTACAGTGAGGGTGGTGAAACACTGGCACAAGTTGCCCAAAGAGGTGGTAGGTGTCCCATCTTTGGAAACATTCCAGGTCAGGTTAGATGATGTTCTCAGCAACCTTACCTAGTTGCAGATGTCCCTGTGTCTCAGTCCAGAGAGGGAAGGAGACTAAGTTCTTTTGAGCATTCCTGTGTTGTGAAATTAGAGGCACAAATGAGACCAAAATATCAACAGCCCTCCAGGCTATTTATTAACAGAATAAAGTGGATGGAACAGAAGAAGGGAGAGAGAGAGGGTAAAAATAGAGAGTGAGACGGAGAAGAGGGAGAGAGAAGAGGAATTACATTACCACACCCCTACAGCCCCAAAAGACAGTTTGGGTCTGTGGAGGAAGGTTGCTGCCTCTTTGGCTTGGAGGAGATGTCATCCTTGTTGGCAATGCTGTCCTCCACTGGAGGAGGGGAGGGAGAGATCCCAAAGTCCAAGTCCTTCTCTGAGCAGCCTCTTCAGCTCCATGAGTTGCAGCAGGTAGAACTTAGGACATGGAGAGAGAGTTCCTCCTGGTGTGCTGCTTCCAGGCTCCATGGTGATGTCTTTTCTCCTGGGTCTGTCCTTTTGTCTCCTTGTATTTTCTTCTCCATTTTTCTTCTCCTGAGCAGGCATTGCTCAGGTCTTTTATACAGTTTTTCAGTCACAGGTTTTTTAGGTATGTGTGCAGGTGGTGAATCCATTGTCCTTTGCACCATCCTCCCTTCCCGGGGTAGCTGATGGGTAGAGCTGATCTTGTCTGTGCACATTCTGGAGAGTCCTTATCCAGTGGCACCTTCTCACCATCCCCTCCCTTGGCAGCTGTTGTCTGGGTGAGGAGCAAAGGTGATTTTATCTTTGTTGATTCACATCAAGAGAGACAAGATTTAGTCTCTTACAGAGTGTTTAAACACTGGCACAGGTTGCCCAGAGAGGTGGTAGATGTCCCACATTTGGAAACATTCCAGGTCAGGTTAAATGATGTTCTCAGCAACCTTACCTAGTTGCAGGTGTCCCTGTTCACAGCAGGATTAGATGAACTTTAAAGGTTCCTTCCAAAGCAAGCACTCTGTGATTCTTCATCTGAATCAGCAGGGCCAAAGGAAGAAAATTCATAGGCCTTGCAGAGTTTTAAATTCTACCATTCTTGACTTCATGACTTTTCAATAATTTCAGCCTACCTTGTCAGGTTGAGAGAGACTGAAGGTGACCAGTGGAACTGAAAGTATTTCACCCTCAGCAGGGGTTGCTTTTGAAGATCATAGAGGCACAGCAAAGTGTTTGGGCTTCCTAAGAACAGCAATTCTGGGTCTCCTCTATGAGCATTTGCCACAGGCACAGAAGGAATACTGCCATGGGGGTCTCCCAGAATAGGCTGGAAAGCATCAGTTATTCCACTTTCTCTGTGTGTGTGTGGTGTTATTCCCATACTTTTCAGGATTCTTTTTCAGAAATGTACTTTTCTTTTTATATATATTAAAAATGACTTCCAGTAATGTGAGAGTCTTTCAGAAGTAAGGACTGATGCCTTTTAAGTATTAGCAGGCCATGAGTTATAAAGTCTGACAAAAAATGTGTTGGTGGAATCTTGAAGATGGTGATCCAAAACAACTCTGCACAGAACAGATACAAACTTGAACACAGAAGGTTTCACCTGGACATGAGGTGAAGCTTCTATACAGGGAAGATGACAGAGCCCTGGGACAGGCTGTCCAGGGAGGCTGTGGAGTCTCCTTCTCTGGAGACTTCAAAACCTGCCTGGGTAAATTCCTGTGTATCACAGTCTCACATTATCACCAAGGTTGGAAGAGACCTCAAAGATCACCGAGTCCAACCTGTCACCGCAGACCTCATGACTAGACCATGGCACCAAGTGCCACATCCAGTCCCCTCTTGAACACCTCCAGGGATGGTGACTCCACCACCTCCCTGGGCAGCACATTCCAATGACCAATGACTCTCTCAGTGAAGAACTTTCTCCTCACCTCGAGCCTAAACTTCCCCTGGTGCAGCTTGAGACTGTGTCCCCTTGTTCTGGTGCTGGTTGCCAGAGAAAAGAGACCAACTCCCTCCTGGCTACAACCACCTTTCAGGTAGTTGTAGAGAGCAATGAGGTCACCCCTGAGCCTCCTCTTCTCCAGGCTAAACAATCCCAGCTCCTTCAGCCTTCTCTCACAGGGCTGTGCTCAAGGCCTCTCCCCAGCCTTGTTGCCCTTCTCTGGACATGTTCAAGTGTCTCGATGTCCTTCTTAAACTGAGGGGCCCAGAACTGGACACAGGACTCAAGGTGTGGCCTAACCAGTGCAGAGTCCAGGGGCACAATGCTCCTGCTGGCCACACTATTCCTAATGCAGGCCAGGATGCCATTGGCCTTCTTGGCCTCCTGGGCACACTGCTGGCTCATGTTTAGGCAGCTGTCGATCAGCACCCCCAGGTCCCTCTCTGTTTGGCAGCTCTCCAGCCACTCCGACCCCAGCCTGTAGCTCTGCATGGGGTTGTTGTGGACAAAGTGCAGCACCTGGCACTTCCTGCTTTAGCAGGGGAGTTGGACCCAATGATCTCTGGAGGTCCCTTCCAGCCTCTAACATTCTATGCTTCTGTGATCTATATCTGTATGTATATTTCTGCAAAACTGGAACACTTCTCCTATTTTAGAAGCTGATGTTGTATTTCAGAAATAGGCAGGCACTGTCATTGATTAATTTGTCCAGTAAGTTTCTAGGCCTCTCTGGTAACTTTCTAGACTTTGGAAGATATTGCTGGAACAAAATTAGCTATTTCAAGTAGGGGCTCATTTTTACAAGCAAAGTGAGACAGTGGTCCCTGCACTGAAGGTGAGGTATGGGCTGAAAGTCTCTATTCCGTGTTTCCCTGTATTTCCACATTTTTCTTATTGAGTTATATATGTCCAAATTTTAAATAGGTAACATATTTCAGGGATCTTGGAGCAACAAAAACTGGCAGAAGTAATTTCAAACCTTTTCCTATTTTCCTATGTGTAACCTACAGAATCACAGAATCATAGAGTGGTCTGGGCTGGATGGGACCTCCTAAGGTCATCCAGTCCAACCTCCCCCCAGTCAGCAGGGACATCTCCAACTAGATCAGGCTGCCCAGGGCCTCCTTGAGCCTCACCTTGAATATCTCCAGGGAAGGAGTCTCAACCACCTCAACACTGGAACACCTGTTCCAGTGTTCCACCACTCTCATAGTGAAGAACCTGTTCCTGACATCCAATCTAAATCTGCTCTGCTCTAGTTTGAAGCCATTGCCCCTCACCCTGTCATGGCAGGTCCTTGCAAACAGTCTTTCCCCATCCTTCCTGTAGCCCCCTTAAGGTACTGGAAGGCTGCTATTAGGTCTCCCTGGAGCTTCCTCTTCTCCAGGCTGAACAACCCCAGCTCCCTGAGCCTTTCCTCACAGCAGAAAAGATATAAACAAAAGATACATAAGCACATTCTCTGCAATGTTCTCTACTCTCGTAGTCCACACAGGGGAGTCAATTACACTCATGGGAAATCGATGCAAGGAAGAACTTATCATAATAAATATCTTACTGCCCAGTAGGTCTTTTTAGGTCCTGATATTCTCTGATACATTTTCATGGATGTGCACTGGGACATACACTCATGCTGTGGCGTTATAGCAATTGTACCTTGAAAATACTTCTGCATTCACTAATAGTGAATAGTAATTAGATTCCCTCTGCACATTTTTAGTTTTGATGCATAAGCATTTCTATAAATGCTATAAATATCTGGGTACTGCTATGAAAAGGTTATTAGAAATGTGACACAGATAGATAGGCTTTGTGTTAAAATAATTCCCCAGCTTCATAAGTGAAGCCCTGTGAGGACAGACTGAGGCATTTGGGGCTACTCAGTCTGTAGAAGAGAGGCCTCTGAGGAGACCTTATTGTGGCTTTCCAGTATCTGAAGGGGGATACAAGAAAGCTGGGGAGGGACTTTTGAGGGTGTCAGGGAGTGATAGGTCTGGGGGGAATGGAGCAAAACTAGAAATGGGTAGATTCAGATTGGATGTTAGGAAGAAGTTCTTCCCCATGAGGGCGGTGAGACACTGGAACGGATTGCCCAGGGAGGTGGTGGAAGCCTCATCCCTGGAGGATTTTAAGGCCAGGCTGGGTGTGGCTGTGAGCAACCTGCTGTAGTGTGGGGTGTCCCTTCCCATGTCAGGGGGGTTGGAACTGGATGATCCTCAAGTCCCTTCCAAACCTAACAATTCTATGATTCTGTATTGACCTTGTGTGACTATAACAAAATATTTTAGCTGCTTCTGTAGGGTGTTGTGTCATCCTGGGGAACATGCAAAGGTCCCCGTCTCCCTGATTGTCCTTTAGAGTCTTTTTCTGATACATGTGACAGATATTCTGGCTTGCTGGATGTCTTTCTCCAAATCCCCAGTGTTGATTAGGAGATGGAGGCGAATGTGTAGTTGTTACAAATGTGTTGTTTATTTTATAAATGATATGGCAAATATTCATACAAATCTTAACAACCTTTTAGTCATTTGAAAAATTGCCAAAACATATTAGAAGGGTTACATGTATCTATTTACAGTGGGAATGTATGGGCAACTATAACAATTTTAGCCATTCTATGCAAACCAGGAGGAATATCAGGATGATTCAATCCCCAGGAGCAAAACGGCTCTCGACCGCACAGAGGGAGACTCAACCAGAAGTGTTAAGCCAAAGAGGCAATGAACTAACCACTCACAGCTGGTTCCACCCAAGCAGGGAGTGCTGCTGCTGTGTGTAGCTGTTGAGGCCTTGGGGCACTCTCCTGCACCAGGCAGGGCAGGTTGCCGGCAGGAAGGCCACGCGGTCTTCGATGGCTGGTCTGGCTTCAGCGGGCGGCAGGGCTGTTAACGACGCTTCTGGCAATGGGCCCTTGCTTTGTCCTGGGGAAACTGAGGCACAGCAAATCCTGGTTGCAGGGGGAAGCAGGCTTGGCTCTGACTTCTAAGCTTGTGGCTTCTCTCATAGCTTGCAGTGTGTAGGCTCGTGGCTTTATCCCAGGCTCTGGACTGGGCACTCGAGGCAATGCAACTCAAGGCAACTTCAAGCCAGATAGGTTCCAAGCAGGTGCAAGCAAGGCAAGGTTTAAGCAAGGCAAAGGCAACTAGAGATCAGCCTGGATATAAATCTTGCCCGAGATTTGATTGGGCCAATATGGCAACTGAAGCCAGCACATAGTTACCCAGTGAGCAGGGGTTCTGCCAGGCTGTGGCCATAAAAGGGAGAACCATAGGCCTGGTCAGGGCAGGAGCAGTGGGCGGTCCACATGGCTCTTACCCCAGGAGCAGAGATGTTCTCACACAGTCCTGTTCCCTTTGTTCCTTTTGTCGCATTTACCCTGACTTTCTGCAGGAAGGAGTGGGGGAGAGTGGGACCATGTCTAGACACATTAGAGTCTGTCTGGGTTTGTGCTGGGGCTATTTTCCCCTACCATGACAGTAGTTTACATGAAAGAACATTATATCAGCTCCAGATTGGCAAGACAAGGCAGAAAATAGGCCTTTTCCAAAGTTCCACACCCCATGGCTTTCAGGATGCTTTTCGGCAAACTGTTGTATCATTCAGTCTTTCCTGCAGCCAGTGCATAGTAGGGATGTGGCATAGCCACTCCATGCCCTGCTCTTTGGCCCAGGTTTTTATGAGATTGTTTTTGAAATGAGTTCTGTTTGATTCAGTCCTCTCTGGACTTCTGTGTCTCCGCAGGATTTGTCTTTCCAGACCAAGAATGGCGTTACGTGCGGTAGCATGAGGAACTAGACAAGTTTCCAACCATCCAGTGCTTGCCTCTACCATAGTAAGCACTTATTGCTTACCAGATTGAGAAAGAGGTAGAGTGATGTAGTCAATCTGACAGGCTTTGCTTTTGCTTCCTTGCCTCATGTTGGGCAGCCAGTTAATACAAATGTGGTGGGTTGAAATTCACCCCCAAAATAAAATTTCCAGAGCAGCTCAGTTTGAAGTAAACAAAGCTCTATTTACAAGCAAACTACAACCTAAAATATGAAATGCAATGAATATGTACAAAATATACAATATTTGCATGGTTTTACAGTTTATAAACAACACAACAACCCCCTTGGACAAAACCAGGGGGCTTCAGCAGCAGCTTCCTCCTCTTCCTCCCCCCACCCCCAACCCCTTCCCCTATGTACATGGGACAACAGAAGAAAGGAGAAAGCAGAGGATTGGCTGTTAGTACTTAAGTACAACAGAAGGAATGCTGCCAAGGTCAGCAAAGCCAGCAGAAGCAACACCTTGTTTCTGGTAGAGCAAGGAAGTGAAAAGAGAGAAAAGAGGTTTTACAAGTAGCTTTATGATAGGCCAATGGGATTATTTAGGCCTTACCATTATTTTCCTTTTGCGTCCAATGATTATTTGCATTCCACTACTTTTCTACTCAGGATCTGTGGAAAATTTTCAAGGCACAGCCTAAACCTACCCCACAGCCTTTTAAGTTGTATGCAATATGTTTTATACTTCTCAGCTAAACTGTACTATGTACCCACAGAAAGACATGCTGTAAACTTGTGGGGACCTGAAGGGAGTAGCTCACAGGATGTTTAGATGGCCTTCATGTCTGTGTGGCTAAGAGTGTTGTACCTTGGAATGTGATATGAGATGTTGTACTCCTGAGCCATGTGAGAAAGGGTAGGAATAAAAGATAACAAAGTGTTCCATCTTAGAAGTGGATGGGAAAGGCAACTGGGGAGAAGAGCACCTCTTAAAATAAAGATAGATCAGTGGGCTTAGTAGGGGGGAGGCTGTGGGAGAGTGGAACCATAACATTCATGTGTGTCTTGGAGCACTGCCTGATGAGGAGAGGCTGAGAGCACTGGGGCTGTTTACTCTGGAGAAAGAAGACTGATAGGGATTTGAATAAATGTTATAAATATCTGAGGGCTGGGGGGTCAAGAGGGAGAGGACAGGCTCTGCTCAGTTGCACCCTGAGATAGGACAAGGGGCAGTGGATATAAACTACTGCACAGAAGGTTCCACCTCAACGTGAGGAGGAACTTCTTCACTGTGAATGTCACAGAGCTCTGGAACAGGCTGTCCAGAGAGGTTGTGGAGTCTCCTTCTCTGGAGACTTTCCAGACCCATCTGGATGTGTTCCTATGCGACCTGTACTAGATTCTATGGTCCTGCTCTGGCAGGGGGGTTGGACTCAGTGGTGTCTGGAGGTCCCTTCCAACCCTATCATCCTGTGAGCCTGTGTATTTCAACTCTCCATGTTGAACAGCCCTAGAATCAACATATTGCCCAATTAGCTCGGGTAAACCAACATAAGCTAGCAGAAATGATGATCCTATTGCCATGAATGGACTACTTAAATGCATCCTCTTTGTTGAAAAGAATGCAATTCAAGGGAGCAAGAATAAAATAAATGACAATGACATTCACATGCACTTGCAACACCATCTGCTAACCTTTCCAAACACAACAGACTTTCACCTTGATGTCTTTGCATTATTTGGAAAATGTTATCTGCTTTCTACTAATTCAACATTAAGTGGCCCACTGGGTGGAATGAAGCAATAAAATAATAAATAAATAATCCCTCCACTTGCAAATGCTGCCAGAGCTACCTAAATATTTTATAATGAACAGACAATCTAAGAAAAACAAATAAAAGATTACTTCTGTGAAAGTATAAATTATAAGATTCACATTAAGTTCCAGTTCCTCAAGCTTTTTAGGACAGCTGCTTATGAGAGTGCATTTAAAGGCAGGAAAAGAGATGTATAATATTTTGTTTGATGTGGAAAACTTTTCCAAATGTTAACTACCTGAACCACTGAAAATGTTGGGTTGGACTCAATGATCTCTGAGGTCTTTTCCAACCTTATTAATTCTATGTTCTTTCCTATTCTTTGGTTCTTTTCTTTTAAAAATATCCATGCAACAACACCCTAAAATAAAAAAAAGGGGGGAGATTGACTTCCCCCAGGGATCAGTCTTGGGGCTGATCCTAATCAATATATGAATTGATGATCTGGACGAGGGAATTGAGTCCATCATCAGTAAGTTTGCAGATGACACCAAGTTGGGAGGAGGAGTTGATCTGTTAGAGAGTAGAAGGGCTCTGCAGAGGGATCTTCATTGGAGGTGTTCAGGAGGAGACTTGATGGGGTGCTTGGTGCCATGGGTTAGTTGTTTAGGTGGGTTGGATTGGTTGATGGGTTGGACGCGATGATCTTTGAGGTCTCTTCCAAACTTGGTGATACTGTGATACTGTGATACTGTATTGTATTGTATTGTATCTTGACAGGCTGGACAGATGGGCAGAGTCCAACAGGATGGCATTTAACAAGTCCAAATGCCGTGTGCTGCACTTTGACCACAGCAACCCCATGCAGAGCTACTGGCTGGGGTCAGAGTGGCTGGAGAGCAGCCAGGCAGAAAACGATCTGGGGGTACTGGTGGACAGCAGCTGAACATGAGCCAGCAGTGTACCCAGGTGGCCAAGGAGACCAATGGCATCCTGGCCTTGATTAGGAATAGTGTGGCCAGCAGGAGTAGGAAAGTCCTTCTGCCTCTGTACTCAGCACTAGTTAGGCCACACCTTGAGTCCTGTGTCCAGTTCTGGGCCCCTCAGTTTAAGAAGGACATTGAGACACTTGAACGTGTCCAGAGAAGGGCAACAAGGCTGGGGAGGGGCCTTGAACACAAGCCCTATGAGGAGAGTCTGAGGGAGCTGGGGTTGTTTAGCCTGGAGAAGAGGAGGCTCAGGGCAGACCTTATTGCTCTCTACAACTACCTGAAGGGAGGCTGTAGCCAGGTGGGGGTTGGTCTCTTCTCCCAGGCAACCAGCACCAGAACAAAAGGACACAGTCTTAAGTTGTGCCAGGGGAGGTTTAGGCTTGAGGTGAGGAGAAAGTTCTTCCCAGAAAGAGTAATTTGCCATTGGAATGTGCCGCCCAGGGAGTTGGTGGAGTCACCATCCCTGGAGGTGTTCAAAAAAGCATTGGATGTGGCACTTGGAGCCATGGTTTAGTTGTCAGGCAATGTTAGGTAATAGGTTGGACTTGATGATCTCTGAGGTCTTTTTCAACCTGGTTGATTCTATGATTCTAACTTTTTGAGTCAAGGAAATAGAATATCAGGACCTGAAAGGACCTACTGAGCAATAAGATATTCCTTGGACCTGAGAAGATTTCAGAATTCAAATCATAGAACTCTGGAAATCTGGAGAAATTACTCTGCATCCCTCCCCAGTTTGAGGATATTGCTTATATGAAAACCCAAACCAAACCACAAATTTCTGGCATTCCTCCTGATTTTTTTTGGGGGGGATGGGGGAAAACCAACTGAATTTTAGTAATTTCTCACTTTTGACTTCTAATCTATTTCGGCTTTCCCAGCATGATATCACTTTTTTGCTAGCTTACTTTATTCAGTGTCTGATGCCTGCATTTTCTATGCATCACAAAGATTGTAGGGGGGGTGATGCATCTGTTTTCAAATCACCATTCTTTCCTCTGCAATGCTTTTTTAAGGGTGCTGTGTTTTGGGGTTGGTATTTTTATAAGCAGGATTCCCATAGAGCTAATTCATGTGACTTTGTCTTTTGTTTCTTTTCCCGTTTCACTTTGGAAATGTATTTGCATAAGCATATTGCTATAAAATACTTAAGCACAAAAACCCCAAAACAAAACAAAACAAGAAAAGAGTGATCACCTCTGTTGACAAAATAGAAACAAATACTACCTGAAACTTAATTTTAGAAATTACCTACCTGGATACACTGGTAGCTGATGACTGCACTGGATGTTAAAGAAAATCGCATCCTGGGCTGCATCAGGAGAAGTGTGGCCAGCAGGTCAAGGGAGGTGATTCTCCCCCTCTACTCAGCTCTGGGGAGACCCCACCTGGAGTACTGCCTCCAGTTCTGGAGCCCCTATTACAGGAAGGATCTGGAGGTGCTGGAACATGTCCAGAGAAGGGCCACAAGGATGAGCAGAGGGCTGGAGCACCTCTGCTATGAGGACAGGAACTGGGGCTATGCAGTCTGGAGAAGAGAAGGCTCCAGGGAGAACTAATTGTGGCCTTCTAGTATCTGAAGGGGGCTACAAGCTGGGGAGGGACTTTTTAGGGTTTCAGGCAATGATAGGACTGGGGGAAATGGAAAAAAAATAGAAGTGAGTAGATTCAGATTGGATGTTAGGAAGAAGTTCTTCCCCAAGAGGGTGGTGAGACACTGGAACAGGTTGCCCAGGGACGTGGTGGAAACCCCATCCCTGGAGGTTTTTAAGGCCAAGCTGGATATGGCTGTGAGCAACCTGATGTAGTGTGAGGTGTCCCTGCCCATGGCAGGGGGGTTGGAATTAGATGTTCCTTGAGGTCCCTTCCACCCTGACAATTCTATGATTCTATGATTCTAAGAGAACTTACTCGTCTACAAAAAAATTTGCTTGTTATGCCCAGGCTATTGTAACTCCCCATTGATTCAAGGGCCATTGGATGACAAATGGTGCATGAACCCCAGAAAGATTGCAGAAATGCAGAGAGCAGAGAATCTCAGAAGTGCTTTATCATAGAATTGCCAGTATTACAGAGTCTCAGAGTGTCCTTAACAGAAGAAATCCCAGAAGCCCTTAACAGACGAAGCATCTAACAACAGAAGCAGAAGTCCCTGGAGAAGCCCTAACCCCAAGGCTCCAGTATTGCTCCAAGTAGCTGCTTAAATTCTCTTTCTTATCAATCTCTTAACCAGTAAAACCCAACTATACATACAAGCTAAGAGACTTGGTTTAGTGGATTAGATAGTGTTGGATGATAGGTTGGAATTGATGATCTCAAAGGTCTCTTCCAACCTGGTTAATTCTATTCTATTCTATTCTATTCTATTCTATTCTATTCTATTCTATTCTATTCTATTCTATTCTATTCTATTCTATTCTATTCTATTCTATTCTTTCCCCACTGAGAGGTGCCAGTGTGTCGAGCAGGTGACTTCTGCAGCATGTTCCAATCCAAGTGTGCCAACGTGCCAGGCTGTTGTTCTTGGCACCCATGGAATGTGATTGTTTTGCTCTTCACAGTGTGCAGTTGATCAGCTGGAAAGCATTTCACAGTCCCATGCACTCTGCATGCATTGCAGCAGGGCAGTGGCTGCAACACCACTGCTGGACTCCGGTACTCGAGAAGTGACGGCCATGAGAGGAGCTGACACTGCCTCCCATTGAAGTGTGCAGGAGTACCGCATTCCATGCCTTTCAACCACGCTTCCCATGCTCACTCTTTCTGCTGGATATGAAGAGTGGTCTGGATATTTTAGTACTTGTGCAATATGACACTTACAGGAGGATATTTGGGTGACAGGTTGTAGATTTATTTCACATCAGGTAGTTGATCCAGAGAGGCTGAAATAGGTGATTTTTATCTATGAAATAACAAGTAACCTTGCATGAGAAATAGTGTGGCCAGCAGGATTAGAGGAGTGACTGTCCCACTGTACTCAGCACTGGTGAGAATAGAATAGAGTAGAATAGAATAGAATAGAATAGAATAGAATAGAATAGAATAGAATAGAATAGAATAGAATGGACCAGGTTGGAAGAGACCTTCAAGATCATCGCATCCCAACCCATCAACCAATCCAACCCACCTAACAACTAACCCATGGCACCAAGCACCCCAGCAAGTCTCCTCCTGAACACCTCCAATGATGGTGACTCCACCACCACCCCGGCAGCCCTTCAATGGCAATCACTCTCTCTGTGTAGAACTTCTTCTAACCCAGCCTAAACTCCCCTGGTGCAGCCTGAGACTGTGTCCTCTTGTTCTGGTACTGGCTGCCTGGGAGAAGAGACCAACCTCTGCCTGTCTACACCCTCCCTTCAGGTAGTTTTGTGTTCAGTTTTGGGGTCCTCATTACAAGAAGGCCATTGAAGTTCTGGATTGTGTCCATAGAAGGGCAAGGAAGCTGGTAAAGGGGCTGGAGAACAGGTCTTCAGAGAAGCAGCTGAGGGACCTGGGGTTGTTCAGTCTGGAGAAAAGGAGGCTGAGGGGAGACCTCATTGCTTTTTACATCTACCTGAAAGAAGGTTGTAGTGACATGGGTGTCAGCCTATAGGCCCAAAAAAACCAAGCCATAAACCAAGAGGATATGGCCTCAAGTTGTGCCTGTGAGGTTTAGATTGATCATTAGGAAAAATATCTCCACTGAAAGGATTGTCAAGCCCTGGAACAGGCTGCTGAGGGAACTGGTTGAGTCACCATCCCTGAAGGTGTAGTAATTTAAACACTGTGGTGCTTTAGGGACATGGTTTAGTGGCATAATTGTCAGTATTAGGTTAATGATTGGACCTAAATTGGGGTTTGCAACTGCCTGCAAAAGTTCAGTCCTCGTAACATTTGAAGAGGCCAATATGGCAGGCAGAGTGAAACTCCTCCCATCTAACTTGACATCTATTGCATAGACTTCTGCACTGGAAGAGGAATATATGTCTCTAAGAAAAAAAACAACAACAAACACCTGAATTGTTTAGGTGGATTGGATTGGTTGATAGGTTGGACACGATGATCTTGAAGGTCTCTTCCAACCTGGATTTATTGTATTGTATTGTATTGTATTATTGTATCTGGGGCTCTTTCACAGTAAGATGACTCTTTCCTAAGGTCCTGCTGTTGAGATTTGGACTGCAGAGCCTGGCGGTGACAAACTGAGATGCAAGCATCTGAATGTTGGGTGATTGCCACTTCAATGTTCACAGTTTTGGAAGGAAATATTAGAACCCCCTGAATACTGTAATTTGTAGATTTAAAAGACTGTAGTGCTTTAGGGACATGGTTTAGTGGCATACTTGTCAGTATTAGGTTGATGGTTGGACCTGATGATCTTAGAGGACCATTCCAACCTGAATGAGTCTATGATTCTAATTCCAGTACCACAGATTTCAGTAATTCTGTGGAAAAAGGTCAGTTGTCCTTTCACCTATTCTTGTTTTTTTCTTTACACTTGTCTCTGCAGCCTGCTAAATGGTCTAATTTGGGTCTCACTCAGTTAATAACTTGCAAAAATTTGCATTATAATTCTTTTTTACTGACCTTTAAAACCTGTACTTGACTGCCTGCCTTCTCAGTTTTCAGTCTAGTGCAGACATCATGAACTGCCATCTCATGCCATTTCTGTCCGTTCTTTTTGAGCCCATGTGATTCAGAGTACTGTTGACAGGAACTTTGAGTGGAATTCTCAAATGGAGAAAGTAAGAATATGGGAAAACTAATGCTCTTCATTGTGCATGACAATAACAAATTGTCTTCATAGGCAGAGCCTTCATAGCTTGGTGTGGTGGGTTGAAATTATCCCCCAACTAATTTGGAGAAACTACCCCCAAAATATAATCTCCAGACCAGCTCAGTTTGGGATGGAAGCAAGTGAAGCTCTGTTTACAAATGAGCTACACCCTAGAAATATGAAATGCAAAGAATATGTACAAAATATACAAGAGATGCACTATATAGATCTATTTCCAATTTATAAACAACACAGAAACTTCTCATGCCCCCCTGGATGGATCCAGGGGCACCATTCACTTCCTCCCCCACTCCCTCCCTCCTTCCTGTTACCTCACACAGTAGTCACAACAGAGATCCCGTGGCAAGGCCACTGAAGAGAGCGAGAGAAGCTGCAAGCAGAAGCACAGGAGCAGAAAAGAGAGCAGGAGCCGTTTCTGCCTCTGCTCGCTATCCCCATTAGCAAGCCAATGAATTCTATAGACCTTAGCACTATTTTTCTTTTGTATCCAATGGTAATTTATTGTACTTTCAGTCTTTGCAGTCAGGATCTAGGCTTTCCCCTTTCAAACTGGAGCACTTTGCTACCTGTGTCTTTTGTGCTTTTAACTACGTTGGGCAGCAGAAGATACTGTCAGTGGAGATGGTGGTGAGGCAATGCAAACAGCTTGCTTTGCCTGCATGGGGAAGAGCATCCCTCAGGGTCTGGCTTTCAGACACGTGGTTGAACCTGTGTTTTGGTTCTATTTTAGGCAGAAGTCTTTATCTCCTCAAGGATGATCCCTGAAAACTGATTCAGTAAAACAGCAAATGAGGGAATTTTCATGGCTTGGCTCTGGCTGTAAGTCACTACAGTTGTGCTTCTCAGATTTTAGAAGATGATGTTTGTAAATTAATTACTTGGCCTTTAAATAGTTCCAAACCACCCAAAGTGCTCCATTAAGTTAGTACAGGCTTGAGAAATAGATCTGTATTACCAGCTAATTGAATAACATATGGTGTTGATTACTGCTTAGCTCTTTTTATAGAGCTCAATTGAAAAAATGCCTGCAGTGTATTTTGGGAGTATGGGATGTCTGTTGGTTGCTTCTGGCACAAGGGAGCTGCTGAACCAAGAAGCAAAGAACTTTTTCTGTTAAGTTCAACTGTAAATTCCTTCAGGAACTGGTGCTGTGTGTGGCAGTGATGGGAGATAGGCTGGAGTGTGTTCCTCCAGTGCAATGCTGAAATGCAGGCTTTCTGGAAAGATGTAAGTGCTCTCCCAACAAAACAGAACAAGACAAAAGCCCAGGCTTTTATGTTCTGTGTTATTGCTCAAGCTATACAAATATACAATGAGCCTATTTCAAATGGATAGAAATATGCTCTTATGGGGTTCAGATTGCAGAAATGCATTTCTTGGGAGGTGGCCCAGGACACAGACAATAAGTTACAAAGCTTTCCAACCCCAAATAACCTTGGTATTCTTCCACCCCTCTCTGCATCCGTACACCTCTCCACACCCCAAGCAATAAACATGAGGAAAACGTCCCTTTATTTTTTTCACTTCATGCTCAAGAGATTATTTTCTTCTTAAACATCAACAAAAGCCAGTGAGGGGCTTCTTAGGATGTCAGGGAGTGATAGGAATAGGGGGGATGGAACAAAACTAGAAATGGGTACATTCACACTGGATGTTAGGAAGAAGTTCTTCCCCATGAGGATGGTGAGAGACTGGAACAGGCTGCTCAGGGAAGTGGTGGAAGCCTCATCCCTGGAGGTTTTTAAGTCCAGGCTGGATGTGTCTATGAGCAACCTGATCTAGTGTGAGGTGTCCAGTGTGCCCAGTTGGCCAAGAAGGCCAATGGCATCCTGGCCTGCATCAGGAATAGTGTGGCCAGCAGGAGCAGGGGAAGTCATTGTGCCCTGTACTCAGCACTGGTCAGGCCACACCTTGAGTCCTGTGTCCAGTTCTGGGCCCCTCAATACAAGAAAGATGTTGAGTTGCTGGAAGGTGTCCAGAGAAGAGCAACAAGGCTGGAGAGGGGTCTGGAGCCCAGCCCTCTGAAGAGAGGGAGCTGGGTGTGTTTAGCCTGGAGAAGAGGAGGCTCAGGGGTGACCTTATTGCTCTCTACAACTACCTGAAGGGAGGCTGTAGCCAGGTGGGGGTTGGTCTCTTCTCCCAGGCAACCAGCACCAGAACAAGAGAACACAGTCTCAAGCTGTGCTGGGGTGAGTTTAGGCTTGATCTCAGAAAGAAGTTCTTCACAGAAAGAGAGATTGGCCCTTGGAATGGACTACCCAGGGAGGTGTGGGGTCAACATCCTTGGAGTTACATCAGAAAAGCCTGGATGAGGCACTTAGTGCCATGTTCTAGTTGATTAGGTGGTGGTGGGTGATTGGTTGGAATTGATGGTCTTGGAGGTCTCTTCCAACCTGGTTGATTCTGTATTCTGTGTCCCTGCCCATGGCAGGGGCTTGGAACTAGATGATCCTCGAGTTCCCTTCCAACCCTAACAATTCTGATTTTAAAATCACCTGAGCTGATATTACCATTTTCTTATGCTCACATAGATGACTGCAGTGGTATTAGCAGCTAGCAGCAGCAATCAGACTGGAAGAATTTGGCAAAGAAATAACAGGAAGATAAGGGATAGCTCTTCACTTGTATTGTGTGGGGATTTTTTGAAGAGAAAAATTGCTAAGTAGTGGCTTCAAATGTGATGTGTAGGAGACTTCAATGTGAAGTTTTCTCACTACCTAATGTAGCTCTTGGGTATACAGCCTGATGAACCCTTCCTCACTTTTCAGAAGCAAATGATGTTTATTCTTGCAGCTTTAAAACTCATACCAACAATGTAAAATTACTTAAAGCAGGTATTTTACAGATGTTCACATCAGCATTTATTGTATTATGTACTATTTCTTAACTTAATTTTTGTCTGAAATACATCAAAATATGAAAGAATCAGAACAAAAGAGGTCCTATAAAGTGAATAATGTTGAAAAAAGCCTTTCCAATGGCAGCAGGTTCCTGTTCCCTAGCGTCTCTTCCACTGAAATGACCTCATTCATCTGTCCAGATAAATCAGGGAGTCCTGAAGCATTTCCTGAAGGTTACTCAGGTCATCTGGGAGAAAGATGTGCTCCAGAGATGCAGCACTTTCAATCTTTTCACATTGTTTGTGCCTCTCATTGTATGTTTTTAACTGCCGCAGCAGTAACGTGTAAAATAGACCATACCTGAACTAAATTGCTCTAGGATCAAACCCAGAAGCTGATGCAATCTTTATTGGCTGATCAAAACCTTGACTGACTGCATCAAAAGCAGCGTAGCCAGCAGATCCAGAGAGGTGATTCTGCCTCTTTGCTCTGCTCTGGAGAGACCTCACCTGGAGTACTGTGTACAGGTCTGGAGCCCTCAACAGAGGAAGGACATTGACCTGATGGAGAGGGTCCAGAGGAGGGCCGTGAAAATGATCAGGGGGTTGGAGCAGCTCTCCTATGAGGACAGGCTGAGGGAGCTGGGTGTGTTCAGCCTGGAGAAGAGGAGGTTCCAGGGAGACCTAAGAGGAGCCTTCCAGTACCTGAAGGGGGCTACAGGAAGGCTGGAGAGAGACTGTTTGCAAAGGCCTGAAGTAACAGGGTGAGGGGCAATGGCTTCAAATTAGAGAAGAGCAGATTTAGATTGGATGTTAGGAAGAAGCTCTTTACAATGTGGGTGGTGGAACACAAGTTGCCCAGGGAAGTGGTTGAGGCTCTTTCCCTGGAGATATTTAAGGTGAGGCTTGACAGCAGCCTTATCTAGTGAGGATGCCCCTGCTTACTGCAGAAGAGTTTGGCCTAGGTGACATTTGAGGTCGCTTCAATCCAGCCCGTTCTATGATTCTATGAAAATGCTGAAGAAAAAGAGGCTGCTATCATCACTGTCATCAACAATAAATCCTAGCACCTGGAAGTTACAGCATTCAATTATGATGTTTGTAAAGACCTGAAGAGTCCATTTATTTTACCCGAGGGTTTTTTATGTTGCATGCCAGTACATTCACCCAACACAAGAAACTGAGAAGGTGATAATTAAAGAGAGGATCTTGACAAGTGTCAATCTTTCTTTTCTTTTTTCTTTTTTGCCCCCTTTCTTTTATTTATAATATTTTTGCCAGCAACAGTTGCTTTGAAGCAGCTAATATCTGTTGATATTTGTGGTTATCTGTTGTTATTTCTTGTTAGCTGTTGGTACCTGAAAATTGGGTTTGCAGTGCCTGCAAAAGTTCAGTCCTCGTAACATTTGAAGAGGCCATATGGCAGGCAGAGTGAAACTCCTCCCATCTCACTTGACATCTATTGCATAGACTTCTGCAATGGAAGAGGAATACATGTCTCTAATTGAAAACCACCAACAAACACCACCTGATTCATCATCTGGGCTCTTTCACAGTAGATGACTCTTTCCTAAGGTCCTGCTGTTGAGATTTGGACTGCAGAGCCTGGCGGTGACAAACTGAGATGCAGCGTCTGAATGTTGGGTGATTGCCACTTCAATGTTGTTCACGGATTTGGAAGGAAATATGAGAACCCCCTGAACATTGTAATTGGTGGATGTTTGTCCTCGATGCTCCATCTGTATTTCCACTCCTGCAGCTAGTACAGGAATGCCTTTGTTACAGTGGAAGACAGGGAGATTTTCCTTAAGATGTGCTGTGTCATTCATCATACCTAGTGGTTGGCATTGAAAACAAGTTCTGCATGGGACAGCAATGTGCCCTGGTGGCCAAGAAGGCCAATGGGATCCTGGGTGCATTCAGAGGAGTGTGTCCAGCAGATCCAGGAGGTTCCCCCCCCCTCTACTCTGCCTGGTGAAACCTCACCCTGAATATGCATCCAGTTCTGGCTCCCAGCTCAGGAGGACAGGGGTCTGCTGAACGAGTCACGGGGAGAGCTACAAGCATGCTGAGGGACTGGAGCACTGCCTGATGAGGAGAGGCTGAGACCCCTGGGCTGTTTAGTCAGGAGAAGAGAAGACTGAGAGAGGATTTAATCAATGTTTCTAAATACCTGAGGGCCGGGGGTCAAGAGGCAGGGGACAGGCTCTGCTCAGTTGCACCCTGGGATAGGACAAAGGGCAATGGATAGAAACTCCAGCAGAGGAGTTCCAACTCAACGTGAGGAGGACTTCTTCACAATTAGGGAGGCAAAAGCACATTTAGAGCTTAGACTGGCCTCTGCTGTGAAGGACAACAAAAAATCTTTCTATAAATACATTAATAGCAAGAGGAGGGGCAAGGACAACCTCCACTCCTTGGTGGACACGGAGGGAGTGTAGTAACAAAGATGAGGAAAAGGCAGAGTACTTACACCTTCTTGCCTCAATTTTACTAGCAGGGCAGAATGTCTTCCAGACAGCTGGCCTGCAGAGCTGGCAGAAGGAGCCAGGGAGCAGCATAATTCCCCTGTGTCCCAAGAGGAAGTGGTTAAGAGCTCCTCAGTCGCTTGGATCCCCACAAGTCCGTGGGACCAGAGGGATCCATCCTAGGGAGCTGAGAGAGCTGGCAGATGAGCTGGCCAAGCCGCTCTCCATCATTTTTCAGCAGTCCTGGCTCACTGGAGAGGTCCCAGAAGACTGGAAGCTGGCCAACGTGGTGCCCATCCACAAGAAGGGCCAGTTGAAGAGCAGGGAATGATAGGCCTGTCAGCTGACCTCAGTGCCAGGCAAGATTATGGAGCAGGTCTCTTGAGTGTGAGATCACCAGCACTTACACCGATTCAGGATGGCCAAGGGATCAGGCCCAGCCAGCATGGCTTTAGGAAGGGCAGGTCCTGCCTGACCAACCTGATCTCCTTCTATGATCAGGTGGACTGCCTGTGGATGTGGGGAGGCCTGTGGATGTGGTCTACCTGGACTTCAGCAAGGCCTTTGACACTGTCCCCCACAGCAAACTCCTGGCCAAGCTGGCAGCCCATGGCTTTGATGGGAGCACACTGCGTTGGGTTAGGAACTGCTGGAGGGCCGAGCCCGAGAGTGGTGGTGAATGGTGCCACATCCAGCTGGCAGCCAGGCACTAGTGGTGTGCCCCAAGGATCAGTGCTGGGCCCCATGCTCTTCAACATCTTTATTGATGATCTGGATGAGGGCATCGAGTCCCTCATCAGTAAATTTGCAGATGACACCAAGCTGGGGGCAGGAGTTGATCTGCTGGAGGGCAGAGAGGCTTTGGCAGAGGGACCTCAACAGGCTGGACAGATGGGCAGAGGCCAAGGGCAGGAGATTGAACACATCCAAGCGCTGGTTCTGCACATTGGCCACAGCAACCCCATGCAGTGCTACAGGCTGGGGTCAGAGTGGCTGGAGAGCAGCCAGGCAGAGAGGGACCTGGGGTGCTGGTTGATGGTAGGCTGAACATGAGCCTGCAGTGTGCCCAGGCAGCCAAGAGGGCCAATGGCATCCTGCCTGCATCAGGAAGAGTGTGGGCCAGCAGGAGCAGGAGGGTCATTCTGCCCCTGTACACTGCACTGGTTAGGCCACACCTTGAGTCCTGTGTCCAGTTCTGGCCCCTCAGTTTAGGAAGGAGGTTGACTTGCTGGAAGGTGTCCAGAGGGGCAACAAAGTTGGTGAGGGGTTTGGAACACAGCCCTGTGAGGAGAAAGCTGAGGAGCTGGGGTTGCTTAGCCTGGAGAGAGGAGTCTCAGGGGTGACCTTCTTGCTCTCTACAACTACCTGAAGGGAGGTTGTAGCCAGGCAGAGGTGGTCTCTTCTCCCAGGCAGCCAGCACCAGAACAAGAGGACACAGTCTCAGGCTGCACCAGGGAGGTTTAGGCTGGATGTTAGGAAAAGTTCTACACAGAGAGAGAGATTGCCCATTGGAATGGGCTGCCTGGGGAGGTGGTGGAGTCACCATTATTGGAGTGTTTAGGAGAAGACTTGATGGGGTGCTTGTTGCATGGTTTAGATGGTGTTGGATGATGGGTTGGACTTGATGATCTTGAAGGTCTCTTCAACCTGGTTTATTCTATTTTATTCACTGTGAGCTTCACAGAGCACTGGAACAGGCTGCTCGGAGAGGTTGTGGAGTCTCCTTCTCTGGGCACTTTCAAGCCCATCCCCATGGGATGTGTTCCTGTGTGACCTGCACTAGTTTATGTGGTTATGTGGTCCTGCTCTGTAGGGTGTTGACTTGATGATCCAACCCCTAACATCCTGTGACCTGTGACTTACTGGCACACCCTCTCTTACTGTGGGATTTATACACTCTGTTGGCCCCTTGATGTACCCAACATACCTGAATGTTAGATGCACAACATGAAAGCCAACACTGTGTGGGATAGCTCTACATGACAAACGTTCAGGAACAACATATTAGTGTAATGGAAATGAGTAAAGTTTCCTTTCAGAACCCTTGAATAGAATGTGTGCAAGGTTGTTCACTGGAAGAGGTAGTTTCTAATCCCTTAAATTCAAGCACATTTTAGAGAGAAATCCTCAAGCAGTAGCTGTATTGGCTGAGCCAGCAAACACCACAAATTTTTGCTCTGGTTTTCCATGTGGGGCAGTTTTCTGCTTCACAAAGCTATAATGACATGCCAAGTTCATTTACTGGTAAGCACCAGTGAGCCAAAATTGAGTTCAGAGCTCCAGGAAAATAAATATAAGCATTATCTAGAGTGCCATTTAAATTTGAGTTCTTGGTTGCCTTGCTCAGTCATTTCTAGTTCATTGCAGCCTTCATTATGGCTCCTAAAGGCTGAGAAGTTTCCAATCTTTTAGAGGTGAAAAAAAGTTAACTGCAAAACTGATGGCTTTATAATACATGTAACAAGTACAAGATGAACTCAATAATATGATGGCAGGGAAAGAGAGTTTTCTTTTAATTCTATCTTTCCCACACAGGATCAGCAGTTCAAACTGGTAATACATGGATAACAATGAACAATTGCTTTTGAGACTAAGATTATGATGTTTTCTTTTAACCATATTCCATTAGCTTCCCAGTCGAATTTGCTACCTAAACATTTCACTCCAGAAAGCAGAATTATGCAATCATGTAGGTATGAAATGAAAGTCTGCTGTTCAGGGTGCATCTGTTTTAGTTTAGACATTGTGTACCTTTACAAGATACCACAACTTTTCTTTTAAAATGCTAGTTGGAGTGGTAAATTGTGTTTTAAAAATAGCTCAGTAAGTTCTACTCAGTTGGATAGCTCCCCTGTATTTATCCTTTGCTGTCTTGATTTCCTTGTCCTTTTGGAATATTACAGAATACAGAATTAACCAGGCTGGAAAAGACCTTTGAGATCATCAACTCCAACCTATCACCCAACACCATCTAAGCAATTAAACCATGGTACTAGTGCCTCATCCAGTCTCTAATTGAGTAAGGGCTCAGAATATTTTATGCTAAAGTGCTTCTTTTTTCCAACTTTCTGCTCTGTAATGCTGATTTACAGCATCAGCCCAGGGCATGTAATAGTTCACCTTAGTCCTTTAGTAGTGCCATTATGTATTCCGAAATCACTCTGTATATCTGTAAGGAATGGTGGCAAACTGTAGTGGAATAGTATTTCTGAAATTTCTGTTTAGTTAATTGTCACCTAATCTGCAGTTCTGAATTATCATAGAATTGTTAGGGTTGGAAGGCCCTCAAGGATCATCCAGTTCCAACTCCCCTGCCATGGCCACAGACACCTCACACTACTCAGGTTGCTCAGAGCCATCCAGCCCATGCAGCCCAGCCTTAAAACCTCCAGGGATGAGGCTCTCTACCACCTCGTGAGCAACCTGTTTCAGTGTCCCCATCCCAAGGGGAGAACTTCTTCCTGACACATCCAATTAAATCTATCCATTTCTGGTTTTGTTCCATTCTCCCTAGTCCTCTCATTACCTCACACCTAAAAAGCCCTCACCAGCTTTCTTGTCCTCCTTCTTTCAGATTTGAGAGGCACATGCAGTAGCAAAAAATATACTGCAGTTCTAACGCTCACAGCTTCCTAATGAAAGAACAAATCAAGTGGTAGATTATTTGAATATTTCCAAGGTGGTGTTCCCTCATTATTTAACTCTGCTTTTCTAATGTTCATGTAGTAGCTTTAGGATACTCCCCCCCACTAATTGAGAGATTATCTGCCAAATAATCACCGGACCAGCTCAGTTGGATGGAAGCAAATGAAGCTCTATTTACAAGCAAACTACACTCTAGAAACAGGAAATGCATGAATGTGGACAAAATATACAAGAGATGTACATGCAGAGATTTTACAATTTTTAAACAACACAGAACTCCTCAGACCCCCGGATGGATCCAGGGGACTGTTCACCTCTCCCCCTCCCTCCCTCCTTTTCCTGTTACCTCACACAGTATCACAACAGAGATCCCCTGGCAAGGCCACGGGAGACAGAGAGAGAGAGACAGAAGTTGCAAGCAGAAAGGACAGAAGAAGCAAAGAGAGCAAGAACTGTTTCTGCCTCTGCTCTATATCCCATTAGCACTCCAATGAATTCTGTAGACCTTAGCATATTTTCCTTTTCTATGCAGTGATTATTTTGTTTCAGTCTTTGCAGTCAGATCTAGGCTGAAGTTCTCCCTTCAATATTACAGTGTCATTTGATAATGTCTTTTTCTGGAATGAGATTAGAAGCAAGACAGAATTATTCTGCATACTCCTCAGATTAAGCTGTGTTGACTGAAAATTAGAGGGATGTACTAAGGTGTAATGCAGTTCATAGGCTGCCAGCTTATCTGTGTAAGTGTTTCAAAGGAATTAGACAGTTGTACAGGTGGTTTGCAGTGCTTGTTCAATTTACTGATTTATTGGCTTGCAAAATTTGCCTGGTGGGAAGGTCTGTTTTATTATGGTAATCCCATGCCTAGAGGACTAGCACTATATGTTAGAGATAATGTTGTACTTATTTAAATTCATGCTGCTCTCTAGTGGGGAAGCTTTAATGCAAAAGATTTTAAGTCCTCTTTGCAGCATATATAGAAGCTTAGATGTTACTGTTTGAAGGGGGGAAACCGGCCAGGGGGTCTGGGGAGTTTCTGTGTTGTTTATAATATTTTTATATTATATTGAACATCACTTGTATTTTTGTACATATTCATTGCATTTCATATTCTAGAGTTTAGTTTGCTTGTAAATAGAACTTCATTTGCTCCCATCAGTACTCTGCATTGGTTAGGCCACACCTTGTGAACTGTGTCCAGTTTGGGCCCCCAGTTTAGGAGGACATCGAGACACTTGAACGTGTCCAGAAAGGGCAACAAGGCTGGGAGAGGCCTTGAGCACAGCCTATGAGGAGAGGCTGAGGGAGCTGGGTTGTTTAGCCTGGAGAAGAGGAGGCTCAGGGAGAATCACATTGCTCTCTACAACTACCTGAAGGGTGGTTGTAGCCAGGAAGGGTTGGCCTCTTCTCTCTAGCAACCAGCACCGTAACAAGAGAACACAGTCTCAAGCTGCACCAAGGAAAGTTTAGGCTCGAGGTGAGGAGAAAGTTCTTCACTGAGAGAGTCGTTGGTCTTGGAATGTGCTGCCCAGGGAGGTGGTGGAGTCACTGTCCCTGGAGTGTTCAAGAGGGGACGGGACGTGGCACTTGGTGCCCTGGTCTAGTCACAAGGCTGTGGTGCCAGGTGGACTCATGATCTTTGAGGTCTCTTTCCAACCTTGGCAGTACTCTGATACTGTGACTGGCTTGAGATTAATTTTGGGGGTAGTTTTCTCAGATTTGTTGGGGAGTAATTTCTACTCACTGCATGAGATTCATGAAAGTCAAATCTAGAACAATTCAGTGAGCGTAATGCTAGCATGCTGTCATTGTAATCTCTTATGCTTTGGTTAAAAGCTGAATTTCTTAATTTAAAAGTATTTTAGACCGCTGAATAAGCTGTGTGGAGTGAACAATGCCTCAATCAGTCTTCAGAAAGCTGAGATGTCGATGGATTGCTGCTGCGTTCCTCAGGAGAAACTTCTCCTTACATTAGGAGAAACATGCTGTACAACTGCTGTGGAAAAATCTCAGGGTGGCTGCAATTTACCTATAAATGTTCCTGCCTTCACTCTTGGTCTACAAGATCTGATTTTAATAAAGAACTACTTTTATACTGTCTTTTTTTGTTTGTTTTTCCAACTAATTTTGCTTTGAAATTAATTGGCCAGCCTGCCTTCTCTGTTGCTTTAGACTGCTAGAATCCTTGGCTGAAAATTGTAATATTGACTGGAGTGTGGAGTCAGAGTTCCTTTGCAGGCCAATACAGAGCTCCTCTCCAGAACTGGGTCTGTACTTTATCCTTGAAATAGTCTAGTTAGCATGAAACCACACAATACTAATTAGATGCTAATTTGATACAATTAGATACAAATACAAAGCAAATCTGAAAAGTGAGTCTGAAACTGTTTGAATATTGATAGGTTTTAGATTTGCATCTTTAGATAACTCTGTCTTTATGATTTTGCTTGGAATGCAGTAAATGTCCTTAAACCTTGGGAAGGCTGACAAAACATCTCTACCTGGTGAATTTGCAGTATTCAAACTTCTAAGAACCGTTTGCCGTATTTTGGTTTATCAGCCCAAATGCAAAGGGTTTTTCAGATTTCCTTTTGAATACTGAACCTTTTCTGGGTACAGCATTAAAGCATTTCCAGGCCATTTTCCTGTTTGCTGCAATAATATTTTATGCTGTTTTTCTCCAGGTTTGACTGGTTTGTCAGAAACAAATAGTATCATTGTTTTAAGGCTGCACTAATTTTGTCACTCAAAGTACAGACTGTTATTTTAGACTTCATTTTATTCACTCAGTCTGGGAGAACAAGCAGTGTAAAGGTTCATGTGATTTATCAAGCTCTCTGACGCTCAGTTGGTATAACATTTTACACTCCTTGAATTACAGAATCACAGAAACATTCATTGGGAAAGACCCTCAGGATCACCAAGTCCAACTCAGAAACCCGATTCTACAGGGTCCACCCTAAACCGTATCCCCAAGCACCAATCCAACCACCCTTAAACCACATCCAGGCTTTGGCTCCACTACCTCCCTGAGCAGCACATTCCAATCCCTGACCACTCTTGCCCTTAAAAATGTTTCCTAATGTCCAGTCTAAGCCTACCCACTGGCACCTTGAGGCCATTCCCTCTTGTTCTATCACTAATTACCTGTGAGAAGACTAGCACCAACCTCTCCACAACCTCCTTTCAGGTAGTTGTAGAAAGCAGTGAGGTCTCCCCTCAACCTCCTTTTTTTCTAAACTAAATAGTCCCAGCTCCCTCATTCTCTTCTTATCAGATTTATTCTCCAGGCCCTTCCCCGGCTTCGTTTCTCTCCTCTGCACTGGTTCCAGCACCTCCACAACTCTCTTGGACTGACACAACACTTGAGTTGGGGCCTTACCAGAGCTGAGTACCAGGGACAATCCCCTCCCTGCTCCTGCTGGACACAGCATTCTAATCCCAGCCAGGATGCCTTTGGCTTTCTTGGCCACCTGGGCACACTGCTGGCTCCTATTCAGCTGCTTAAAATAGTAAATTTGGTTTGCAGGGCACGGAGCACTTGTGCTTCACTTATGTTGTTTCTGCTTGCCTTCAGTCACACAAACTTGTGTTTACATGGGTTTAGCTTCCAGTTCTGCAGATGGGATTATCCTCTAATTTCTGTTATTGTCACAGTTTGGTACTAGCTGGATTTAAATTAACTATCCTTGAGATGAAATTTTGGCAGGTGAAGATAAGAAACTAATAGACCATGCTCATTATTTGTCTTTGAACTGTTTTGAACCAGACAACTTACAAAATTACTAGACTTGGATTTGAAAGCAGCTGCAGGAGGTTTGGAGGGGATGGCTTGGGGTTGCTAAAGCCAAATTAATGAATTCAGGTGTGAGATCTATACATTTAGGCTTAGCTGACATAAAAGTTGGGGAGTTATTTTTTTCTTCTGTTAAATGCAACATATCAAATACAAACATGGGAAACAGGGAGGAACTCCCCTCCCTCAACCTCCTTTTTTATTGTTTTGTTGTTGTTGTTGTTGGTTGTTTGGGGTTTTTTTCATTGTTTTTTTTTTTAACTTGAAAAATGCATCTTAAGTTTTTAAGTGCTGCAAACATCTACACAGTTGTAGTGATTAGTCAAGTGTGGTATTTGACTATAGAAGTGTGTGTGTGAACAATAACAACAGGTTGTCATCTATGCAGAGTTTAACTGAACTGTTAATTATACAGCATATCTAAGAAAAAAATGCAAGTGTGATGGTTGTACACTTGATCTGAGAAAGGATTATAGATTCATAGAACCATGGAATCAACCAGGTTGGAAAAGACCTCAGAGATCATCAAGTCCAAACTATTACCTGATACCTAACACCACCTGACAACTAAACCATGGCTTCAAGTGCCACGTTCAATCCTTTTCTTGAACACCTCCAGGGATGGGGACTCCACCACCTCCCTGGGCAGCACATTCCAGTGGCCAATTACTCTTTCTGGGAAGAACTTTCTCCTCACCTCCAGCCTAAACTTCCCCTGGCACAGCTTGAGATTGTGTCCTCATGTTCTGGTGCTGCTTGCCTGGCAGAAGAGACCAATCCCCACCTAGCTGTAGAGAGCAATAAGGTCTCCCCTGACCTTCTCTCCTCCAGGCTAAACACCCCCAGCTCCCTCAGCCTCTCCTCATAGGGCTGTGCTCCAGACCTCTCCTCAACCTCACTGCCCTTCTCTGGACACATTCAAGTGTTTCAATGTCCTTAAATGGAGGGGCCCAGAACTGAACACAGTACTCATGGTGTGGCCTGACCATCAAAGTTTTAAATTAAACTAATCAAAGGCTAAGACAGAAGTAATTTAAAATACATATAAATAATAAAATCAGTTGCTGTGACAAGTTGGCTCCAGTGACATATTTAATAGTACCCCATAACATTTAAAGACACTTTACCTGAGTGTCTGTTAAGTTACTCAAGGTACAGAACTGAAAAACATGACCAGAATCGCAGAATTTCAAGAGCTGGAAGGAACCTCGAAAGCTCATCCAGTCCACCCCCCTGCCAGAGCAGCATCACCTAGAGCAGATCACACAGGAACTCATCCAGGAGAGTTTTGAATATCTCCAGAGCAGGAGACTCCACAACCCCCTGGGCAGCCTCTTCCAGTGTTCTGTCATGCTCACTGTGAAAACTTTTTCCTCATGCTTACTTGAAACTTCCTCTGCCTCAGCTTCCCCCACTGCCCCTTGTGCTGTCATTGGGTATCACTGAGCAGAGCCTGGCTCCATCCTCTCAGCACTCACCCTTTACATATTATAAACATTGACGCGGTCACCTCTCAGTCTCCTCTAAGCTAAAGAGCCCTCAGCTTCCTCAGTTTCTGCTCATAAAGAAGATGTTCCACTCAATCATCCTTGTGGCTCTGCTCTGGACTCTTTCAAGCAGCTCACTGTCTTTCTTGAACAGAAGGGCCCTAGAACTGGACACAACATTCCAGGTGCAGCCTCACCAGTGCGGATGGGGAGGAGAACCTCTCTCGACCTACTGGTCATACCCCTTCTAATCCACCCCAGACTGGCATTGGCCTTCCTGGCCACAAGAGCACATTGATGGCTCATGGTCATCCTTCCATCAACTGGGACACCCAGATCCCATTCCCCTTCACTGCTCTCAAGCAGGTCTGTCCCCAACCTGTACTGATGCATGGAGTTGTTCCTTCCCAGGAGCAGAAAAGAAAACACAGGAGTGGAAACATAACTGCCTAAACATGAGCCAGCAGTGTGCCCAGGTGGCCAAGAAGGCCAACAGCATCCTGGCCTGCATTAGGAATAGTGTGGCCAGCAGGAGCAGGGAGGTCATTGTGCCCCTGGACTCTGCACTGGTTAGGCCACACCTTGAGTCCTGTGTCCAGTTCTGGGCCCCTCAGTTTAGGAAGGACATTGAGACACTTGAAGGTGTCCAGAGAAGGGCAACAAGGCTGGGGAGAGGCCTTGAGCACAGCCCTGTGAGGAGAGGCTGAGGGAGCTGGGGTTGCTTAGCCTGGAGAAGAGGAGGCTCAGGGGCGACCTCATTGCTCTCTACAACTACCTGAAAGGTGGTTGTAGCCAGGAAGGGGTTGGTCTCTTCTCCCAGGCAACCAGCACCAGAACAAGAGAGCACAGTCTCAAGCTTCACCAGGGGAAGTTTAGGCTCGAAGTGAGGAGGAGTTCTTCACCGAGAACTCCTCAACAAGTAGACTCAAGGTGAGGAGAAAGTTCTTCACTGAGCGAGTCATTCGTCATTGGAATGTGCTGCCCAGGGAGGTGGTGGAGTCGCCGTCCCTGGAGGTGTTCAAGGGGAGATTGGACGTGGCACTTGGTGCCATGGTCTAGTTGTGAGGTCTGTTGGGACAGGTTGGACTTGATGATCCTTGGGGTCTCTTCCAACCTTGGTTATACTGTGATACTGTGATACTGTGAGAGAGTCATTCGCCATTGGAATGTGCTGCCCAGGGAGGTGGTGGAGTCACCGTCCCTGGAGGTGTTCAAGAGGGGACTGGATGTGGCACTTGGTGCCATGGTCTAGCCATGAGGTGTGTGGTGACAGGTTGGACTCGATGATCTTTGAGGTCTCTTCCAACCTTGGTGATACTGTGATGCTGTGATACTGTGTGATACTGTGATAGGAAAATGCAGAGACAGATAATGTTTTGCCTTTTGCTACTTTGCAGATGTAGAAATTGTGTGTATGTAATTTTGGATTACTCATCAGTTTTTCCCTTTCCTGTTTTTTTTCCCTGCCCCCCTAGAAAATATGAAGAAGCCCTGGAGCCCTGATTTACCAGTTGATAACCACTCACACAATTCAGACTTCACATCTGTGTTGGACAGGGAAGGTGAGAAAGAATTAGCAGCCGATGGCACTGAAGAAAAGAAGGAGAGAGAAAAGAAACCGACCAATTTCACTTTGTGTAATGTTTGCAACATTTCAGCTGAACTCTGCTGCTCAGGCACAAATCCACTACAATGGCAAGTCCCATCAGAAGAGGTTAAAACAGCTCAGCAACGGCAATCTCAAAAGTGAACATGGTAAGCATGAAGATATATCCCTTTTGGCATGTTTTGATTAGAGAACTGCAGCACTGTGCAGTAATGGCAATGTTTAGGGGTCTAAGCTGTTTCTTAACACAGCCAACACATTCTTTGACATTAAAGTAAAGGTCCTTGGTGAGTTCAGAGTGCTTGGGGTTATCCCTGGCGTGAGCATCTGGCAAATAGCTACACGTGTACCATCTGTGCTGTTCCAAGGGGTTTCATTCCATGTTTTGTTTTGCTCGTGGTATTGATACATGTTCTTTCTTATTTCATTGACATTTGGATCGTTTTCAGCATAATTAGTGTTACTCCACATTCTACAGTCTACTAGAAAGGTCATATTTGTCAGAAATATGCTTTTAGCGAATGTGCTGTATTGTTCTACATTCTCTAGGCACCATGTCACAGAAATTGGTCTTAATGTCATGTACTTAGGACTTTCAGGTTGACTTTCTTCTGACAGAACACATTACTTAATGTCTTGCCCAGGGAGGTGGTGGAAGCCTCATCCCTGGCGGTTTTTAAGGCCAGGCTGGATGTGGCTCTGAGCAACCTAATCTAGTGTGAGGGATCCCTGCCCATGGCAGGGGGATTGGAACTGGGTGGTCCTTGAGGTCCCTTCCAACCCTAACAATTCTGTGATTCTATGATTTTTGCAATGGGTTGCTTCCTGGCCCACCTGCAGGAGGATGGGCAGAACACTAGTTCAGGCTGGGCAAAGGTACCACTAGCATTACTGGAATCTGTGCAAATGCTTAAAGAAAGAGTTATTTCCTAATTGATTAAAGGTGCAGTATGCTTATCCACAAATGCATTCTTTCCATAACCAACCCCCCCCCACTTAATGATATGATTATCTTCAGTTAAGGTAAGATGTTGGTTTGTTACTTTTAGCAGAACAATTTTGCTACTGATTGAAAGTGTTTCTCTACAGTTCATTTCTCTGCTTTAATCCATGGTAATGAAAGAACTGGTAATTAAGAAATGCTGAAATTAGGGTCAAAGGGTTTCAATCATGCTTTAGCATTTATATTCTAGAGAGGATCAAAGTGGTAGCACAGTGACATGTTCTTATTTGGTCCTTAAAGAGGCTCTACTTGGTGTGTAACTACAGAATACAGAATTAACCAGGCTGGAAAAGACCTTTGAGATCATCAAGTCCAACCTATCACCCAATACCATCTAATCAACGAAATCATGCCACTAAGTGCCTCATCCAGTCTGTTTTTAAACACTTCCAGGGATGGGGACTCCACCACCTCCCTGGGCAGCACATTCCAGTGGCAAATCTCTCTTTCTGTGAAGGATTTCTTCCACACATCCATCCCAAACCTCCCCTGGTGCAGCTTGAGACTGTGTCCTCTTGTTCTGTCACAGGTTACCTGAGAGAAGAGACCAACCAGGACCATTTCCATTTGTAGACTTCTGTAGTATCTTGAGACCAACCCCCACCTGGCTACAACCTCCCTTCAGGTAGTTGTAGTCAGCAATGAGGTCTCCCCTGAGCCTCCTCTTCTCCAGGCTAAACAACCCCAGCTCCCTCAGCCTCTCCTCACAGGGCTGTGCTCCAGACCCCTCACCAGCCTTGCTGCCCTTCTCTGGACACCTTCAAGTGTCTCAATGTCCTTCTTAAATTGAGGAGCCCAGAACTGAACACAGGACTCCAGATGAGGCCTAACCAGTGCTGAGCACAGGGCAGAATGACTTCCCTGCTCCTGCTGGCCACACTATTCTGATGCAGGCCAGGATGCTATTGGCCTTCTTGGCCACCTGGGCACACTGCTGGCTCACATTCAGCTGCTGTCAACCACTACCCCCAGGTCCCTCTCTGCCTGGCTGCTCTGCAGCCGCTTTGTTTCCAGCCTGTAGCACTGCATGGGGTTGGTGTGGCCAATCTGTAGAACCTGGCACTTGGTAAACCTCATTTGATTGGAGTCTGCCTATCTGTCCAGCCTGTCAAGGTCCCTCTGCAGAGCCCTTCTATCCTCTAACAGATCAACTCCTGCTCCCAACTTGGTGTCACCTGCATACTTGCTGATGATGGACTCAATCCCCTTGTCCAGATCATCACTAAAGATATTAAACGGGATTAGGCCCAACACTGACCCCTGTTAGACACCATTAGTGCCTGGCTGCCAACTGGAAGTGGCACCATTCTCCAAGAGCATAAGGAAGTGACTTTCCCATGCTACCAAACACTGAGATTTTATTGGCTTACCTATTTTCAAGCTGACCGTTATGAACGAAATGGAGACCAGTGTGAATATTTCTTGCTATGAACTCGAACTGAATGCTTCAGTGACCACCCTGCCTGCACTTGGAAAAGAGACCCTGTTTGACATCTATTTCAAGTAGAAATCAGAACCTGATAAACTTCCCACAATAACAGGTCATGTCAAAACTGCTAGGTCTGAACTACAAGCAGTGTTTTTTCAGTTGAATGATTGTTCTGTTAATGAGACCCTGGCAAACAAAAGTGACATCTGACCATGTCTGAAAAAAAAGTCAGGGCTTGACCTTTCAGTTCATGATGTGCACACAACTGACAGTTTTTGAAGGTCCTTGGTGTAACTGAAGTCACTGTTAAACATTCACAGTACTCTTCATGCAATGCATGTCAGGAGGTGGCTTTGTTTATGAGAATGGTTATTTCTTGTGTCCAAGCCTGGTTGTCACACAAGACAGCTGTTATGCTTAGTGGCCTGTCATTCTGAGACTGAATTCTGATGGAAATTAAAACTAAGACTCTCTGCTTTATGAGGTTGTCTTCTAGGGCTTCATCATCATTAGCCATTGGAATGTGCTGCCCAGGGAGGTGGTGGAGTCACCATCCCTGGAAGTGTTCAAGAGGGGATTGGACGTGGCACTTGGTGCCATGGTCTAGTCATGAGGTCTGTGGTGACAGGTTGGACTTGATGATCTTTGAGGTCTCTTCCAACCTTGGTGATTCTGTGATTCTGTGTGTGATCATCTGTAGTTGTTCATTATGTCACGTTCAATGAGTGCAGTGCTTGCCTTGCACACAAGAAACCTTATTTCCAGCAGTTCATATTCTGTACTCTGTATTAGGCCTGTTGTAGTAGGCCTTTGCAAAGTTGTGTGGAACTAATCTACATGGAAAAGTTGGGTAAACATTGGAACTGTAACTTACCTTCTTTTGTTTCATCTCTGAATCACTTCCACAAAGCAGGGTGCCTTTATGAGTTTTACATTGTGAGTGTGGTCGAGATGGAGGATTGATTGCTATAAAGTAACAGGTCATGTCATAGAATCATAGAAGAGTCTGAGCTGGAAGGAACCTCCAAAGCTCATCCAGTCCAACCCTCCCTGCAGTCAGCAGGGACATCCCCAACTAGATGAGGCTGCCCATAGCCTCGTCCAGCCTCACCTTAAATATCTCCAGGGATAGGGCCTCAACCACCTCTCTGGGCAAGCTGTTCCAGTGTTCCACCACTCTCATAGCAAGGAACTTCATCCTAACATACAATCTAAATCTGCCCTTCTCTAGTTTGAAGCCATTGCCCCTCACCCTGTTACTTCAGGCCTTTGTAAACAGTCCGTCCCCAGCCTTCTTGTAGCCCCCTTCAGGTACAGGAAGTTTTCTATTAGGTCTCCCCAGAGCCTTCTCTTCTCCAGGCTGAACACCCCCAGCTCCCTCAGCCTGTCCTTGTAGCAGAGGCACTCCAACTCTCTGATCATTTTCATGGCCCTCCTCTGGACCCTTTCCATTAGGTCCACGTCCTTCCTCTATTGAGGGCTCCAGACCTGTGCACAGTACAGGGGAGGTCTCAGCAGAGCAGAGCAAAGTGGCAGAATCAGCTCTCTGACTCTGCTGGCAGTGCTGCTTTTGGTGCAGCCCAGGATGTGATTTGCCTTCTGTGCTGCAAGCTCACACTGCCTGCTCATGTTCTCAAATAATTTCCAGTGGACTGCCAAATGGAGGTAAGGTTCAGCTGCATTAGCATTTGACTGTATAATTAAAGCTGTCATGCTATAATCCTCATCTTCAAACTGTGTGAAGTAGCTTTTGTTTGCTGGACATCAATAACTCAGCATGTTGCTATGGAATGCCTCTGCATAATTTGTAAGGTAAGTTGCTTAAGCACAAAGCCTGTTAACTCCTGCAAATAATCAATAAACAATGTGCATTGTGGAGTGGAAAGCAGCATAGTTTTTGTTTGGTTTGGGTTTGTTTGTCTGTTTGTGTTTTGTTGGTCTTTGTTGTTTGGGGTTTTTTTGGGTGGGTGGTGTAATGGTTTGGCTCTGAGCAACCTGCTGTAGTGTGAGGTGTCCCTGCCCATGGCAGGGGTGTTGGAACTGGCTGATCCTTGAGGTCCCTTCCAACCCTAACATTTCTATGATTCTATGAAAATGGGTCAAACCAAAGCAGTGGGTTAACCTGGCTGTTTTCCCAACACAGAAGTGAGGGAAAACTAACACAAAAACCTCAGGACTGAGACCAGAAAAAAGTGAGGTTGATGCTGTGACATGAGAGAGCAGGGAGCAAAGCAGCAGCAAGCACAAGCAAGTGAGCCAAAAGCCCAAGCCAGAAAAGTAACCCCTGCCCCTCCTTGTCCCCCCACCATGCCAGTGGAAAAGACAGCACCCAAGAACCCAGAACCTAGAAGCAGCAACTGGAACAGGATGCCTCCTGTGTTGCTATCTGAACTTCAAGCCCCATAATACTTTGCTACAGTTAGGACTTTCATTGTTTTGAAGGTGGCATGACTGCAGCATGGTGTGAGTAACAGCAGCTGGGGGTGCTTAGCCTGGAGAGGAGGAGACTCAGGGGTGACCTTATTGCTCTCTGCAACTCCCTGAAGGGAGGTTGTAGACAGGCAGAGGTTGGTCTCTTCTCCCAGGCAACCAGCAGCAGAACAAGAGGACACAGTCTCAGGCTGTGCCAGGGCAGGTTTAGGCTGGAGGTTAGGAGGAAGTTCTGCACAGAGAGAGTGATTGCCCATTGGAATGGGCTGCCCATGGAGGTGGTGGAGTCGCAGTCACTGGAGTTGTTCAGGAGGAGACTTGATGGGGTGCTTGGTTGCATGGTTTAGTTGTTTGGGTGGTGTTGGGTGATAGGTTGGACATGATGATCTTGAAGGTCTCTTCCAACCTGGTCTATTCTATTCTATTCTATTCTATTCTATTCTATTCTATTCTATCCTATTCTATTCTATTCTATTCTATCTTCAACTGAATCCATGCCATAGGGGGCATGGTGTGTGTTTGTGCTTTTGTTTGGGGGTTTGGTTTTTTGGTGTTAGGTGTTTGGGATTTTTTTGTTTGGTTGTTTTCTGGGTGGGTTTTGTTTATTTTTTGTCTTTCCTCCTGTATGGCTTCAGGCTAGAACCAGCCACACACCTTCTTTATCTGAACTGCCTTGTCGCTCCATTTGAAAGTCAGTATGCGTTTAGGTCAGCATTGTTTTAATGTTTTATGGTCCAGCAGGAATATTGATGGCAATAATAATTTAACTGTGTAACATTCACTTGCTCTGGGAGTAATTTGTGTCCATCTGTCTTGTTTCTGAGCTGTGTTGAGATGTTGGTCTGCCATTCTTTGCTTCTTCCTGCATGTGGCACTGGTCTCATTTCTGAGAATGGATTTGATCCCTGCGAACAAACTTCAGGCCTGATTTGCAGGATCTCCATTTAGTTCTGCTCATACCATTAGGTCCAATATAGACTATGATGACCATGGCTTCCTTCCAGACCTTCTCAGTACCTTGTTTTCTTTCAGTGAGATGTGATTGTTTAGAATTATTTTTTCCCTTGTACAGGCATCTGGTAGGAAGCAAATCTTCTGTGAGCCATGACAACACATTCAGTTTATCAACATTTCCCAGTGTTAATTTCCTGAGAGCTAGCTGTTCACATATTTTATTATTTTTCTTATTTCAACTGTAGGTTCTCAATGAGGCTGTAAAATGCACATTACACGAAGCTGGGAGCAGGTGTTGATCTCTAGAGGGTAGGAGGGCCCTGCATAGGGACCTTGACAGGCTGGACAGATAGACAGAGTCCAATGGCATGAGATTCAACACATCTAAGTGCTGGGTTCTGTATATTGGCCACAACCCCATGCAGTGCTACAGGCTGTGGTCAGAGTGGCTGGAGAGCGGCCAGGCAGAGAGGGACCTGGGGGTACTGGTTGACAGCAGCTGAACATGAGCCAGCAGTGTGCCCAGGCAGCCAAGAAGGCCAATGGCATCCTGGCCTGGATCAGTGTGGGGATTGGAACAGCAATAGCAGATGAAACAAAGGAGACTCTGTGCAGGTAAGCTCAAAGCCTTGGAATGTGGTATAAAGGCAATTTACTATCCTAGACAGCCCTGACCTTGCAGATAAGAAAGTAGAAACAATTGAGACTAGCAAAAGAAATGTATGTTTGTTATTCCAGTGCGGCAGCAAGAGTTGTTATCTTTACCCATACATTGTGTCAATGCTAGAATAAGCTAATTGGCACAGTTCTGCTCTGTGTAACTTTTATGTGTTACATCACCGATCTTCAGGCAGGTATATAAGGCCCTCAGATGCTGCAAATAAGTGTCTTCAATTATCACATTGGAGTCCGTGACCAATCTGCCTCATCATATCAGGAATAGTGTGGCCAGCAGGAGCACAGAAGTCATTCTGCCCTCTACTCAGCACTGGTTAGGCAACACCCTGAGTACTGTTCTGCGCCCTTTAGTTTAAGAAGGACATTTTGACTCTTGAACATGTCCAGAGAAGGGGAACGAGGCTGAGGAGAGGTCTTGAGCACAATAATTTTGTCTGAGTAGAAGGAAAGTAAAGCAGATAACATCCAATGTGACACACGTCTCAATAATTTTATCTTATTTACAGCTTTTTATTCCTCTGATTCAGAAATATCCTATCTTCCTGATAGTCCTGTCACTGAAATCCTTAGCTAATGTTTTAACTCCTGTCATGTTTCACAAGAAGGGGGCAACATATCTCACAATCCTCCTGGAGGCACTACTGACTCAGAAGAGTAGTGAAGAGGTGATTGGGAGCAGTCAGCATGGCTTTGCCAAGGGCAAATCCTGCCTGACAAACCTGGTGGCCTTCTATGAACAGGTGACAGCATTAATAGATGAGGGGCGAGCAACTGATGTCGTTTGCCTGGACCTGAGCAAAGCCTTCGACACTGTCCCACACCACATCCTGGTCTCCAAGCTGGTGACACACGGGTTTGATGGGTGACCACCAGATGGATACAGACCTGGCTTGATGGCCGCACCCAAAGAGTGGCTGTCAGTGGGTCCATGTCCCAGTGGAGGCCAGTGACAAGCAGAGTCCCTCAGGGATCAGTCCTGGGACCAGGCTTGTTCAACATCTCTGTGGGTGCCATGGACAGTGGCATTGAGGCACCCTCAGCAAGTTTGCTGATGACACCAAGCTGTGTGGTGCAGCAGACAGGCTGGAGGGAAGGGATCCATCCAGAGGGACCTGGACAGGCTGGAGAGGTGGGCACAAGCCAACCTCATGAGCTTCAACAAGACCAAGTGCAGGGTCCTGCATCTAGGTCGAGGCAATCCCAGGCACAAATCCAGGCTGGGCAGGGACTGGCTGGGGAGCAGCCCTGAGAAGAGAGACTTGGGGGTGCTGGTGGACAAGAAGCTCAACAGGAGCTCTCAATGTGCACTTGCAGCCCGGAAAGCCAATCAGATCCTGGGCTGCATCAGGAGAAGTGTGGCCAGCAGGGCAAGGGAGGTGATTCTCCCCCTCTCCTCAGCTCTGGGGAGATCCCACCTGGAGTACTGCGTCCAGTTCTGGAGCCCCTATTCCAAGAGGGATCTGGAGGTGCTGGAAGGTGTCCAGAGAAGGGCCACGAGGATGAGCAGAGGGCTGGAGCACCTCTCCTGTGAGGACAGACTGAGGGAGCTGGGGCTGTTCAGTCTGGAGAAGAGAAGGCTCTGAGGTGACCTCATTGTGGCCTTCCAGTATCTGAAGGGGCCTACAGGAAGGCTGGGGAGGGACTTTTCAGGCTATCAGGTAGTGATAGGCCTAGGGGGAATGGAATGAAGCTGGAGGTGGGGAGATTCAGGCTGGATGTGAGGAGGAAGTTCTTCACCATGAGGGTGGTGAGGCCCTGGAATGGGCTGTCCAGGGAGGTGGTTGAGGCCCCATCCCTTGAGGTGTTTAAGCCCAGGCTGGATGAGGCTCTGGCCAGCCTGATCTAGTGTAGAGTGTCCCTGCCCATGGCAGGGGGGTTGGAACTAGATGATCCTTGTGGTCCCTTCCAACCCTGGCTGAAACTATGAAACTATGAAACAATCAGAGCTTTAAGACCAGTTCCAACAAAATTAATTGCAACCTCCAGCTTGTATCATTGAAGAAGCACCAATGCTAATCTACAGGTCACACTTGAAGAGGAAGTGAGTTAATCCATGTGATGTCTTTCCTGTGTTTATCACATTAGCCTGGCTGTAGTCCTTATGCAAACAGTATTGTAGATATACAGATAAAATCAAGATCTCCCCTCCATTTTTCCCCGCATATATGGAATAAGACAATTGGAAAGGTACACTAACTGTAAGCAAGGCAGCTCACTTAATGAATTAATTCTTTGTTCTGTAACCAAAATTAGAATTTTTAGAATTCCTTTCACAGAATCACAGAATTTCAGGGGCTGGAAGGGACCTCAAAAGCTCATCCAGTCCAACCGCCCTGCCAGAGCAGCAGCACCTACACCAGATTACATGGGAACGCAGCCAGGTGTGTTTTGAATATCTCTAGAGAGGGAGACTCCACAAGTCCCCTGGGCAGCCTGTTCCAGGGCTCTGTCACCCTCACAGGGAAAAAATTGTTCCTCATATTTACATGAAACTTCCTCTGCCTCAGCTTCCACCACTGCCCCTTGTGCTGTCATTGGGCATCACCCAGCAGAGCCTGGCTTCAACCCCTTGGGACTCACCCTTTACATCTTTATAAACATTGATGAGGTCACCTCTCAGTCTCCTCTAAGCTACAGAGCCTCAGCTCCCTCAGTCTCTGCTCATAAAGAAGATGTTCCATTCCCTTCATCATCCTCGTGCTCTGTGCTGGACTCTTTCAAGCAGCTCACTGTCTTTCTTGAACTGAGGGGCCCAGAACTGGACACAACATTCCAGATGCAGGGGGAAACAAGTAGACACTTTGTGAGAGTAGTATGTCTTTAAATGCAAGCCTTCCTAGTGGGAATGGTATATAATGTATTGTATGGAATGTAATGTGAGTGTGTGACACTTGACTGTAAAATTATTATGGAAATATTTTTTTATTATGGATTTTTTTTTTACAGAGAGACTTTAGCAGAATAATGACTATGATACTACAACCAAAACTAAGACATAGAATCAAAGGATGATAGGGGTTGTAAGGGACCACTGGAGATGATCTATTCCCTGCCTCCTCAGGTACACCTGGAACAGATTATCATAGAATCATAGAATAAACCAGGTTGGAGAAGACCTCAGAGATCAAGTCCAACCTGTTACCTGATAACTAAGACCTCATGACAATTAAACCATGGCTCCAAGTGCCACATCCAATCCTTTCTTGAACACCAGGCAAGCAGCACCAGAAGAAGAGGACACAGTCTCAAGCTGCACCAGGGGAGGTTTAGGCTGGAGGTGAGGAGAAAGTTCTTCACAGAGAGAGTCATTCACCATTGGAATGTGCTGCCCAGGGAGGTGGTGGAGTCACCATCCCTGGAGGTGTTCAAGAAGGGATTGGACGTGGCACTTGGTGCCATGGTCTAGTAGTCATGAGGTGTTGGGTGACAGGTTGGACTTGATGATCTCTGAGGTCTTTTCCAACCATACTGATTCTATGATTCTGTGATTCTACCTCCAGGGATGGTGAATCCACCACCTTTCTGGGCAGTATGTTTCAATGACCAATTACGCTTTCTGTGAAGAACTTTCTCCTCACCTCCAGCCTAAACTTCTCCTGGCACAGATTGCATAGTTCCCTAAGATGGCTCCCACAATATTGTAGAAGAGAAAAAGAAATCAATGGGAAAAAAAATTGTGAGCTTTAAGCAATTTAATTCATAGCTGAGTACAGCGAGAGTGAAACTGGAAATGTCAAAGCAACTCACTTTGATATTTCTGGCTGCAGTTGATTAGCAATTTTGTCAAAGGTTATTTAGAAATGGGTTATTATTAATTTAATTTTCGTTGAACCTGTTTCATTTGTAATTACTCCTGGGGACATGTCTCGGTCCAGAGAAGGAAAGAGACTCAGTTCTCTTGAATATTCCCGTGTTGTGAAAGGAGAGGCACAAAGGAGGCCAAAACAGCCAGGCTATTTGTTACATAAATAAAGTGGATGGGTCAGAAGGGGAGAGAGAGAAAATAGAGAGGGAGAGAGAGAAGAGAGAGAGAAGAGGAAAGGAGTTATATTGCCACACCCCTCATCCCCCCAAGACAGTTTGAGTCTGTGGAGGAAAGGTGCTGCAGGAGATAGTGGATCTGTAGAGGAAGGGTGCTGAGGCTTTGGCTGTAGAAGAGATGTGGTCCTCTGGACAGCGTCTTCAGCCCCATGAGATGCAGCAGGCAGAAATTAGGGCACAGAGAAGGGGCTCTGCTTCTTCCAGGCTCCATGATGATGTCTCTGTCATTTTTCCTTTCCCGGTATTCTCTCTGTTTTCCTTCTCAGCAGCATTGTCCTTCTCCTGTGTTTTTCCTCATCTGTGTTTTCCTTCTGTGTTTTACGTCTTCTGTGGTTTTGGTTCTCCATTTTTCTTCTGAGCCAGTAGTTGCTCAAGTCTTTTAGTCCTCAGGTATGTGTCCAAGTATCAGGGGCCAGGTGGTGAATCCATTGTCTCACCATCCTCCCTTTCCAGGGTACTTGATGGGTGGAGATTATCTTGTTTTATGTATATTCCCAAAGGTGGCCTCGGTCGTTGATTTTATCTTTGTTGAGTCACATCAGGAGAGACAATACAATACAATAATACAATACAATAAACCAGGTTGGAAGAGACCTATAAGATCATCACATCCAACCCATCAACCAATCCAACCCACCTAAACAACTAGACCATGGCACCAAGCACCCCATCAAGTCTCCTCCTGAACACCTCCAATGAAGGTGACTCCACCACCTCCCCGGGCAGCCCATTCCAATGGGCAATCACTCTCTCTGTATAGAACTTCTTCCTAACCTCCAGCCTAAACCTCCCCTGGCACAGCCTGAGACTGTGTCCTCTTGTTCTGGTGCTGGCTGCCTGGGAGAAGAGACCAACCTCTGCCTGTCCACAACCTCCCTTCAGGTAGTTGTAGAGAGCAATAAGGTCTCCCCTGAGTCTCCTCCAGGCTAAGCAGCCCCAGCTCCCTCAGCCTCTCCTCATAGGGCTTGTGTTCCAAACCCCTCACCAACTTTGTTGCCCTTCTCTGGACACCTTCCAGCAAGTCAACATCCTTCCTAAACTGACAGGACACTTGAAAACTTATAGATCCTTCTTCTTTTCTTTTTTTTTTTTTTTTTTTTCCTTTTCTTTTTTTTTTCTTTTCTTTTTTTTTTCCTTTTCTTTTTTTTTCCTTTTTTTTAAATTTTTTTTTTCTATTTTTTTCCATGAGATCCCTATCCCTACCTTTGGCCTGTGACTGGCCGTCATTTAATTTCAAATGTTTCTAAATATCTGAGGGCTGGGGTTCAAGAGGGAGGGGACAGGCTCTGCTCAGTTGCACCCTGGGATAGGACAAGGGGTAATGGATAGAAACTACACCACAGGAGGTTCCACCTTAGTATGAGGAGGAACTTCTTCACTGTGAGGGTCACAGAGCACTGGAAGAGGCTCCCCAGGGAGGTTGTGGAGTCTCCCTCTGTGGACATGTTCAAGACCCATCTGGATGCATTCCTGTGTGACCTGTGCTAGATTCTATGGTCCTGTAGATTCTATGGTACTATAGATTCCTCTGGGAAGGTGATTGGACTTGATGATCTCTGGAGGTCCCTTCCAACCCCTAACATCCTGTGAGCCTGTGATCGTTCATTTTCTCTTTCCCTTGTTCCTCAGTAGTTCTGATTATATGTCCTAGCTTTTCCTAAGCAAAGAGAGGTAAAAACAGGGAAGGGGGCAAATCCAACGAGAAATAATTTTGGAGTCGGTTTGGAAGTAGAGAGGAAAAAATTTTCTTTAAACAATATATATATATAAAACAGGAAGGGTTCACAAGGATAAGGAACAAGGATGGATGGGGAAAATATGAATACAAAACCAGTCCTTTGATGTGGCATGGATGTAGCAGGGAATAGGACGAGGCCTGACCATGTGGCAGAGAAGCAGGAAGCCAGCAGCAACTTTCTCTCTTCCATGTGAGGCAGAAGTAAAAGAGCGAAATGGCTTCAGTGTCTTCCTTTTTATATGCTTGCTGGACAGGGAGAGGGAGTGGAACAGACTAACTCAGTTCCCAGGGGGAAATGCCCTCCAGGAGGAACAAGGCTCTCACAATCCCTCCCACCCCTGCTTTCAGGATGGGCTGTGACTGGCTGGAAAGCAGCCTGAAGGAGAGAGACTTGGGGGTGCTGGTGGACGAGAAGCTCACCAGGAGCTCTCAATGTGCACTTGCAGCCCAGAAAGCCAATCAGATCCTGGGCTGCATCAGGAGAAGTGTGGCCAGCAGGTCAAGGGAGGTGATTCTCTCCCTCTGCTCAGCTCTGGGGAGATCCCACCTGGAGTACTGCCTCCAGTTCTGGAGCCCTTAATACAAGAGGGATCTGGAGGTGCTGGAAGGTGTCCAGAGAAGGGCCACGAGGAAGGTTAGAGGGCTGGAGCTGCTCTGCTATGGAGACAGACTGAAGGAGTTGGGGCTGTTCAGTTTGGAGAAGAGAAGGCTCTGAGGTGACCTCATTGAGGCCTTCCAGTATCTGAAGGGGGGTACAAGAAGGCTGGGGAGGGACTTCTCAGGATCTCAGGTAGTGACAGGACTAGGGGGAATGGGATGAAGCTGGAGGTGGGGAGATTCAGGCTGGATGTGAGGAGGAAGTTCTTCCCCATGAGAGTGGTGAAGCCCTGGAATGGGTTGTTCAGGGAGGTGGTTGAGGCCCCGTCCCTTGCGGTGTTTAAGCCCAGGCTGGCTGAGGCTCTGTCCAGCCTGATCTAGTGTAGAGTGTCCCTGCCCATGTCAGGGGGCTTGGAACTAGATGATCCTTGTGGTCCCTTCCAACCCTGACTGATACTATGATACTAATATACTATGGTCATAACCCATCACAGATACATAGAAAACACCTTCAGAACTTTGCTATAAGCATGGGTAAGCACTGGAATAAGTTGAGCACAGAGCCTGTGGAAATTATTCTCTTGAGATTTTAAGAGCTCATCCTGATCTAACCTTGAAGTTCCTCTGCTTTGAGTATGGGCTTGGGTAAAGTGAAATCCAGAGTTCCATTTCTACCTGAACTATGCTAAGGTTCTTTAGAAAATATGCTGGCAAATCTTAAGTTTTAAAGATTCAGGGGAACACTTGCTTAATTTACATCAGAAGCAAGTTATATATAGTCAAGGGCTTGAATTTTTCTTCACAGCTGTGTGTTAAAAATGAAAAAGAAAAAAACCAAAACAACAAGAAAACTCTACTTAGAATGTTTCTGATGTAAAATCTGTATTCTCAGAGAGGCTTTGAAATGTAAACTAAACTGTTGAAGCATCGTTTAGCATTTTTTTCCCCTTATCAACTTGCCTGCAGCATATAGCCAGAACTGCTGTTGATGCATGTTACCATCTATCTGGTTAGAGATTATCAACTTAAAATCCTTGTCCTCTGAAAACAAGCAATCTAGGATCAAAGTTACCAGTATGCATGGATATTGTTTTTAGGCCTGTTTTACTTGGGATCAAATTAACGAGGTGGGAACTATAAAGAATGTCATCATCTTTAATTTTCCCGAAGACCCTGCCCCGAAATGATGCACAAAACTGATTAGATTATTTGCAGGTTCTGTCCGGTCGTGAATTCTACCAGGGTGCTTCTGGGCAGCTTTAGTACAATTTAGAGACTTCAGGAAATGAAACAGGCTGAGCCACAAAATAGCTTCACCCCACTTATAAAACCAGAGGCAAGCCAGGACCTTAGGGAAGGTGTGAGAACACTGGTTGTACTCACGAGGACGGAGCAGGAATTTGGAGATGATCCCTGGGTCTTTCTTCGGTGGCAGGCTCCAGAACTGTAGGTTTTGTAATCCAATTTGTGGTTAACGTGGCACAAATCCCAAGGATTTGTGACCTGCCAGAATCAAAGTGTCCTTAGACACAGCTGCCATGAGGGGAAACTCGTGCAGTAGCGCTGTGTGAGCAGAGCAAGAAAGCAGCAGCTTCACGGCAGGCAGGGAGCAGGACCCCGGAGCAGGCAGGTCTGGGGACAAGCGGGTTCCAGTGCTGGATTCTCCAATTTCGCCACGAATCCAGAGCGAGTCCAAGATGAGTCAAAACGGGAGTGAGCAGAAAATGATGGCGAGAGCCCTGACCGCTTCCTGGTCACTCTATTTGAGGCGTTTCTAGACAATACGTCCAAGGGCAATGTATACTGGGCACGAAGCACCCTGCTAATCATAGCTCCCAAACACAGCAGGCTTCCCACGGGTAAATACCTGTGAGGGACCTCTGCCCTGGCAGAGAATGGGCGCCGCTTACCTGTCCCCAGGGGAAAGGGAAGGCAATTTCACACCTCGGAAGGCAATGTCGTGCCTTTGGCTTTCCCCATTCAAACCTCCCCTGACAGAGGAGGGGAGAGGGGGGTTTGGAGCACGCTGTAACAAGACCTTTTTTCTGTAGTTAGTGAAGACAGAGAGGAAGCACAGATACTGCAGAATGCAGTAAACAACAGATATCTTATTGTTCAGTAATGTACTAATTCAGACTCGATTTTCCTAACAGAAGGGCAAAGAAGTTGATGAGGGGTTTGGAACACAAGCCCTATGAGGAGAGGCTGAGGGAGCTGGGGCTGCTTAGCCTGGAGGAAACTCAGGGGTGACCTTATTGCTCTCTACAACTACCTTAAGGGACGTTGTAGACAGGCAGAGGTTGGTCTCTTCTCCCAGGCAGCCAGCACCAGAACAAGAGGACACAGTCTCAGGCAGCGCCAGGGCAGGTTTAGGCTGGATGTTAGGAAGAAGTTCTACACAGAGAGAGTGATTGCCCATTGGAATCGGCTACCCATGGAGGTGGTGGAGTCACCTTCATTGGAAGTGTTGAGGAGGAGACTTGCTGGGGTGCTTGGTGCCATGGTTTAGTAGTTTAGGTGGGTTGGATTGGTTGATGCGTTGGATGGGATGATCTTGAAGGCTTCTTTCAACTTGGTGTATTGTATTGTATTGTATTTCAGTAAGAGATCTTGGGAAATACAGAGAACTATATACAGCAGATCCAGAGAGCTAATTCTGCCACTTTGCTCTGCTCTAGTGAGACCTCACCTGGAGTACTGTGTACAGGCCTGGAGCCCTCAATACAGAAAAGACATAGACCTGATGGAGAGGGTCCAGAGGAGGGCCACGAAAATCATCAGGGTGTTGGAGCAGCTCTGCTATGAGGACAGGGTGAGGGAGCTGGGGGTGTTCAGCCTGGAGAAGAGGAGGCTCTGGGGAGACCTAATAGCCTGCCAGTACCTGAAGGGGACTACAGAAAGGCTGGAGAGAGACTGTTTGCAAAGGCCTGCTGGAACAGGATGAGGGCCAATGACAATGGGGAAGATTTAAATTGGATATCAGGAAGAAGTTCTTCCCTATGAGGGTGGTGGAACACTGGAACAGGTTGGTGAAGCTCCTTCCCTGGAGATATTCAAGGTGAGGCTCGAGGGGGCCCTGGGCAGCCTGATTTAGTTGAGGAGGTCCCTGCTGACTGCAGGGACATCACACTGGATGAGCTTTGGAGGTCCCTTCTGCCCCATACCATTCTATGATTCCACATTTCTGTCAGACTTGATCTTAAAAGTCTTTTCCAATCTAAATGATTCTAAGAACTAGGAAAAGTGGCATTTAGAAAAATGAAAGCATCTAGCATTTGTTGTAATTATGCTGAGCAGAATAGTGCATAATCAATAACATAGATCTGCTGATCTATAGAAATACAAGTATGTTGCATGCACATGTGCATATACAGAGAGAGAGATTTTAATTAGTTGCTGAGATAACATACACATCTCTGCCCCTTTTAATTTGCTGCTTGAAAAATGAAGAATTTCTGCCCTTTAACTATTCAGCTTTCACAGAAGTTACAGTAAATCTCTTAATCTCCCAAGCATTTATTCTCTTCTGGGTTTTTCATAGGCATTTATCCACAGAACATTCATTTGTAATCTGTATTTAAATCCGGCAAGAACTATGTGGGCTTTGAGCTGTCTGCTTTCCTGCACTCTTAATGGGCTCTCCCACAGGAACTTGGCTCTACTGCAGAAGCTTGGCATGGTCTGGACAAAAATAGTTCAAGGCCAGTCATATTTGTCTTCCATTTCAGCTTAAGCTGAGTCTCTATTTATTCTTAGTGCAGAGAGCATTGTAGAAAGCAATTATTTGGGGGTGAGGGAAGGGCAGCAAGGATCCACAGTAAAGGATTTATCCTGGCTTTGTAGAGAACACCAATGTCTCAGAGTTTCAGGCTTATAATGGGATGTAGTTGAATATCTCTGCAGAATGGGGGGGTGAAGATTTGGATGGATTGTTGTCAAATGCCCTCAGCACTTTTTGACCCCCCTCCTTGTGCCTTACAGAGGGACTGTAGGCCAGATTCTTAAATGTACAGGGTCTTAACTTCACATTGCCCTATAAATGCACACTGCCTCACAGCAGCGTGTTTACTCAGTAGATACCTTGCAGTTACTATGCTAAAGGGCCCATTTTTGTAAGAGAAACTGAGTTTTAAATTAGTGTCATTGTGTGAAAGGATACACAGAAATACAGTGTTCTTTAAAGTAGTTACACAGAAGCAGCATCTTGACCTTCTGGCATCTTCTGTGTATCAAAGAATTTGTATGGCTTCCATGAAGAGTGTACTTAAAGTAAGTGAGGGAGGCTGAAAGAAACTGTTCTGAGGCTGGCGAGAGGCCTTGAGCACAAGCCCTACGAGGAGAGGCTGAGGGAGCTGGGATTGCTCTCTACAACTACCTGAAGAGTGGTTGTATCCAGGAAGGAGTTGGTCTCTTCTCCCAGGCAACCAGCAACAGAACAAGAGGACACAGTGTCAAGCTGTGCCAGGGGAAGTTCAGGCTGGAGGTGAGGAGAAAGTTCTTCACAGAGAGAGTAATTCACCATTGGAATGTGCTGCCCAGGGAGGTGGTGGAGTCACCATCCCTGGAGGTGTTCAAGAGGGGACTGGACGTGGCACTTGGTGCCATGGTCTAGTCATGGGGTCTGTGGTGACAGGTTGGACTCGATGATCTTTGAGGTCTCTTCCAACCTTGGTGATTCTGTGATTCTGTGATTCTGTGAGAAGACTTTTAGTTCTTCATTTCCAGCCCATGTAAAAATTACTTGAATTTGGAAACTACTCAAACTGTCTTCAGCAAACTGTGTGGTATTACCAAAGAACATAGATCCTTTCAACAGTTATTTTTTCATCTTCTTCTGTGGTTTTCTTCCCCTCCTGTTTTGCTCTCCAGCATTGTTCTCTTGAGTGTTCCTCATCTCAGTTTCCATTCTGTGAGACTTTCCTTGGAGGAACAAAGCCTTCTGCTTCCTGTGCACTGTGTTTTCCTGACTGTTCTTCATTAATTCAAGCTTTGCTTTGCTGTTTTAGTCTATAAACTGCTTCATCGAAGATCACTGTCAATAACAGGAAGACACATTTCTTCTATTCTTATTCTTAACTACATTTTACTAGTAGTATAAAGAATTGGAATAATGCTCCATATTTTCTGGTAAATGTGTTTAATTTGAGATTTTACTTTTGAAAACACCATTGCTAGGAGGCCTACAGGGTGATGTAGAAGGCATTTTTACATTTAGTTCTAAATCACATATCTTGGTCTCATGCAGAGGTATAAGTAAAAATAAATGGTCTGATTAAACTGTGATGCTTATGAAACTCTTAGCAAATTAATTAGAGCCTCTTTCCTGGTGCTGGAAAAATTGAACTCAGATCATTATTAACTCAGATCATCCTGTGAGGACAAGCTGAGAGAGCTGGGTTTTTTCAGCCTGGAGAAGAGCTGGGAGACTTAATAGAGGACTTCCAGTACCTGGCCTACAAGAAAGCTGGGAAGGGACTGTTCACAAAGGCCTGTAGTGATAGAACAAGGGGCAGTGATTTTATGTTATAGAAGAGTAGGTTCAGGTTGGAAGAAAGTTGGAGGATGTTCTTTACTATGAGGGGAGTGGAATACTGGTTGGCCAGGGAGGTAGCTATGGCCCCATCCCTGGGGCTGTGGACAACCTGTTCTAATGGAGGATGTCCCTGCTCACTGTAGGGGGGTTGGACTAGATGACCTGTGGAGGTCTTTCCAACCCAAACCATTCTATGATTATTCATATCATGACTAAACTTCTGGGTAGGTCTGCATACAAAGGTCAGATCCTGTGAGATACTGATTACCTCTTTCAGTTTAGGTTAAAGAGCTTGGGCCAAGGAGTGTCTTGAGGGGAAGACTCACCAGTGTTGTGGCGTCTCATGGTAGAACTGAAGGGGGATTGGAAAGGAGTAACCTACTTGTACCAGCTGAGGTTTGACTTCTTAATCTACTTACATGCATAACCTAAAGAACAGATTATAATATGATCTGTCCAAATGTTATCAGTCTATTTAGTGAATGGCTGGCTGAGCAAATCTACTCAAGCCCTTCTCTTGCTAGGAAGAGAGTAACGAGGCCGAAACTTGCCTTTTATTTATATATTTTTACTACTTAAGGGAGGGATCAAAACTGTTTTCAGTAGTCCTAAGCATGTCCCTGACCCAGTAAATTTATACATTGTGGGTTGTGTAGATCTCTTTTCTTATCAAGCTAAGCAATACAAAGAATGCACAATGTTCCTATAACCAGGAAAGTGTTTAAGATCTCTACACTTGTGTTATTTAAACAAGAAGCCGTCATACCCCACTGTGTACCACAACCTGTCCTTGCACTGCACTGCAGATTCTTAGCTAAAATAACAAACAAACAAAAACTCCAAGGTGGAATGAAGATAAAACAACAAAAAAATAACAATAGGGTGAGTTAGAAGTGGGAGTTCTCAAAATCTGGAAATAGGTTGGGGGGCCTAGCCCAGAGAGTGGTGGTGAATGGTGCCACATCCAGCTGGAGGCCAGTCACCAGTGGCGGCCCCAAGGATCAGTGCTGGGCCCCATCCTCTTTAATATCTTCATTGATGATCTGGATGGGGGCATTGAGTCCATCATCAGTAAATTTGCAGATGACACCAAGCTGGGGGCAGGAGTTGATCTGCTGGAGGGTAGAGAGGCTTTGCAGAGGGACCTGGACAGGCTGGACAGATGGGCAGAGTCCAAGGGCAGGAGATTGAGCACATCCAAGTGCCGGGTTCTGCACATTGGCCACAGCAACCCCATGCAGTGCTACAGGCTGGGGTCAGAGTGGCTGGAGAGCAGCCAGGCAGAGAGGGACCTGGGGCTACTGGTTGATGGTAGGCTGAACATGAGCCTGCAGTGTGCCCAGGCAGCCAAGAAGGCCAATGGCATCCTGGGCTGCATCAGGAACAGTGTGGCCAGCAGGAACAGGGAGGTCATTCTGCCCCTGTACACTGCACTGGTTAGGCCACATCTTGAGTCCTGTGTCCAGTTCTGGGCCCCTCAGTTTAGGAAGGAGGTTGACTTGCTGGAGCGTGTCCAGAGAAGGGCAATGAAGTTGGTGAGGGGTTTGGAACACAAGCCCTGTGAGGAGAGGCTGAGGGAGCTGGGGTTGCTTAGCCTGGAGAAGAGGAGTCTCAGGGGTGACCTTATTGCTCTCTACAACTACCTGAAGGGAGGTTGTAGACAGGCAGAGGTTGGTCTCTTCTCCCAGGCAACCAGCATCAGAACAAGAAGACACAGTGTCAGGCTGTGCCAGGGGAGGTTTAGGCTGGATGTTAGGAGGAAGTTTTACACAGAGAGAGTGATTGCCCATTGGAATGGGCTGCCCGGGAGGTGGTGGAGTCACCATCACTGGAGGTGTTTAGGAGGAGACTTGATGGGGTGCTTGGTGCCATGGTTTAGTTGATTAGGTGGTGTTGGATGTTAGGTTGGACACGATGATCTTGAAGTTCTCTTCCAACCTGCTCTATTCTGTTCTGTTCTATTCTATTCTATTCTATCTATTCTATTCTATTCTATTCTATGTTATTTAATAAATGAGTGTTCAATGATTTTGTTTTCAAAAACACTGACTTGTTTGGTGTGGTAGTTTTAGGCTTTGCCTCTAAATTTTTTCACAGATCTTCAGCAGAAAGGTAGTAAAATGTAAATAAATCACTATCAGATGTAAAAAGCAAAATAAAGATAATCGGAGAGATATCTATCATAAGATTGGTTGTAGCAAAACAATTCTTCTCTCTTCACTCCCTTGCTTTGGAGAGACACTAACTTGCTTCTGCTTCACCTTGGCTGCATTATCACAGTGTCACAGTATCACCAAGGTTGGAAGAGACCTCAAAGATCATCGAGTCCAACCTGTCACCACAGACCTCGTGACTAGACCATGGCACCAAGTGCCACGTCCAGTCCCCTCTTGAACACCTCCAGGGATGGTGACTCCACCACCTCCCTGGGCAGCACATTCCTATGGTGAACAACTCTTGTCAGTGAAGAACCTTTTCTTCACCTCAAGCCTAAACTTCCCCTGGCACAGCTTGAGACTGTGTCCCCTTGTTCTGGTGCTGGTTGCTAGAGATAAGAGACCAACCCATTCCTGGCTACAACCTCCTTTCAGGTAGTTGTAGAGAGCAATGAGGTCTCTCCTTAGCCTCCTCCTCTCCAGGCTAAACAATCCCAGCTCTCTTGTTTTGGTTAAGTCTAACAGCAACTTTCTCTGCTCCTTTCTCCCTTCTTTTCTACAGGGGAGTGGAGGGGCAGAAAAGGAGAAGCTAATAGCTTCCCCTGGTTTTGACCAGGGGGGTTCTTGTGCTCTTTATTAACTGTAAATCCTGTAAATCCTCTACATTTAGTACATATTCATTGTATTCCATTGTAGATTGTAGTTTTGCCTGTAAATACAGGTTCTGTTTGCTTCCAGCTGAGCTGGTCTGGCAAAGTTAATGTTGGGAGGAAAATTGCAACCCACCACGTTTGGCCACACCTGTTGGCTGCAGATTGCTGAGGAATGTGTGTACATCTTAACAGGAACATCTCATAGAAGACTTCTCCCTAGCAATAAGAAGAAACTGTCTGTGAAAGAAACTTGTTGACATAGTACAGGTTTATGCTGACTGATAAAGTCCATTTAATGATTGTGTGAACCAGAGACCAGAGGATCATTCCCCTTAACTTAATGAATTTGTTCTTAATTATTTTGCATTTCAGGCCCTGGTTGCCTTTATCTTTTATTTTTTCAAAGTGAGTTTAGAGGAAGGGAGATACAGTGACGTTCCTCAGGATTTAGAACCCCCAAAACTGAGGGTCTCTTGCTGAAAAGCTTGCAGGTTGAAACACAGGTTTCTGTTTGTCACTTAGAGATTTAAATATTAATATTTGGCATTTGAGCTTAATTAATTTCCCCAACATTTAATAACTGCATTTAAATGAGGCTTGTCTGGATGGTTAATTATGGGAAATTTATGGCTGTCTTGACATTTCTAATTCACCAATGATTGCAGTGAACTCACTTAGAAATGTAAGTACATTTGAAGCTATTTGCTTATGAACTGTTTATTCATCCCCCTTCATGTGAAAGTGCTGTAGCAGCACAGACTGGTGCTGTAGGAATTAGTTGAAATCAGCTTCTCGTCTAATTACCTGATAATCCATCAGGAATTTTCAACTACTGGTAGGAATAGAATAGAATAGAATAGAATAGAATAGAATAGAATAGAATAGAATAGAATAGACCAGGTTGGAAGAGACTTTCAAGATCATCGTGTCCAACCCATCAACCAATCCAACCCACCAAAACAACTAAACCATGGCACCAAGCACCCCATCAAGTCTCCACCTGAACACCTCCAGTGATGGTGACTCCACCACCTCCCTGGGCAGCCCATTCCAATGGGCAATCACTCTCTCTGTGTAGAACTTCTTCCTAACCTCCAGCCTAAACTTCCCCTGGCACAGCCTAAGACTGTGTCCTCTTGTTCTGGTACTGGCTGCCTGGGAGAAGAGACCAACCTCTGCCTGTTCACAACCTCCCTTCAGGTAGTTGTAAAGGTCACCCCTGAGTCTCCTCTTCTCCAGGCTAAGCAACCCCAGCTCCCTCAGCCTCTCCTCATAGGGCTTGTGTTCCAAGCCCCTCACCAACTTTGTTGCCCTTCTCTGGACACCTTCCAGCAAGTCAACCTCCTTCCTAAACTGAGGGACCCAGAACTGGACACAGGACTCAAGGTGTGGCCTAACCAGTGCAGTGTACAGGGGGAAAATGACCTCCCTGCTCCTGCTGGCCACACTGTTCCTGATGCAGGCCAGGATGCCATTGGCCCTCTTGGCTGCCTGGGCACACTGCAGGCTCATGTTCAGCCTCCCATCAACCAGCACCCCCAGGTCCCTCTCTGCCTGGCCGCTCTCCAGCCACTCTGACCCCAGCCTGTAGCACTGCCTGGGGTTGCTGTGGCCAATGTGCAGAACCCGGCACTTGGATGTGTTCAATCTCGTGCCATTGAATTCTGCCCATCTGTCCAGGAATACTCAGGAGCTAAATAGCACTGCTCAGCCATCTTAAATGTAGGTGTGAGATATGAGACATGGATGTTTCCTACCTTGTTGAAAATCCTTTAATGAGTTTCTGACAATGAGAACTATGAATGAAATATCTACTTCATGTTCCTGTTTTTATGGCTTGTCTTTCTCCTGACATTCACAGTACAAATCTGACAGATAATTCACTTACCAATCTTCTTATTTTCATCAAAACCTGCTATGCAGCTTGCTCTTTATCCACCATGCCCTGAGCAGAATTCATAGAATAGAATAGAATCAAGCAGGTTGGAAAAAACCTGAGATCATCGAGTCCAATCTATTACCTAATACCTAACACCTCCTGACAACTAAACCACGGCTCCAAGTGCCACTTCCAATACTTTTTTGAACACCTCCAGGAACAGCGACTCCACCACCTCCCTGGCAGCCCTTTCCAATGGCAAATTACTCTTTCTGGGAAGAACTTTCTCCTCACCTCCAGCCTAAACTTCCCCTGGTGCAGCTTGAGACTGCGTCCTCTTGTTCCAGTGCTGGTTGCCTGGGAGAGGAGACCAACCCCCACCTGTCTACAACCTCCCTTCAGGTAGTTGTAGACAGCAATAAGGTCTCCCCCGAGCCTCCTCTTCTCCAGGCTAAACAATCCCAGCTCCCTCAGCCTCTCCTCATAGGATTTGTGCTTAAGCCCTCTCCCCAGCCTCATTGCCCTTCTCTGGACACGTTCAAGTGTCTCAATCTTCTCAAAAGCAATATTGGAAAACCTATCTTGGTTCAATGACTTTCATCTTTCAAGAAGTTCCCTCTAAATACAGCTCTTTTTCTTTGGCTTATTGTAAATATTGCAAAACTTTGCCTTCTTATGGAACATTCAGCTGTGTTTGCTTCCCCAAACCTTGACACAGGAATGTTTTGTGAGACTGCTTACATGTCTGCTGAAGCTTCTTTTTCTGTGAATTTTAGTCTAAGGATTTTTTTTTAAAATTTATTGGTAAAAACAAACAAATAAAGCAAACAAAACCCCCCACAAACCCATAACCATACCTTGTGTTCAACGCGCATTGTATTAAGTCTAATAATAAAAATCAGAAGTAGGTCCACCGGGAACAAGAATGGAAACTTGCAGCGACAGCATTAATTCTGATGTTAGAAGTTACACAAGCTTTCACAGAATCAGAGAGTCACAGAAACATTCAGGTTGGTAAAGACCCTCAGGATCACCAAGTCCAACCCAGAGCCCTACACCACAAGTAGATCACCCCTAAACCATATGCCCCAGCACCACATCCAAACCACCTTTAAACACATCCAGGGTTGGGGACTCCACTACCTGCCCGGGCAGCACATTCCAATCCCTGACCACTCTTGCCCTCAAAAACTGTTTCCTAATGTCCAGTCTAAACCTACCCAGTGGCAGCTTGAGGCCATTCCCTCTTGTTCTGTCACTAATTAGCTGTCTCTCTGCCCAGGGAGGTGGTGGAGTCACCATCCCTGGAGGTGTTCAAGAGGGGACTGGACGTGGCACTTGGTGCCATGGTCTAGTCATGAGGTCTGTGGTGACAGGTTGGACTCGATGATCTCTGAGGTGTCTTCCAACCTTGGCAATACTTTGATACTGTGAGAAGAGACCAGCACAAATGTCCCCAGAACATCCTTTCAGGTACTTGTAGACAGCAATGAGGTCTCCCCTCAGTCTCTTCTTTTCTAAACTAAACAGTCCCAGCTCCCTCATTCTCTCCTCATCTGATTTATTCTCCAGGCCCTTTGCCAGCTTCATTGCCCTCCTCTTCACTTTCAGAACTTGGTTTCAATATAAACCAAATTGCTTCTCATAAATTATTTTACTCCCCTGCAACGTAGGTGGACTCATCAGATGCTGAGGCGTGTGTTCAGAAATTATGGTCGAATGCTCAGGCTTATGCCAACGAGCTGCAGCTCCATTCGCTTCCATGAGCCACACGGAGCTTTCTTCTCTGAGTATTTTCTGATGCATGGAGGCTTTGGGGACTGTCAGTGCCTTTTTGTTGTTTGCTCATATCATCACTTTTGCACAGGCCATTTAACTGTAATGGATGGATGGATTTAAAAACCATCTGCAGCTACTATTAATATCATTCTTCAGTGTGTGTATTTCCACAGGCATTTGGTAACAGCTGTTTGGGCAAAAACGCTTCTTGATTTACTTCCTTTATATCTAATTTTACAGTAGCAGTTGCATGTTGGTTTTGTTTTTTTTTTTTAATTCCTTTATCCTAGCAAATATTTGTTTATCAGGTAAAGTCAATCATACAATATTAGGAAAGTCTTTTAGAGCTGTGTTATGGTTGAAGGCTGATGCTGTAGCCTAGTGTCTTAATTATAAACAAGAACAGGAAAATTCCAGAGACTTTGAGTAGAAAACAGTAAAAGGTAAATAAAGTTAGCCATTGAATAAAGAAAAATAAGAATAATATGTCTGTATCATTCCATTGGGTTCTGATTAGGATAAATCCTGCACAGATTGTCCAGAGAAGGGCCATGAGGATGATCAGAGGGCTGGAGCTCCTCTGCTATGAGGACAGACTGAGAGAGCTGGGGCTATTCAGTCTGGAGAAGAGAAGGCTCTGAGGAGACCTAATTGTGGCCTTCCAGTATCTGAAGGGGGCCTACAAGAAAGCTGGGGAGGGACTTTTTAGGATGTCAGGTAGTGATAGGACTGGGAGAAATGGAAAAAAAAACCCTAGAAATGTGTGGATTCAGATTGGATGCTAGGGAGTTCTTCCCCATGAGGGTGGTGAAACACTGGAACAGGTTGCCCAGGGAGGTGGTGGAAGCCTCAACCCTGGAGGTTTTTAAAGCCAGGCTGGAGGTGGCTGTGAGCAACCTGCTGTAGTGACTTACTGGAACTTTTCCAGAGAAGGGCAATGAAGTTGGTGAGGGGCTTGGAACACAAGCCCTATGAGGAGAGGCTGAGGGAGCTGGGGGTTGCTTAGCCTGGAGAAGAGGAGACTCAGGGGAGACCTTATTGCTCTCTACAACTACCTGAAGGGAGGTTGTAGACAGGCAGAGGTTGGTCTCTTCTCCCAGGCAACCAGCATCAGAACAAGAGGACACAGTCTCAGGCTGTGCCAGGGGAGGTTTAGGCTGGAGGTTAGGAAGAAGTTCTATACAGAGAGAGTGATTGCCCATTGGAATGGGCTGCCCGGGGAAGTGGCGGAGTCGTCATCATTGGAGGTGTTCAGGAGGAGACTTGATGGGGTGCTTGGTGCCATGGGTTAGTTGTTTAGGTGGGTTGGATTGGTTGGTGGGTTGGACATGATGATCTTGAAGGTCTCTTCCAACCTGGTGTATTGTATTGTATTGTATATGTTTTCAGTACTCCAGTGGAGTCAGACCAATTGAATGAGATGGATTTAGCATTATTACAATGTAAACTCTGTGCAGTCCACCCCTGCTCCTGAACTGTACCAAACCTTGAGGAAATTATGACTAAATTTTATTTTCAAACTGTAACAGGGAGGAAGAGAACACAGCATTTTACAGCTAAGTCTTGTAGGCTACAGCCACGACTGATAGGCATCGTCCTGATTCAGACAAGGGAGCTGCCCCTGCAGCTTTCCCATAGCCATTGGGAGCAAAGCTTCTGCATTCAGTAGCTGATTTTTAATATTTTTTTTTTCAGTATTAGTCAGAAACAAAAGAGTGCAAACCCTTCCTCTGAAGTAGTATTGTTTATTTTCACTGCAGGAGAGTCCATATTGCTCTGAAAACTGTCTATTGTGCCAGCCTACCTTGCTGAGTGTTCCAGCAGCTGTTGCCAGTTTTCTGACCACAGTAATCATAGTGCAGCTAGCAGGCAGCGGCGCTGAAGCGAGAGCTGATTCCTTTTCTAAGTGTGAATGTGTAGCGTTGCTTGTGTTGGATGCACTGAAGCAGAATCACAGAATCAGCCAGGTTGGAAGAGACCTCCAAGATCCTCAAGTCCAACCTGTCACCCAACCTGTCTAATCAACCAGACCATGGCACTAAGTGCCTCATTCAGGCTTTTCTTAAACACCTCCAGGGATGTCAACCCCAACACCTCCCTGGGCAGCCCATTCCAATGGCAAATTACTCTTTCTGGGAAGAATTTCTTCCTAACATCCAGCCTAAACCTCCCCCTGCACAGCTTGAGACTGTGTCCTCTTGTTCTGGTGCTGGTTGCCTGGGAGAAGAGACCAACCTCTGCCTGGCTACACCTCCCTTCAGGTAGTTGTAGAGAGCAATGAGGTCTCCCCTGAGCCTCCTCTTCTCCAGACAAAACACCCCCAGCTCTCTCAGCCTCTCCTCACAAGGCTGTGCTCTAGACGCCTCCCCAGCCTAGTTGCTCCAAACCCCTCCCCAGCTTTGTTGCCCTTCTCTGGACACGTTCCAGCAACTCAAAATGTTTCTTAAATTGAGGGTCGCAGAACTGGACACAGGACTCAAGGTGTGGCCTATCTAGTGTTGAGTACAGGGCAGAATGACCTCCCTGCTCCTGCTGGCCACACTATTCCTGATGCAGGCCAGGATTCCCTTGGTCTTCTTGGCCACCTGGGCACACTGCTGGCTCATGTTCAGCCTACTGTCAACCAGATTCCTTTCTGCCTGGCTGCTCTCCAGTCACTCTGACCCCAGCCTGTAGCTGCATGGGGTTGTTGTGGCCAATGTGTAGAACCCAGTACTTAGATGTTTTGCTTTAGGTGGCTAAAATGCTAAGCTCCTCCAAAGACAACCTTTCATGACCCATGTGCTAATATTTTCTGGCCAGCATTCCTCCTGATTTGAAAAGAATATAAGAACCTTCCTGAGCAGTGGCTGCCATCTTCTCATCTCACCTTTCCTAACAGTTCTGAGTGGGTGGCTTCATGGCAGGCCTTTTGCACTGTTCCACAAAGGTGGTTTCATTCACAATGTGCTTTTGTGAATATGATGTAATTCCATGCCTCATCAAATTTAAAAGATCACAGAATCACAGGATGCCAGGGGCTGGAAGGGACCTCATAGCTCATCCAGTCCAACGTCCCTGCCAGAGCAGGATCACCTGGAGCCGGTCACAAAGGAACACATCCAAACAGGTCTTTAATATCTCCAGGGAAGGAGACTCCACAACCCCCCTGGGGAGCCTGTTCCAGGTTTCTGTCACCCCTACAGGGAAAAAATTCTTCATATTTTCATGGAACTTCCTATGGCTCCACCTCCACCCACTGCCCCTTGTGCTGTCATTTGGGATGGTGTAAGAGTAATTTTGGCAGGTGGAAAAGTATTTTATTTTGCTCCTTAGCAGTGACTTTTGTGTGACAGCTGCTCTAAGGATTGCAAAAATGAATGTATGTACAGATATGAGAATTTCTCTCCCTGCAGTCATACTTTGATCTTCTAGCAGGATTCCTTCACGCTTTACTGTTCCTGCTAGATGCCTATAACCTCAAATCAATATTCTTGTACTGATTGAAGAAAAAGCTGTTTTGAAATAGAGACTATACTCATGTTTTGCTATGCTGTGATATCGCTGTTAATACATTTGGGAACTCCTTTTTCAAAAGTATGCATTCAGGAATTATTGTTTGTGTGTGTGTGTGTAGCTAACAGAATTGCAAATGCCAAAATTCCCAGAGACACCATTTACTTGAAAAAGGGGGGAAAAAAAGAAACACCACCCTAAACCCCAAAAAAGTCCTTATTTGGGGAATTCACAGTAGTTATCTATATGCACTTCTAGAGGATTTGTTCATATACCACAGCAGCCCACAGAAGATACACTGCAGAAAATGGAACAGGCTAGTTGAACTGGGGTTTAGAAGGGGAAAGAGGAACTCCCTGCTGAACTGGATTGCCTGAACTGTTTGTCAGAACCTCTTGAACATTCTGCCCCTATACACTGCACTGGTTAGGCCACACCTCGTGTCCTGTGTCCAGTTCTGAGCCCCTCAGTTTAGGAAGGATGTTGACTTGCTGGAACGTGTCCAGAGAAGGGCAATGAAGTTGGTGAGGGGTTTGGAACACAAGCCCTATGAGGAGAGGCTGAGGGAGCTGGGGTTGCTTAGCCTGGAGAAGAGGAGACTCAGGGGTGACCTTCTTGCTCTCTACAACTCCCTGAAGGGAGGTTGTAGCCAGGCAGAGGTTGGTCTCTTCTCCCAGGCAACCAGCACCAGAACAAGAAGACACAGTCTCAGGCTGTGCCAGGGGAGGTTTAGGCTGGATGTTAGGAGGAAGTTCTACACAGAGAGAGTGATTGACCATTGGAATGGGCTGCCTGGGGAGGTGGTGGAGTCACCATCATTGGAGGTGTTCAGGAGGAGACTTGATGGGGTGCTTGGTGCCATGGTCTAGTTGTTTAGGTGGGTTGGATTGGTTGATGGGTTGGTCTTGATGATCTTGAAGGTCTCTTCCAACCTGGTGTTTTGTATTGTATTGTATAGTGGATAAAGATCACGTTAATTTGGGGGGAATAGGTTTGTTGTTTGTTTGTTTTTTTCCTATGAAATTCATTTTTTGGAGTTACATTGAGACTTAAGGGAATCACTTACATTTGGTGAGTTGCACAGTTTGCAGTCTCCTAATGAGTCTACAGGACATAATTGTTGACACCTATAATCAAAGTCCATTTCTGATCCTCAAGTAAGTTTCTGTCTTCATTGTGCAGATTGACTACCATTTGACATCAATGTTGCCTTTCTCATAAGCATCGTCATCAAAGTTAATTAAATTTGGGTGCAAAACTGAGCAGTAACTTTAGCACTCTGTTCCCACACAATGAGATCTTCATGTCACTTATAAGACATTTGATTTTAATGTGATTTCCTGTCTGCAGTGTCTGTGGGAAGTGTTTTCCTTAGGAATTTGTGTCTTAAGGAGAACCAGCTGGGCTCCAGTATCTGTTGCAAGTTGCAGTCTGCTGTCGGGCACTAGAAATTGACCTCTCTGTTAAGTGCCACTTCTGAGTAAATATTTTAAATGGCAGATTCTTAAAGAGCTTAATTCAAACCTACTTGGCTAACATGTTCTCTACTTTAACAATTTTCTAGCTCTTTCCACATAACCTGCAGTCTTCCAAATATGATAGAATTCCTCTTGCCATTTATTGAGAGTTCACAGAATTACAGAATCACAGAATGTTAGGGGCTGAAAGGGACCTTGAAAGCTCATCCAGTCCAAGCCCCCTGCCAGGGCAGCACCACCTAGAGCAGGTCACACAGGAACACATTTAGACAGTTTTTAAATATCTCTAGAGAGGGAGACTCCACAACTCCCCTGGGCAGCCTGTTCCAGGGTTCTTTCACCCTCACAGGGAAAAAGTTCTTCCTTCTGTTTCCATGGAACTTCCTATGCCTCAACTTCCACCACTGCCCCTTGTGTTGTCATTGGGCATCACCCAGCAGAGCCTGGCTCCATCCTCTTGGGACTCATCCTGCACATCTTTATCAACATGAATGAGGTCACCCTCAGGCTCCTCCTCTCCAAGCTACAGAGCTGCAGCTCCTCAGGCTTTCCTCATAAGGGAGATATTCCACTCCCCTATCCAAGACAGCTTAAAGACATTTTATTTATTTCACCAAAGTAATTGTGGCTATGTAACTTCTTGTTGTAAATGTTACTGCAGTGTCTGATATAAACTCCAGCACAGGAGCTTCCACCTCAACATGAGGAAGAACTTCTTCACTGTGAGGGTCACAGAACACTGAAGCAGGCTCTCCAGAGAGGTTTTGGAGTCTCCTTCTCTGGAGACTAGCTTGAGGAAGTTGTGCTGATTAATTTGATGCTGAAATAGATGCTGGGAAGATTTGGCTGTGGATCACAACTCCGGAACAGTTGTCAAACACTGCCTTTACTTGAAATTCTGTGAGCTCCAGAACGATTGTGGGTGTAAAGCTGAACACTTAATGAGAATGAATGATGTCAGCAGTCAGCTGCTGCTCTTATGAAATCTTCTCTTGTGGCTTTTAAAGTTACCTGTTAGGTCTGCATGAAATGATGGGACCTCACAGGTTGGGCACTGTCTCCTGTTAGATGATTAGTATCCATGAGAGGGCACTGCAGTACGTAGAACAGATGTGGAGAAGGGGTGATTGGAGAGGCCAGGAGAAGCAGGCTACTGTACAAAACATAGTTGAAGATAAATCTACCAAGTACCTTATGCTGTTAAATTCCCAAACCAAGGCAAGGTGCTTTCATTGCTTTAAAAATAGGAAGAAGTCTAAGTATGTAGAGGCTCCACAGTCATTTAATGATAATGCAAACTATACAGCAACTAAGAAAAGAAGATAATAAAAATGTGAAATACTGTTTTGTATTGCTGGACACTGAAATTATTTAGGCACATATGTTTAACATGCCAAGATTAGGAGTAGTGTACATTTCATAGCAGTATCATAGTAGTATCAGTCAGGGTTGGAAGGGACCACAAGGATCAGCTAGTTCCAACCCCCCTGCCATGGGCAGGGACACCCCACACTAGAGCAGGCTGGCCAGAGCCTCATCCAGCCTGGGCTTAAACACCTCCAGGGACAGGGCCTCAACCACCTCCCTGGACAACCCATTCCAGGGCTTCACCACTCTCATGGGGAAGAACTTCCTCCTCACATCCAGCCTGAATCTTCCCACCTCCAGCTTCATTCCATTCCCCCTAGTCCTATCACTCCCTGATAGCCTGAGAAGTCCCTCCCCCAGCCTTCCTGTAGCCCCCTTCAGATACTGGAAGGCCACAATGAGGTCACCTCGGAGCCTTCTCTTCTCCAGACTGAACAGCCCCAACTCTTTCAGTGTTTCCTCATAGCAGAGGTGCTCCAGCCCTCTGCTCATCCTCGTGGCCCTTCTCTGGACACCTTCCAGCACCTCCAGATCCCTCTTGTAATAGGGGCTCCAGAACTGGAGGCAGTACTCCAGGTGGGGTCTCACCAAATCTGAGTAGAGGGGGAGAATCCCCTCCCTTGACCTGCTGGCCACACTTCTCTGATGCAGCCCAGGATCTGATTGGCTCTCCGGGCTGCAAGTGCACATTGAGAGCTCATGCTGAGCTTCTCGTCCACCAGCACCTTCTCATCCACCTATTATAAGAAGGATCTGGAGATGCTGGAGAAGGGCCACGAGGATGATTAGAGGATGATTAGAGGGCTGGAGACTGCTATGGAGACAGACTGAGGGAATTGGGGCTGTTCAGTCTGGAGAAGAGAAGGCTCCAAGGACACCTAATTCGGGCCTTCCAGTGTCTGAAGCGGGGTGGGGACAAGAAAGCTGGGGAGGGACTTTTTAGCATGTCAGGGAGTGATAGGACTGGGGGGAATGGGAAAAAATAGAAATGTGTGGATTCAGATTGGATATTAGGAAGAAGTTCTTCCCCATGAGGGTGGTGAGACACTGGCACAGGATGCCCAGGGAGCTGGTGGAAGCCTCATCCCTGGAGGTTTTGAAGGCCAGGCTGGATGTGTCTCTGAGCAACCTGATGTAGTGTGAGGTGTCCCTGCCCATGTCAGGGGGGTTGGAACTAGATGATCCTTGAAGTCCCTTCTAACCCTAACAATTCTATGATTCTAGATGGGCAAACTAAACTAAATAATGTGTGCCCAACCCTCGAGGGGCTGCTCTAAGCAGCACTTGACACAAGAGATTTCCATACTGTGAAGCTTGAAACAGTTCTGCTGAGGTGCAATTGAAGCTACTACCAGGAATTTTTTCCTGATGATTTCCTGTATCAACTCTTCAGAAAGCTTTTTAAAGTGCTGAAATCTATAGGCTTCCATGGTTTTGAGAGCTGGGAGACTATCTAACATCAGTGTTACTTGTGTGCCAACTCATCTGCTACTTCAATTAGAAGTTTATCAGTGGGAACAGTAATGGATCTTTGAACTTTGAAGACAGATCTGAGCTCTTACTGTCTAGAAGAAATTTCACAGTTCTGTTAGCAAGATAGTGTAGATCCTAAGTGGTTACAGGATGTGACCCTACTGTTTTGAGTAGCATTTATTTATGTTCTTTTATGAATGTTAATAGAGCTGCAATATTACCCATTCTGCTCAGCAGTGTGGTATGAAACTGGAATCTGTGTAAAAATATTGGAAATTGTGTAATTACCCTTACTACTTTAATGGAATAGAAAACTCTGATCCCTACCTCCAGACCCACAGTCATTTGGGAGACTTAGTAAACTGGCATGAAAGCACAAGAATCACATTACTGCCTCTCCCGAGCTGAAACACAGCATCTCTGTTTGCAGAATGTAGTGCACTCGGTGCACACAGAACCACAGAAGCATTCAGGTGGGAAAAGATCCTCAGGATCACCAAGCCCAACCCAGAACCCTACTCTACAAGGGTCACCCCTCAACCATATCCTCAAGCACCACATCCAATCCACCTTTAAACACATCCAGGGCTGGCAACTCGAACACCTCCCTGGTGATAGAATCATAGAATTGTTAGGGTTGGAAGGCACCTCATAGGATGAGAGGCAGTGAGAGCACAAACTGCATCTTAAGAGTCACAGGGTTGTAGGGTGCTCAGGCCATGCAGCAGCACCCATGATTATAGTCTGAAACCAGAAACACATTTGTTCTGTGTACGCTAACAGTAGCTGTGGTAAGGTCATGAGAGAAGAGTTTTGCAGAGATCCCCAGTGTGTTCAGAACTGTTCTTATCTCCTGGTCAGAGCTAGACTGCTTTATGTCATGAAGATTATATTGTTATCCTGCATTTATACCATAGCTGAGATACCAATGGAAAATGGTTAGCATGCTGGCAGCACTGTATTTTAAGAATCATAGAGTCATGGAATGGTCAGGGTTGGAAGGGACCTCGAGGGTCGTCCAGTTCCAACCCCCTGCCATGGGCAGGGAGACCTCACACTACATCAGGTAGCTCAGAGCCACATCCAGCCTGGCCTTAGAAACCTCCAGGGATGAGGCTTCCACCACCTCCCTGGGCAACCTGTTCCAGTGTCTCCCCACCCTCATGGGGAAGAATTTCTTTCTAACATCCAATCTAAATCTACCCATTTCTAGATTTTTTTCCCCATTCCCTCTCAGTCCTATTTTAATCTTATGAACACTGTATTTTTTCTTTCAAGCTAGAAGTTCATTTCAACATACTGACTCAGTTTTATCTCTGTGAGAGTGGCTGTATGTGTATAAATACATTATTTTATTTCTTTTAGTACAGGCTTAAAAACACTGCTGTGTTCTCAACTACTGCTGCAGAATACAGCACTAGAAGGATGCTTTGAGGAGAACTGACTCCAGCTCAGCCAAACCCAATACAATACAAAAGACTCTTTTAAAAGATGCCTTCAGTTCCACAAGTCACAACATAAAGATGAAATTGAAGGCTTCATATCACTGCTTAACATTTTCTTAAGATAGTAAATGAGAATGGTTTGCAAACCTATTAATTCCAGCGTGTCAATAATTGAGGAAGAGGAATGTTTCAGTTTGAAGGGGGAACTTTAGCCTGGTCCTTGACTGCAATGACAGAAAGTGACATAAATTAGCATTGGATGTAAAAAGGAAATTGATGCTAAGGTCTATAGAATTCATTAGGTTGCTAATGGGATGTAGAGCAGAGGCAGAAACAGTTCTTGCTCTCTTTTCTTCTTCTGTCTCTTCTACTTTCAACTTCTCTCTCTTTCTCCCCTCCGTGGCCTTGCCAGGGGATCTCTGTTGCGACTCCTGTGTGACGTAATGGGAAGGAGGGAGGGAGTAGGGGAGGAGGTGAACAGTCCCCCTGGATCCATCCAGGGGGGGTCTGAGGAGTTTCTGTGTTGTTTATAAATTGTAAATATCTCTATATTGTACATCTATTGTATATTTTGTACATATTCATTGCATTGCATATTTCTGGAGTCTAGTTTACTTGTAAATAGATCTTCATCTCCTTCCACCCCAAACTGTGCTGGTCTGGCCATTTTATCTTGAGGATAATTCTCCAAGTTAGTTGGGGGGTGATTGCTACCCACCACAAGGAAGTAGAATGAATTCTTCAATATGTCTCTGATACTTGTCATGGACTGCTTTGTCTAGTGTGTTGTTCTGAACTTTTCCTTGAGAGCAGCCTGTTGACAACAGTTTATGTGTAGAGCCACGTGTGTTAGCAGTATTTGCTGTAGTGGGTTTAAATTTCCCCCCCAACATTAACTTTGCCATACCATCCCAGTTGGAACCAAATGGAAGCTGTATTTACAAGCAGAACTCCAATCTACAATGGAATGCAATGAATATGTACAGAATATACAGGATTTACAATATTTACAGATATTTACAATTAATAAACAGCACAAGAACCTCCCTGGTCAGAGACCAGGGGAGGCTATTAGCTCCTCCTTCTCTGCCCTTCCCTACCCCCCTGTACAAAAAAGGGAGAAAAGAGCAGAGAAAGTTGCTGTTAGGCTTAACCAAAACAATGCAGCTAAGGTCAAGAAGGAGAAAGTTAGTATCTCTCAAAAGTGAGGAAGCAAGAAGAGAACTGGTTTTGGTGCAACCAGTCTTATGGTAGATATCTCTCCAATGGAATTGTTTAGAATTACCATTATTTCCTTTTTCACACCCAGTAGTGATTTATTTACATTTTACTACTTTTCTGCTCAAGATCTGTGAAAAAATTGAAAGGAATAGCCTAAAACTACCACATTTCCAGAGAAGGATAATAATAATAATAATAATAATAATAAATAATAATAATAATAATAATAATAATAGATAAAACAGGTGAAGGCTATTATGTGATTGAGTTTTTTCATTTTAAGCCTGAAGGGATTGAGTGTCATAACTGCCTTCTTCTGGTTAAAAGAAGATGGAATGAGTGTCCCTAGTGGGAGCCTGGGAATTTCTGGTATGGTTTTGGAACCAAGATCGTGATCAGCAGGACTTCATACCATGGCTGTGGAAGCAATGAAGTGTTTGAAAAGGATCTCATGCAGAAGGTCACACTTTTGCTTCCCATCAAGATTCTTGCCCAGCGCAGGGTGGAATTGGTATTTCAAAACCTGGCTGCCCATAGGGTGGGATTGCTGCTTCACAAATTATTCCTTCAGCTCCCATTTTAGAAACAATCTTGTCTGTAGTTGCAGACTCCTTGAATCATACTACCTGGATATCAAAGAGTTTGTCTGTGCTACCAGATAGCTGAGCTGGAAATATTTTCTAATGCTATGCAACAGGTGTATTTCACATAAATAATCTTGTTTACCTCTTGTGGTCTGCAGAGTAGATCCTTCTTGCAGCTGGCAATTTGGAGACATGGGTAAAATAATTTCCTGTAATAGCTAGCTGTGCAACTGCTCTGAATCACTGATTCCTCCCAATTATATGGCTTCATAGAAATTCTGATGAAAACCATAGAATCATAGAGTAGTCTGGGCTGGAAGGGACCCCCAAAGTTCATCCAGTCCAACCCCCTCTGCAGTCAGCAGAGGCATTCTCAACTAGATCAGGCTGCCCAGGGCCTCCTTGAACCTCACCTTGAATATCTCCAGGGATAGGGCCCCAGCCATCTCCCTCTGCAACCTATTCCAGTGTTCCACCACCCTCATAGAACTTATTCCTAACATCCAATCTAAATATGCCCTTCTCTAGCTTGATGACATCGCCCCTGGTCCTGTCACTGCAGGCCTCTGCAAACAGTCTCTCTCCAGCCTTCTTAAGGTACTGGCAGGCTGCTATTAGGTCTCCCTGGAGCCTCCTCTTCTCCAGGCTGAACACCTCCAGCTCCCTCAGCCTGTCCTTGTAGTAGAGGTGATCCAGCCCCCTGATCATTCTCATGGTCCTCCTCTGGACCCTCTCCATCAAATCCACGTCCTTCCTATATTGAGAGCTCCAGACCTGTACACAGCACTCCATGTGAGGTCTCCCCAGAGCAGAGCAAAGTGGCAGAATCCCCTCTCTGGATCTGCATCCCTAGGGATGTATTAATGTTTCCATTAACCAAAATTTCACTGTAGTTATTCAAGTCTGAGTTCCTGTACCAATGTCTACACTGGATAAGTCTCTTAGTTCTACAGAGGCTAGCTGAACCCCCTTTTTCTCATTGGTTTTGGGGAAGATATGTGTAAATCCTTTACATCTTTGAAAAACAGTCTAGTTTGATTTCCAAACTTTGAAGTTATCACCAAATTCTGACCAATTTAGAGTGTCTGGGAGAGAGGTTTTGATTCTGTGGGTTAGTTTCTTGCAGTCAGAAGGCTGTGGAGAGCGTTCAGTTCCCAAGTCCAAATTCAGGTGATACTTTTCAACCACGATAAAATTTAGACCTGCTCACTTGTGCCACAGATACCAGATATGTCATGGACTCTATTACTGGAAAATTAAATGCAGTGTGAAATGGTCCTATCTCCCTTGTTTACCTTTTCCTGTTCTGTATGATCCTCAGAATTTCAACTTCAGTGTATGCCAATGCCCCTATGTGTGATGACAGTTCTATTTCTGTGTTAGATATGTGGATTCTATACTTAGGGAAGTTTTTCAGAATGCCTACTGAACATCTGCAGCTTACTTACAGCAGAACAATTTTTCTGAGATGGCCATCTAATTAAGGTCAGGAATTTCTTAGTACAACTCACCTATGTGTGCACCTTTGCCTTCATCGTAGTCTAGTGAAATGACTGAGGAAATGTTTTCTGAGAAAAAGGATGTAGATTAATGTTAGCATGGAGTGTCCCATCTTTCCATTGTCAAATTGCTCGATTTCAGCCCAGAAAGCCAATCACATCCTGGGCAGCATCAAGAGAAGTGTGGCCATCAGGTCGAGGGAGGTGATTCTCCCCCTCTGCTGCGCTTTGGTGAGACCCCACCTGGAGTACTGCCTCCAGTTCTGGAGCCTGTCTTACAGGAAGGATCTGGAGGTGCTGTAAGGTGTCCAGAGAAGGGCCTTGAGGATGGTTAGAGGGCTGGAGCTGCTCTGCTATGGAGAAAGACTGAGGGGGCTGGGGCTGTTCAGTCTGGAGAAGAGAAGGCTCTGAGGAAACCTAATTGTGGCCTTCCAGTATCTGGAGGAGGCTACACGAAAGCTGAGGAGGGACTTTTCAGGGTGTCAGGGAGTGATAGGACTGGGGGGAATGGAACAAAACTAGAAATGTTAGATTGAGACTGGATGTTAGGAAGAAGTTCTTCCCCATGAGGGTGGTGAGACACTGGAACAGGTTGCCCAGGATGAGGTTGTGGAAACCTCATCCCTGGAGGTTTTTAAGGCCAGGCTGGTTGTGACTCTGAGCAGCCTGCTGTAGTGTGAGGTGTCCCTGCCCATGGCAGGGAACTGGCTGATCCTTGAGGTCCCTTCCAACCCTGACAATTCTATGATTCCATTATTCTGTATATATGAGGAATAACTATATACTTATGCTGAGTATCAAAAGCTGGTGCATTCACACAAAATAAATTCCCATTTCACTTCTGCTGGAGTGGGAGGAAGGAAGATAAGCTGACAGTGGTCACCATGCAGTCTGAATTTGTCTGTAGTTGTGTGTGATGGTTTGTGCGATTAACGTGTTGATTCAGCACGGTCATTTGGTGCTGCAGATCTCTTGTGAATTTGTCTATTCCTCTATATGACAAGATATCCTCACTTTGCGCTTGATCTAGTCGGATAGTGTAAATGATCAAAATAGAATAGAATAGAATTAACCAGGTTGGAAAAGACCTTTGAGATCATCAAGTCCAACCTATCACCCAGCACCATCTAATCAACTAAACCATGGCACCAAGTGCCTCATCCAGTCTCTTCCTAAACACCTCCAGTGATGGTGACTCCACCACCTCCCTGGGCAGCGCATTCCAATGGGCAATCTCTCTTTCTGGGAAGAACTTCTTCCTAACATCCAGCCTAAAACTCACCTGGCAGAGCTTGAGAGCTTTGTTGCCCTTCTCTGGACACGTTCCTGCAACTCAACATCTTTCCTAAACTGAGGGGCCCAGAATTGGACACAGGACTCAAGGTGTGGCCTAACCAGTGCTGAGTACAGGGCAGAATGACCTCCCTGCTCCTGCTGGCCACATTATTCCCAGAAAGAGAGACTGGCCATTGGAATGAGCTGTCCAGGGAGATGGTGGAGTCACCATCCCTGGAAGTGTTTAAAGAAAGACTGGATGAGGCCCTTAGTACCATGGTTTAGTTGATTAGATGGTGTTGGGTGATAGGTTGGACTCAATGATCTCAAAGGCCTTTTCAGCCTAGTTAATTCTGTGATTGTGTATTCTGTAACTTGTTCTTGTGCCTCATTGACATGCATTTCATGACACTAACTTCATTTCCTGAGCCTGTGTTTTATTTTGTTCCATTGTTCCACAGGGCAGTAGAATAAAGGAGTGTCAGATTTAAAAAGGTACTAAAAACTCCTCATATTTTTTGCCCACTTTTTACTTGACAGTATTTTCAAATGAACGTGCTCAGATCATGCTACAGTAACAACATAGATCAGGCTTAATGACAATACCAATGCACACCCAGTTTTTACCTCTAACTGATTTCAGTGTGTATCCTAATATACTTTGTAGCATCCAAAAGCTTTCAACAGAAATGATGAATTATAATCTCAGTTCATTGCATTGCCTTCTGAAAGAGCAATTGCATTTTGCTGTAAGCATTTTGCAGTGTAATAATAGCAAGTGGATTCTTCATGCAATGCCTTTCCAGTTATCACCACAACAGTGTTTTAGTGTTAAGTCAGCTGGAACTTGAAGGTATGTAAGACCCTGTCCCTTTAAGAGGGACAGGGATCTGCTGGAGAGGGTCCAGCGGACGGCTACGAGGATGATTAGGGAACTTGTGCACTGCCTTATGAGGAGAGGCTGAGGGACCTGGGGCTTTTTAGTTTGGAAAAGAGACGACTTAGAGGGGATTTAATAAATGTTTATAAATATCTGATGGCTGGGTGTCAGGAGGGAGGGCACAGGCTCTGCTCCCTGTGATAGGACAAGGAGGAATGGATGTAAGCTGCAGCACAGGAGGTTCCTCCTCAACACAAGGGGGAACTTCTTTACTGTAAGGGTCACAGGCCACTGGAACAGACTCCCCAGGGAGGTTGTGGAGTCTCCTTCTCTGGAGACTTTCAAGGCCCATCTGGATGTGTTCCTGTGTGACCTAAACTAGATTGTGTGGTCCTGCTGTGGCAGAGGGGTTAGACTCGATGATCTCTTTGGGCCCCTTCCAACCCCCTGACATCCTGTGGTCCTGTATCATGAAGAAGGCCTAATGTCCTTAACTTCTCCAGATAGTCTTCTGTTGGTTTCTGTAAGTTTTGTTGCCAGTTCTGCTTGCAGTTGGTAAGGCAATTGGCAATTTGTGGCTGTTTTTTCTTGTGGAGCAGATGGAAGACAGATGCAGTTATCAGAATGAGTTGATCGGGGAACAGTTCCATGCTTACAGCACCTCATACTGTGTTTCTGTGTGGATGTAGACATGGTCATAAGACCTGGAGGCTGTGACAGCATGTTCCTCCCCACATGTTTACATCAAAGTGCTGAGAGCTGCTGCTTTTCTGTGAAGAGCTGGGGACAGCTGAGGAGGCTGCAGGCACATTTGTGTTTATTACTGGTATCTATGGACCTTCTAGTTTGGATGCTACTTTTGGTCTACCATCCTGCAGTGACTGGCTTCTGTGCTATTAATAGGACACAGCCCTTTATTAATGAACAGCAATAATCTTAAAGAAGCAGTGGCATCAATCTTAAAGAAGCAGTAGCATCAAAGGAGCTGTAAACTACATTGTACTTTAGAGCTGTGAGTCTCAAGCTGTGCCAGGGAAGGTTTAGACTGGATGTTAGGAGGAAGTTCTATACAGAGAGAGTGATTGCCCATTGGAATGGGCTGCCTGGGGAGGTGTTGGAGTCACCATCACTGGAGGTGTTCAGGAGGAGACTCGATAGGGTGCTTGGTTGCATGGTTTAGTTGATTAGGTGGTGTTATAGATGACTCCAGGTAAAAGTTACTGGTCACAATTTTATTGGCAATAAAAGACCATAAAATGGCAATAAAAAGCAATGAAAGCAAGCAAAGCAACCGGTTGGGCATGCGAGGGTACCAAACGTCACCCCACAGCAGCTTTACAATAGCTTTCTTCATCTTATATAGTTACATCATCTACATGAACAAACTTATGCTAAATAGAAGGCAGGCATATGATAATGAGTCTTAGAATAGGTGGGCAGATCCCTGCTCATGCACACTCTGCATGGTAAGGGTTCTCCTGAGGGTTGAAAGATGAAGTAAATGAGTTGTCCACTTTCACACATGCTCAGTTGTCCAGGCTACTAATCTAAAGAAAACAAATCCCCAGTTCTGAATAGAACTGAGTGTTTATCTTAATACAGCTTCTCCTCAGCCTTGGTGTCTCCAATTAGCCAAACACATTGTCTCTGTTTAAGTCTGTAAAATATGCAGCTCTCCCTTTGTCCTCAAAACAGGCTCCTGCAAGATCCTGACCCCCAATCCCAGTGCACTCTGAATTCTCTACCTTTAACACAAATCACAGAATCACCAGTATAACAGGTGGGTTGGATAATAGGTTGGACATGGTGATCTCAAAGGTCTCTTACAACCTGGTTTATTCTATTCTATTCTATTCTATTCTATTCTATTCTATTCTATTCTATTCTATTCTATTCTATTCTATTCTATTCTATTCCATTCCATTCCATTCCATTCCATTCCATTCCATTCCATTCCATTCCATTCTATCTCCTTCATCTCTGTGCCCTGCTGTGCTCCTCTGTCATACAACTTTGCATTTTCTTGAAATCATATCGATTCTGCTTGGAGAAATAAGAGAAACAGGAAAAAGGGAATTAAAAAATGAAAGTTTAAATCCAGTGGCAAATAGTTGATTATTTTTTGAAAAGAATCTGAGTAGTTTTGCTGAGAAATGAATGCTCATGTTATTTCCCATGGGTTACATTTTCCACCTGGCAAAGAACATGAAATGTATTAGACTGTCTGTAGTACAGCGTGATAAACTGCAGGTTTGTGTTGGATTATTCAGATGTTCATAAGGCTGGGGTTGCTGGTGGATGAGAAGCTCAGCATGAGCCACTAGTGTGCACTTGCAACCCAGAAAGCCAAGCACATCTTGGGCTGCATCAAGAGCAGCATAGCCAGCAGGTCGAGGGAGGTGATTCTCCCCCTCTACTCAGCTCTGGTGAGACCCCACCTGGAGTACTGTGTCCAGTTCTGGAGCTCCTATGACAGGAAGGATCTGGAGGTGCTGGAACATGTCCAGAGAAGGGCCTTGAGGATGGTTAGAAAGATGGAGCTGCTCTGCTATGGAGACAGACTGAGGGAGTTGGGGCTGTTCAGTCTGGAGAAGAGAAGGCACCAAGGAGACCTAATTCTGGCCTTCTAGTATCTGAAGGGGGCTATAAGAAAGCTGGGGAGCAACATTTTTAGGGCTTGAGGGAGTGATAGGACTGGGGGGAATGGGAAAAAAACTAGAAATGTGAAGAGTCACATTGGATGTTAGGAAGAAATTCTTCCCCATGAGGGTGGAGAGACACTGGAACAAGTTGCCCCGGGAGATGGTGGAAGCCTCATCCCTGGAGGTTTTTAAGGCCAGGCTGGATGTGTCTCTGAGCAACCTGATATAGTGTGAGGTGTCCCTGCCCACAGCAAGGGGGTTGGAACTAGATGATTCTTGAGGTCCCTTCCAGCCCTAACAATTCTATGATTCCATAGGGTTGCTTTTATTTGGAGCTTAAGATCTGTAGAACTATATACAGCAGATCCAGAGAGCAGATTCTGCCACTTTGCTCTGCTCTGGGGAGACCTCACCTGGAGTACTGTGTACAGGCCTGGAGCCCTCAATATAGGAAGGACAGCGACCTGATGGAGAGGGTCCAAAGGAGGGCCACACAATTGATCAGGTGGTTGGAGCAGCTCTGCTATGAGGACAGGCTGAGGGAACTGGGGGTGTTCAGCCTGGAGAAGAGAAGGCTCCGGGGAGACCTAATAGCAGCCTGCCAGTACCTGAAGGGGGCTACAGGAAGGCTGGAGAGAGACTGCAAAGGCCTGCAGTGACAGGACAAGGGGCAATGGCTTCAAACTAGGGCAGAGCAGATTTAGATTGGATGTTAGGAAAAAGTTCTTCACTATGAGGGTGGTGGAGCACTGGAACAGGTGGCCCAGGGAGGTGGTTAAGGCCCCCATCCCTAGCTGTTTGGGGGAGTGGAGTAGAGCCAGCAGATTTAAATCAGAATTTAGTTTTGTAATTTGGCTTCAATCAATATTTATTTATTTCCCCCCCTCTGAAATGCTGGCTTTTCAATAAAGACCATCTGCTTCTCCCAGAGCTATGGCAACTTCAAAGGCTTTGTCAGCATTAGCACAGCTTGGGTAGAAGCAGCCAACAGGATATGGAATATTTGTACATTTATTTTTTCTAATTCCACAGGGAGCTAAACACATTTGCTGTTTTATATGCAAATACAAGAGAGAGTGATCTGAAATGAAAACAAAGAATAACACAAAGTAAATCCTTCATGTGTTTTGCACTGAGTATTACAAAGCATTTGGAGTGGGGTCAGCCTCACTAGAGGTGTTTAGGAGGAGACTGGATGAGGCACTTAGTGCTGTGGTCTAGTTGATTAGCTAGGGTTGGGTGATTGGTTGGACTTGATGATCTTGGAGGTCTCCTCCAACCTGGTTGATGCTGTGATTCTGTAAATGCAAGACCAGATACAAGATTATTAGGTAAATTCAGAGTTGTATGGAAGCCTATTGGACTTTCTAGGTGTGGTGGGTTTCAATTTCCCCCCAACATTAACTTTGCCAGACCAGCACTGTTGGAAGGAAATGGAAGCTGTATTTACAAGCAAAACTGCAATCTACAATGGAATGCAATGAACATGTACAAAATATACAGGATTTGCAATATTTACAATTAACAAACAGCACAAGAGTCCCCCTGGTCAGAGACCATGAGAAGCTGCCAGCTCCTCCTTCCCTGCCCACCCAGACACCCCTGGCCAAAGAAGGGGGAGTGAGAGAGCAAAGAAAGTTGCTGTTAGACTTAACCAAAACAATGCAGCCAAGATGAAGCAGAAGTTAGTATCTCTCCAGAGAGAAGAGACAAGAGGAGAAGAGATGAGATGAAATAATTGTTTTGGTACAAGCAGGCTTCTGGTAGATATCTCTCCAATGGAATAGTTTAGAATTATCTTTTTTTCCCTTTTCACACCCAATAGTGATCTATATACATTTTACTAGTTTTCTGCTCAAGATCTGTGAAAAAAAATTAAAGGCATAGCCTCAAACTACCACACTAGGTTTGCAATATGTTTTTAAGTTGTTTTTTTGTTTTACGTTTGTGCTGGGTTAAGACCAGCGCAGGGCAGGTGGGCAGTAAACCTGACTTCAGGTGGTCAGGGAGACATGGGTCAAAGTTTATTCCACTCCCACTTCCTGTCCACAACCCTGTTTAAGAGACCATCAACTTCCTGCCCCTCTCTTTCTCCAGCTCTGCAACCCCTCTTGGTGCTGCTGCTCCTGTTAACCAGGCAGTTTGGGCCTGCTCCATGTGCCCAGAGCTGGCCAGCCTCCACGTGCTGGGGCCTGCATCGAGGGAATCATAGAATCATAGAATCAATGAGGTTGGAAAAGACCTCAAACATCATCAAGTCCAACCTGTCACCCAAGACCTCATAATTGTTAGGGTTGGAAGGGACCTCAAGGATCATCCATTTCCAACCCCCCTGCTGTGGGCAGGGACACCTCACACCACATCAGGTTCCTCAGAGCCACATCCAGCCTTGCCTTAAAAACCTTCAGGGATGAGGCTTCTACCACCGCCCTGGGCAAACTGTTCCAGTGTCTCCCAACCCTCATGGGGAAGAACTTCTTCCTAACATCCAATCTGAATCTACCCATTTCTAGTTTTGCTCCATTTCCCCCCCAGTCCTATCACTCCCTGACACCCTAAAAAATCCCTCCCCAGCTTTCTTGTAGCCCCCTTCAGATCCTGGAAGGTCACAATCAGGTCTCCTCGGAGCCTTCTCTTCTGCAGACTGAACAACCCCAACTCTCTCAGTCTGTCCTCATAGGAGAGGAGCTCCAGCCCTCTAATAATCCTTGTGGCCCTTCTCTGGACACATTTAAACACCTCCAGATCCTTCCTGTAACAGAGATTCGAGAACTGGACACAGTACTCCAGGTAGGATCTCACCAGAGCAGAGTAGAGGGGGAGAATCACCTTCCCCGATCTGCTGGCTATCCACTGCCATCTAGAGAATCCACTGCCAGCTGTGTCTGCTTTTGTATATATACTTTTATTTATCCCTTCCCTTACGCCTCTGTAACTTTCCTTTCCCTTAATTACTGTTTTGTGGTGGGTTTTTTAATTACCTTTTTAACTTCCAAATTGGTGCAAGGCTGTTCTTTGCTTGTTTTACCCTCGTTTCCTCCCCTGCCTCTTGTTTTTATTCCACATGGGGAGAAGTGGAGTGGGGAGGCAACCTAAATTCTGTTCCATTGGGCTTTTGGGCTCCAGGCAAGCTTCAGTGGCTTCAACATTGTAGTGCAGCATGCAGGATTGTCATAATGTAATAAAGTAATTGTTAAAGAGGATTATTGCTTTTAACAGAATTCTCTAGTTACAAATTTCAGGTTGACATTTGTCTTGTTCATGGTCTTCCTGAGAAAGAATTTGTGAGCAATTCTAAGAAACCAATAAGGAAAAAATAACTGCTGAAACGTTTATGGCTCCATGGTGGGAGCATCTACCAGTAGGAAAGTAAATTTTTGGGGAGAAAGTGCTGAGAAGAAATTATCTGAAGCAGCTCTGTAAATAGTTTCTTCACCATGTTCCACTGTTAGACTGGAGCAGTTCTCCCTCGCTGTGGCAATGTACAACTCACAGCACAGCACTAGCTCTTGTAGCTTCACTTTGCTATATGCAACTTTACTCTTTGGTCAGTTCTGCGAAGACCTGGAAGTTCTATAGGGGAAAATATCGGTGTAATCATGCTGGCAGTGGAAAATACCTCAAACTACCAAGTGTAACCTTTAGAAAGCAAAACTTTGGGATGGTACTGGTTTGCCTGCCTATTTTTCTATCCTTATACCAAGTATTTTTCTCCTATTTTCAACATATTTGAAGACAGAATTGCTGCTGAATAGGACCCAGCAGTGTGCCCAGGTGGCCAAGAAAGCCCATGGCATCCTGGCTGGGATCAGAAATGCTGTGTCCAGCAGGAGCAGGGAAGGGATTGTCCCCTGGTACTCAGCTCTGAGGAGGCCACACCTTGAGTATTGTGTCCAGCTTTGGGCAACTCAATCCAAGAGAGCTGTGGAGGTGCTGGAGCCAGTGCAGAGGAGAGCAAGGAAGCTGTGAAGGGCCTGGAGAATAACTCTGATGAAGAGTGACTGAAGGAGCTGGGGCTGGTTAGTGTGGAAAAGAGGAGGCTGAGGGGAGACCTCTATAAGTACCTAAAAGGAGGTTGTGGAGAGGCTGGTGCTGGTCTCTTCTCCCATATAATTAGTGATAGAACAAGAGAGAATGGCCTCAAGCTGTGACTGGGTAGGTTTAGACTGGACATTAGGACAATAGGAAACATTTTTTGAGGACAAGAGTGGTCAGGCATTGGAATATGCTTCCCAGGGAGGCAGTTGAGTCCCCAACCCTGGCTGTGTTTAAAGGTGGTTTGGATGTGGTTCTTGGGGATATGGTTTAGGGGTGACCCTTGCAGAGTAGGGTTCTGGATTGGACTTGGTGATCCTGAGGGTCTTTTCCAACCTGAATGTTTCTGTGATTCTGTGATCGTTCAGTGTCTGAGCAAAACAACTCTCGTGTAGTCTTGACAGCTACTTATACAGGGTTTTGAAAGGGAGAAGGACATAGCAACAGTTTTTTTATATATATATATATATATGTCTTTATTTTCTAATAGAATTTTGAACCTCTTGGTGAATGGCATCCTTCTCAAGTTTTTGGGCAAGAAAAAAGAAGGCAAAATAAAGAGAAAATAATAGCTGTGGGGTTTGGGTTTTTTTCCTCCAGCCATATTCAAGGCTATGCCTTGACCCTGCAAAAATCTCTCATCTGTAGATGTTTGAGTACTGTCATTGCATTTCTGGCCACTGCTGTCCAATGTTCAGTTCTACTTAGGAGTGTTTTGTGTGATTTCTCCCTAAATAATGACTTCTCTATTTATTATGTGTGGAGGTGTTTTTATGTGCTGGTTGTGTTTGGGTTTATTTTGGTTTGGTTTGGGTTTTTTATTTGTTTGTTTGGGGTTGGTTTGTTTGTGTTTTGGTTTGTTTTGATTTTCCCTTTCCTTTACCAGGACATTAACTACTTTGTTGGGATTGTTTGATGTAGTTCCTCTGAGATCCTTGCAGTCCATAAATGTTCAGACTTGCATCCTGTGAATGCCACAGAGCAATGGCATTTCCTCCTTTTTGCAGGTAGAGGAGGGAGGCACAAAGAAATTTACAATTAGCTCCTCAAAGCTGATCCCGCTAGCCAAATCCCATTGATTTCATTAGGAGAGAGGCACTTAAATATCTTTCTAAAACTGGCCATCTGGCTTACTGAGGGACTCCCAAGAGATCCATAGTAGACTACTGTTAAAAATCTCAGCCCTCTAACTCTTGACCTGTTTCTCTGAGTGCTGCTTTGCCTTTCTTCTAGGAAAGTTCTCACATTTCTCCTTTGTCTCGTCTTTCTTAGGGACAAAGGCAAAAGGAAGGCTTTAGTGGTATCCCTAGCACAAGTAGTTTAGTGAGAGGAGTGTGAGGTGAGTCAAGTAGCTTTTTAATATTCCCTTTTCAACTTGAATTCTGACCCAGGAGTCAAACTGACAGTTTTCTGCTAAGATGTGTGCCTTAGTAGCCAGCACCAGAACAAGAGGACACAGTCTCAGGCTGCGCCAGGGGAGGTTTAGGCTGGATGTTAGGAAGAAGTTCTACACAGAGAGAGTGATTGCCCATTGGAATGGGCTGCCCGTGGAGGTGGTGGAATCACCTTCATTGGAGGTGTTCAGGAGGAGACTTGATGGGGTGCTTGGTGCCATGGTCTAGTTGTTTAGGTGGTGTTGGATTGGTTGATAGGTTGGACGTGATGATCTTGAGGGTCTCTTCCAACCTGGTTTCTTCTGTTCTATTCTATTCTATTATTGTATTAGTACTGCAGACCAGTACTGCAGACCCATCTTTGACAGAGTTCATTTGACTTAGGCATCAGGGTAGTGCTTTGCCAGTGATTAATACACTCAGTATTTCTGTGACCATGAAGCAGCCTTCTATAAATACATTACAGCAGTTGTAGGCAGCTATCTGAAGAAGTCTGTCTATAAAGATTTATTTGCTAATGTCCTTTTACCCCTTTTTAGCAAGTGGCTGTTCAGCTTTCAGAGAGCTGTGAGCTTTCCCTCAGGGCTGCTCACATTTCACAGAACAGGTGACTTGCATACTTCACCTTTATAAATTACGAGTAAACTACATTGTCACTCTGAGATATATTTGGAGCAATCCTAGCTAGCCACATTGCTAACAATTTACAGCTCCTTTCAATGTGCTTTGAATTTCTTGCTGGTATTTAAGGTTTTGTGTTATTTTTCCTTTTGGTTTGGGTTTTTTGGTTGCTTGCTTTTCATTTGGGTTTGGTTTCGCTTGTTTGTTTGTTTTTCTTTTTGCACTTGGAGACCTCAGGCATAATCTTGGGTATATTTAAAACGTTGCTTTCAGACAAAGCTTCTCTCTCTTCACACTCTCCTGTTGTATTTCATATGTATTCTCTGGAGGGAATAATTCCTCTGGATTTGCTTAAAATTGTGATCATTCCATGTTAGTAAAGCTGGGGAGGGACTTTTTAGGGTGTCAGGTAGTGATAGGACTGGGGGGAATGGAGCAAAGCTAGAAATGGGTAGATTCAGGTTGGATATTTGGAAGGTCTTCCCCATGAGGGTGGGGAGACCCTGGAACAGGTTGCCCAGGGAGGTAGTGGAAGCCTCATCCCTGGAGGTATTTAAGGCCAGGCTGGATGTAGCTCTGAGCCTAGATGATCCTTGAGGTCCCTTCCAACCCTAACAATTCTATGATTCTATGAAAGTAGAACACTAAAAGATTGCTAACAAATGATACAGGCAGAACGCACAGGAAAATGCAAAGCATCTGATCTGTCCCAAGGTGAGAAACTCCTCATGTTTTGGCTGATTGAACACTGTAGAACTGATAATTTTGGGATTGGGTTTCATATTTTTAATTCTGATTATTATTGGGTTTTTTGATAGAAAAAACAGCACAATGATCTGCTCTGGTTTGTGGCTCAGTGCTGGAAAGGTCTTGTGTTGTGGTGCCCACGACTTAATTCCCTGTTGGAATCATCTGCTTGACTTTCTTGAAATGATGCCAGTGGATAATCTGGCCCCTGGTATTCCAGGAAACAGAAAAATGGCTGCTGAAGCCTGCTAATAACCCTGGACTGTAACCAAACTGTAACCAAATATCCCTTAGTCTGTGGAAGGTGATAATGGCACAGCTTTTTTTGTTGTTTTTTAAGGAATAATATGTCTAGCTCCAAGGTCAGGCAAACTATGTCTTTATGTATTTGTTTTTCAGTTGTGTGTGTCAGTAAGCATTTCTTTAATCACTGAGTTAAGGTCCTCTGAGCACTGTGCCATTCCTATAATAGCAAGTATTAGGAATCAGAACACTGAACACAATTAAACAGGAATAAAAGAGACGGTGTCACAGTAGAACAAACTTGGGAAATGGCACTTCATACGCAGTCACCTGAGAATTCAGATGCTTGCTGGAGGCTCCTTCAGCTCCACTACTTGTTTTCCCCTTTTGTGGTGCAGCTGTACATTGCTTTTCTTCCTTGCTGAGCCACTGACTTCTCTCAGATCTTAGCAGCTTGTTTCCGTACTGTGATTAACTGCTCTGCTTTGGATCTGATTACTCACAAGTCACATTCTACCCAGGAAATGTGGCAAAGTCTGCATGGAAAATGCCATCTCTAGGCACGGCCTGGATGACCAGGAGAACGTCCTCTACAACCCTTTCTCTTTCCATTTATTTGGGACTTCATCTCCCTTATCCTTTATTGTGATGATAGCAACAGAAGGCAAAATAGGCAGGAGCAGTCCAGAAAACCTGGCAGCTTCTTCACTGGATGGCAGTAATCTTTCTCAGCAGATGTCTCTGCCTTAGAGGTTTCAGTCAACCCTCCAGCCTGTTATATAGCTCTTCTCTCATTCTTCTGTGTCAGAGGATGAGAGGATGGCACCAGGACAGGTTATAGGCTGCGCTGCTGGAAAGCAGCTCCACAGAGAAAGACCTTGGAGTGCTGGTGGACAGCAAGGTCTGCTTGGGACAGCAATGTGCCCTTGTGGCCAAGAAAGCAAATGGGATCCTGGGGTGCAGCAAGAAAAGTGTGGCCAGTAGGGCTAGGGAGGTTCTTCTCTCCCTCTGCTTTGCCATTTTGAGACCACACCTGCAATACTGTGTCCAGTTTTGGGCTCCCCAGTTCAGGAGGGACAGAGTCCTGGAGAGAGTCCAAGGGAGAACCACGAGGATGATTAGGGGACTTGAGCATCTCCCCTATGAAGAGAGACTGAGAGCCCTGGGTCTGTTTAGGCTGGAGAAGAGAAGGCTGAGAGAGTATCTGATCAATGTCTATCAATAGCTGAGGGGTGGGTGCCAAGTGGAGGGGGCCAAGCTCTTCACAGTGGTGCACAGTAATAAGCCAAGGAACACCAGGTACAAGCTGGAACATAGAAGACTTCACCTCAACATGAGGAGAAACTTCTTTACAGTGAGGGTGACAGAGCACTGGAACAGGCTGCCCAGAGAGGTTGTGTATTCTCCTTTGGAGACTTTCCAAACCCACCAGGCTGCATTCCTGTGCAGACTCCCCTGGGTGATCCTGCTCTGGCAGGGGGGTTGGACTGCATGATCTCTGCAGGTCCCTTCCAACCTTTAAAGTTCTGTGATACTGTGACACTGGGATGTCTGCTGTTTTAGATTGCAGCCTACAAAAAGGAGGAAAGTAACACTTGAGACAAATCCTTGAAAATGACCTTTTGATTTTTGGAATACACAGAAACAGCAAATGCAGGAGGCTCTGAAATGCAGCAATGTGCATATGCAACTGGTTTGCATGACTTGCCACGCGAGTCCTGTTGGGTTCTTGGCTACGGCTGGAGTTCTGAAGTGCCCTGAGATCTGTGTGCTTCTTGTTCTGGGCTGTATTTTAGTCTGCAGTTAGTTATTTTGGGTTCAGATGTATTTGTATCCTAAATGGAAATAAAATGTTGTTCAAGTTTTGGCAAAGAGGTTTCAGAATCTTGAGGGAAGAAGCTAAATTTAACTGGCACTTAAATATCTCTCGATTTACTGAGTGTACTTCAAGACCTATAAAAGTATGTTTTTCCCTTGTGCTTGCTAGGGTCATCTTGCCCTGGCCTGTGCTGAGCTCTGTTACACCACTGCACAGATTTGTAGTTCAATCCCTTTTATTTTTTCCCAACTCATATGAGTTGTATGACTGAGCTGGGGCCCTCAGTTTAGAAAGGACATCGAGACACTTGAACGTGTCCAGAGAAGGGCAACAAGGCTGGGGAGAGGCCTTGAGCACAAGCCCTGTGAGGAGAGGCTGAGGGCCTGGAGAAGAGGAGGCTCAGAGGTGACCTCATTGCTCTCTACAACTACCTGAAGGGTGGTTGTAGCCAGGAAGGGGTTGGTCTCTTCTCTCTAGCAACCAGCACCAGAACAAGAGGACACAGTCTCAAGCTGCACCAGGGGAAGTTTAGGCTCGAGGTGAGGAGAAAGTTCTTCACCGAGAGAGTCATTGGTCATTGGAATGTGCTGCCCAGGGAGGTGGTGGAGTCACCGTCCCTGGAGGTGTTCAAGGGGGGATTGGATGTGGCACTTGGTGCCATGGTCTAGTCATGATCTTTGAGGTCTCTTCCAACCTTGGTCATACTGTGATACTGTGATACTGAGCTGTTGGAAAGAACAAAAGTGTTCTGAAACTGTTTAGGAGTGGAATCCAGTCTTTGACACTTTCCAGTGACTGCTTAGTTTGGTACAATGTTTAACTTAGCCTCCAAGGGTTCCCCCAAGCCTCAAATCAGCATCCAGCTGAAAAGCAGCATGGTCAGGATAGCATGGGATGTTCCCCACAGCTTCAGAACGCTGATTTTCTTTTCAACTTATCCTCCAAGCAATTGAGTCTCTAAATTGGCATCACACTAATAGCATTGAATTGCTGATTTCTCTTAAAAGAAACACAAAATAAAAAGGAACCAGACAAAAATACAAATGTTCTGGTGTTAATGGAGTCTATGAAAGAGAAGTGTGGAAATTACTGCCTGGATAGTATAATCATTATCAGCTTTGGCTTTCTTTCAACGACCACACTTCTGTGGAAACAGTTAGGAGATTGAAGCTTCTTGAGAAGTTGTTTCTGTTCTGTGGAAGCAAAAGGATGGAAGCAGTGTGGTTGAAAGGTGTGGAATGCAGTAATTGTACACACTTCAGTGGGAGGCAGTTTCAGCTCCTCTCATGGCTGCAATGCGTGCAGAGCACATGGGACTGTGAAATGCTTTCCAGCTGACCAACTGCACACTGTGAAGAGCAAAACAATCACATTCCATGGGTGCCAAGAACAACAGCCTGGCATGCTGGCACACTTGGACTGAAACATGCTGCAGAAGCCACCTCCTTGACATGCTGGCACCTCTTACTGGGAAAAGATTTTAGCTTATATATGCAGTTGGGTTTTACTGGTTAAGGGATTGATAGCAAAGAGTACAGAAACAGCCACTCTGAGCTATAGAACAGCTTGGGGGGGTTAGGGATGCTGCTAGGGATATACTGCTAGGGATATATGCTAGGGATACAGCATAGAGAAGAGGAGGCTCAGGGGAGATGTTATTGCTCCCTACAACTTCCTGAAAGGAGGTTGTAGCCAGGTGGGGGTTGGTCTCTTCTTCCAGGCACCCAGTGACAGAACAGAAGGACACTGTCTCAAGCTGTGCAAGGGGAAGTTTAGGCTTGAGGTGAGGAGAAAGTTCTTCCCAGAAAGAGTAATTGGCCATTGGAATGTGCTGCCCAGCGAGGTGGTGGAGTCACCGTCCCTGGAGGTGTTCAAAAAGGATTGGACATGGCACTTGAAGCCATGGTTTAGTTCTCCTGAGGTGTTAGGTATAAGGTAATAGGTTGGACTTGATGAACTCTGAGGTCTTTTCCATCCTGGTTGATTCTGTGATTCTGTGATACACTGCTAGGGATATACTGCTAGGGACTTCTGTTAGATACTTTGTCTGTTAAGGGCTTCTGGAACACTAAGGACACTCAGACTCTGTAATGCAAAGTATTCTACAGTGCATCAATAAAGGACTTCTGCAAGGACTTCTGAGATTCTCTGCTCTCTGCACTTCTGCAGTCTCATTGCTAGAGGGGCAGTGGAGTTCATGCCTTCATTCGTCATCCAATGGCCCCCTGTATCAGGAGGAAGGAAATGCATAGGCATAAGATCTTTCCAAACTGTTACATGCAGAGACTGTCTTGGACTGGAACCCAAAGATCCTATTTTCCTTTACAGCATCTCCAGTACTTTAAAGATTAGTGTGATTCTTTCTTCTGGCTTCACCTCAAGCTCATGCATTTACCTCTGCATCACCCACAGGGTCTGATTTACCAGTCCTCTTTGTCATTCTTGTCTTCCTGTAAAAAACATAGTGAGTATTGGTCTCAGCTGCAGGTATGAGAAGAATAACCTGTCATTGAAAGCATTGAAATGAGGGTACAGATACAAATACATTTGATATGTGGTCATTGTGTACTTCTGTATTATTTTTGTAGGGATTTTTTAGTATTTGCCAAAATCCTCTTGCACTACAAGCATTTCCCTTCAGCCTTCCATTGTATTCTTCTATTAAATGCATTCACTTTGCAGTGCAGTGAAATCTGACTGGTTCTATGGTAGAAATGTGATCATTTCCACTGGTCACAACACTGGTGCAGCAGTTTTGGTTAAAGTCCCTGGAGTTTCTAAGTACAAACAACATTCTTGGGAAGCGGCGAAACACAAGCTGCACTTTTCTGGAGACATCCCCCCCACCCCCACCCCCCCATAAAGAGGACTAAAATAATCCCATCTGACCTTTGCAACCTGAAAATGGGACTTCTATGCTAATGTATGTACATCTGAATTCAAATGGAACTAAAGGTGTCTAAAGGAATCTGCTAAATTATCTTTTAGTGTCCTTTCCATGGCTTAAGATGTTTGGTTGTGGTTTTTTCCCCAGGGATATCTGTCATGGTTCTGATAAATGGTTGTGCAGAGGGTTTTGGATTGGTTGGATTCTGCAAAATTTTCATTTTCCTTTTCCTTTCCCCTTTCATTTTCCTTTTCCCCTTTCCTTTTTCCCTTTCTTTTCCTTTTCCCCTTTCCTTTTCCCCTTTCCCTTTTCTCCTTTCCCTTTTCTCCTTTCCCTTTTCTCCTTTCCCTTTTCTCCTTTCCCTTTTCTCTTTTCCCCCTTTTCCTTTTCCCCTTTTCCTTTTCTCCTTTCCTCCTTTTCCTTTTTCCCCTTTTCCTTTTTCTCCATTCCCCTTTTCCTTTTCCCTTTCCCCTTTTGTTTCCCTTTTTCTCTTTCTCTTTTTCTTTTTTTCTTTTCCCCCTTTCCCTTTCTCTTTCCCTTCCCTTTCCCCCTCCCCTTTCCTTTTTCCTTTCCCTTTTTCTTTCCCCTTTTCTTTCCCTTTTTCTTTTTTTTTCTTTCTCTTAATTTCTCTTTCCCTTCCCTCTCCCCTTTCCTGCTCATATTTTTATCTCTTCTTTTGCTTCTTTGTGTGCTGCCACCAAAAGGGTAGTCTCATGTTTTGGGACACAGCAGAAGCAGCCCTGTGTGCAGACAGCTGCTTGTGCTTTTGTAAACTCGATTGCAAAGCATTTCACACTGGTTTGTCGTGCTGTGTCCATTGCTGGCAATGAATTCAGCGCTGAGCTAATCCAATCTCAATTGCCAAAGTGCTTAATTTGTCTGGTATTTGAATTTTTAGTGTGTTTATCGCAGCCATGCCAAGAACTGGATGTGGCAGCATGCGAAGTTGTCCAAACAATGAAATATTATGGCATATAGAAATGGAATTTTAAAAAAGAATGTGAGTTGTGCCCAGCAAAAAGATATTTTTAATGTCTGTCAACTGTTTTGTTAATGGCTTTGTACAGGAATATAGGAGTTGCTGTGGTACGTGTAACCGAAATAGTCTTTGTTTGAATGAGAGCAAATGCGCAGAAAAACGTGGCAAGCGCTCTTCCAGCCACAATCACTTTGCATCTCAGGCACTGCCAGAGCCAGAGGTGGTTTCTGTGTATTTAGCTCCTTTCAGAGGATTTTTTTTTCCCTGTTGGTCTGTTCAGTCTCCCTTTCAACTCATATAATCCTTTTAGCATCTACAACATTCCTAGGCTAAGAATTTTCACAACTTCACTGCATGATGCATGAGGAACCATTTTCTTTCCTTCAGCCTTGCTGCTTGCTTCATTTGAAATGTCTTGAATGACTGGACAGATGGGCAGAGTCCAACGGGATGGCATTCAACAAATCCGAGTGCCAGGTGCTGCACTTTGGCCACAGCAACCCCATGCAGAGCTACAGGCTGGGGTCAGAGTGGCTGGAGAGCTGCCAGAGAGGGACCTGGGAGTGCTGATTGACAGCTGCCTAAACATGAGCCAGCAGTGTGCCCAGGTGGCCAAGAAGGCCAACGGCATCCTGACCTGCATTAGGAATAGTGTGGCCAGCAGGAGCAGGGAAGTCATTGTGCCCCTGTACTCAGCACTGGTTAGGCCACACCTTGAGTCCTGTGTCCAGTTCTGGGCCCCTCAGTTTAAGAAGGACACTGAGACACTTGAATGTGTCCAGAGAAGGGCAACAAGGCTGGGGAGAGGCCTTGAGCACAAGCCCTATGAGGAGAGGCTGAGGGAGCTGGGGTTGTTTAGCCTGGAGAGGAGGAGGCTCAGGGGCGACCTCATTGCTGTCTACAACTACCTGAAAGGTGGTTGTAGCCAGGAGGGGATTGGTCTCTTCAACCAGGCAACAAGCACCAGAACAAGAGGACACAGTCTCCAGCTTCACCAGGGGAAGTTTAGGCTGGAGGTGAGGAGAAAGTTCCTCACTGAGAGAGTCATTTGTCATTGGAATGTGCTGCCCAGGGTGGTGGTGGAGTCTCTGTCCCTGGAGGTGTTCAAGAGGCGCTTGGTGCCATGGTCTAGTCATGAGGTCTGTGGTGACAGGTTGGACTTGATGATCTTTGAGGTCTCTTCCAACCTTGGTGATACTGTGATACTGTCTCTATACTTCTGTTGGAAGAAGCAGCAAACAGTCTGATGTCTAGCACACTATTTTAAGGACAAGCTTTCCTCATACTGTACAGCAAGTTGCACTTTGGGTACATGGCATGGCAAGAGACTTAAATATCCTAATCCTTTATAATTATAAATGTTCTTGCAATATCTCTATGAATTAGAGTGTTTTAAAGTAGAAACAGGGAGAGGCTGTGTTTCAGCTTTTAAGATGCCTAGACAGATAGATAACAGTGTAACAGGACCTCCAAAGCCCCCAGTTGTTCAAGTCCATCATCTTCTCATTTTGGTTTTCTAATTACTGTCTATTTTAGCTGGTCATGAAATGTCTTACTGAATCACAGAATGGTTTGGGTTGGAAGGGACCTTAAAGATCATCCAGTTCTAAACTCCCTGCCATGGGCAGGGATACCTTCCGCCAGACCTCATCCAACCTGGCCTTGAGCACCTCCAGGGAGGATCATCCATGACCTCACTCAGCAACCTGTTCCATTGTCTCACCAACCTTTCTTTCTAATATCTGGTCTAGATTGACTCTCCTCAAGCCTCAGTCTATTCCTTCTCATCCTCTCACTACAAGCCCTTGTAAAAAGTCCTTCCTGTCTTCCTTGTAGCCCCCTTCAGATACTGGAAGGCTACTATAAGGTCTTCCTGGGATCTTTTCTCCAAGCTAAACAGCCTGAAAATCCTAACAGATAGAGTGTGCTGCAGCAGAAAGTAATATCCTGTACTGTAGCACAAAGAAATACCCACTCTGGGATGCCAGAGTAGCATCCATAACAGTGGATCATCCCATCTCAGATACTGAAATAGGTTTTTGTTGCCTTTTATGGGAACACCATGGATCCAATTCCAGCTGAAAACACTCCTGCATTTGTCATCCTCAGACTGATTTCTCAGAGCATGCCTGGAGCAACATCTATACCCTGCTAAGAACTCAGACACAGCACTTGATTGCGCTTCTTGGTATTCTTCCTTGTTTTAACTGTGCCTCCCTAGACAGTCCCATAGTGACTCTACAGGCCATGTGAGAATGGAATAGGAAGAAGAGCTGGAGGTGCCCAGGTGCTCCTTGTCAATGTACTGGGGGAAGCACCTTAACATTATGGCAGGATCAGGACATAACCTCATGTCTGGGGCAGCAGACTGCCTATTCCTTGCTACTTGTTCAGTGAAGTGACGTTAAGGAGCAGTGAATGCTGGGGAACAGGAAGTGGGCCACAGTGCTGCTGAGATACTGACCCTTTCAAACTCCAAATCCTCACAATTGCACAGTCGAGAGTTGTTTTGGTTATGTCATTTTCCTTCAGTTCATGATAAATGGGGAAGCTCATGTTGCTATAGTTGGTTGCATCTGATTAGTATAAGCTTCTCTAAGAACAGGATTGTTTCCTCTTATAACCCTGACTTGGCATCAAACAAAACAACACCAGAGTCAGATCTAAGCTGTTGTAAATGAACAAAAAACTTTAATGCTTAAATTTAGAAAAGATTCACTGTGGCATATATTTTGCAGGCCCTGTGAGTTTGAAGGACATTGAGATACTTCAGTATGTCCAGAGAAGGGCAACAAGGCTGGGGAGGCCTCGAGCAGAAGCCCTGTGAGGAGAGGCTGAGGGAGCTGGGGGTGTTTAGCCTAGAGAAGAGGAACAGGCTGCCCAGGGAGGTGGTGGAGTCCACGTCCCTTGAGATGTTCAAGAAAGATGTGGCCATGGCACCTGGGGACATGGTTTAGTGGCCATGGTGGTGTTGGGTTGAAGGTTGGACTGGGTGATCTTAGAGGTCTCTTCCAACCAAAACAATTCTGCGATTCATGTTTAAGTGGAAGCAATGCTAATTGCTGTAGTTAACGCTGCATGATCACTTTGGTTTGCAGTTGCTTGTAGATGTCTATTCCCCTTCCAGTCTGAATAGTTCTGTTTCCAATGAAAGTATTTTAAATCTAAGGGGTTCATCTACTTTCTAGTTTGAGCAGAAAAACAATAACTAGGCTTTTACTAAAAATCTTGCACTTGTGTATGAGTTTTTGCAGAAGCTCTTACATTTTTGACACAGGAAGTTAGCATTTTCTGAAGAAATTGTCTTGCCTTTGTATTGCCTGTTGTATAACAGAAAGGGGGAAGGGACACTAAGAAATCAGAAAGAAGGAATAAGGAAATGAGTTACCAGGGATAGTGGATCATTCTTGCAGACTGCCAATTGTATCCTGGGCTGCATCAAGAGAAGTGTAGCCAGCAGGTCAAGGGAGGTGATTCTCCCCCTCTGCTCCACTCTAGTGAGACCCCAACTGGGGCACTGTGTCCACTTCTGGGGCTCCTATTAAAAGAGGTGATGGAATGTGCTCAGAGAAGGGCCATGAGGATGATCAGAGGGCTGGAGCACCTCTGCTATGGAGACAGACTGAGAGAGTTGGGGCTGTTCAGTCTGGAGAAGAAAAGGCTCTGAGGAGACCTTCTTGTGGCCTTCCAGTATCTGAAGGGGGCTACACGGAAGCTGAGGAGGGACTTTTTAGGGTGTCAGGTAATGATAGGACTGGGGGGAATGGAACAAATTAGAAATGTGTAGATTCAGATTAGGTGTTAGGAAGAACTTCTTCCCCATGAGGGTGGTGAGACACTGGCAGAGGTTGCCCAGGGAGGTGGTAGAAGCCTCATCCCTGGAGGTTTTTAAGGCCAGGCTGGATGTGGTTGTGAGCAACCAGATGTAGTGTGAGGTGTCCCTGCCCATGGCAGGGGGGTTGGAACTGGATGATCTTTGAGGTCCCTTCCAATCCTAAGAATCCTATGATTCTGTGATATACAGAGCCTAAATTTCCTAGATTCTTAATTCTGGTACCTTAGTACAATGTTAAATTATGTCTTCAACTTGGGTCTTTTGTTTGCTAGAAAACTACTACAAAAGCTAACTACAAATACATTGAATCAGACCGTGTCCAATAGAACAGGAGCAGAGAGAAAGATTTCACAAGCCAATATGGAAGAAAGCACTTACAAAGCACACAGAGGTTCTAAGTGTAACAGGCTGGGGAAACACACTGAAATTGTACCAGATATGCAGAAAGGAGTTTTATTCTTCTGCTCTGTTCTTATTTCTGCAGAAGGTGTCAAAGGCTGGGTTAAAAGACCCGTTCTTAAAAGAGGTGGCTGGAAAACAGTGCAGTGGGAGACTTAAATAAGGAACAACTGTTAGATAGGGCAGGGTCATCTAGAAGTGATTCAGTAAGTTGAGTGTATAACTTTCTTTGAAAAAGCCTATCTGGATGTGTTCCTCTGTGACCTGTGCTGGATTCTATGGTCCTGCTCTGGCAGGGGGTTGGACTTGATGATCTCTTTGGGTCCCTTCCAACCCCTAACATCCTGTGATCCTGTGAAAAACAGCCTACCATTATGCCATCAGTTGTTTTCAATGGCACTGAATTTTCAAACGTCTGTTCTATGGTTTGTGTCACTGACTCCTTAAAACAAAACCTGCAAATGCACTTACCTCTCAGTCTGTTGTGAGAGGGCAGTCAGTGTAGTGCAGCACGCTAGAAGATGAGGCCTGAAAGTAAAGGAATTTCAGTATTTATCTCCCAAAATCCCAGGCACAATCCCAGGCACAAATCCAGGCTGGGCAGGGACTGGCTGGAGAGCAGCCCTGAGGAGAGAGACTTGGGGGTGCTGGTGGATGAGAAGCTCAGCATGAGCTCTCAATGTGCACTTGCAGCCTGGAAAGCCAATCAGATCCTGGGCTGCATCAGGAGAAGTGTGGCCAGCAGGGCAAGGGAGGTGATTCTCTCCCTCTACTCAGCTCTGGGGAGACCCCACCTGGAGTACTGCCTCCAGTTCTGGAGCCCCTATTACAGAGAAGGGCCACGAGGATGAGCAGAGGTTTGGAGCACCTCTCCTATGTGGACAGACTGAAGGAGTTGGGGCTGTTCAGTCTGGAGAAGAGAAGGCTCTGAGGTGACCTAATTGTGGCCTTCCATATATCTGAAGGGGGCCTACAGGAAGGCTGGGGAGGGACTTTTCAGGCTATGAGGGAGTGATAGGACTAGGGGGAATGGAATGAAGCTGGAGGTGGGGAGATTCAGGCTGGATGTGAGGAGGAAGTTCTTCCCCATGAGAGTGGTGAAGCCCTGGAATGGGTTGTCCAGGGAGGTGGTTGAGGCCCATCCCTGGAGATGTTTAAGCCCAGGCTGGCTGAGGCTCTGGGCAGCCTGATGTAGTGTGGGGTGTCCCTGCCCATGGCAGGGGGGTTGGAAGTAGATGATCCTTGTGGTCCCTTCCAACCCTGACTGATACTATGATACTATGAAAAGCTGATGCTACACTTTGGAGGATTGGTGAAGAGCATGAATTTTCCAAGATTAGGAAAGGCATCTCCATCTGAGAGGTTAGAGAAAGAATATAGTAACTAGCCCTGCAGCTACCATCCACAGCAATTTAAATGTGTAGAACAAGCACTTCTTTGTGCATGCAGGCATACTCTCGGCATAAAAATGGAAAGACTTGTGAAGAATTCCAGAGAGGGGGATAATTAGAAAACAGTCTGAATTAATTCTTCTTCTTCTTCTTGCACATTTTTGTGAAGAGAGCAGTCAATGCTAAATCATTAAGAGAGATGTTATTTAACTGGGGTGGGAGCTACTTTTGTTTTCTGGATGTGTGAGCAGCATTAGATATTTGATTGTGTCCTTGGTCTTGGGCAGTCTAACACCACAAAAATCAGGAGATATTTTTCTCTGACAGCTATACCACGAACGCTTTCACCGTCTCCCTCCAAGGCATTTCCGTCTCGGTGGCTGGTCTTTCAAACTCAGTTTCTGTAATCTGCCAGACTACAGTGCTGAAAGAAAATGTCAACCACATTCTCTGCTGAGGTTCATGACTGTCATATAAAATTAATTTTTCAGCAGTATATAAAAATACTACAGTGGAATTTCAGGAGCAGTCATTTCAATATAACATCCTTCTGCCAGAGCCAACAAATCTCAACATGTGGAAGGTCTTTTTTTCTTTTATGGGAACAAGAAATCACTAAGGACTGTCTCTGGGGAACCACTGCATTCAATGAAGTAGATGTGTCTGGCAATATATTGCATTCTAAAAACAACTTGTGCTTTTCATGGAATCATTTAGGTTGAAAAAGACCTTTAAGATCACTAAGTATAACCACAAGCCTAGCACTGCCAAGTCCACCACAGAACAGGATCCCTAAGTGCAACATTTTATTGGGTTTTCCTGGCAAGGTTTTGGTATTGGAGGTGCTACAGGGATGGCTTCTGTGAGAAGTTCTGTGAGAAGGACTTCTGTGAGAAGGACTTCTGTGAGAAGGACAGGAGCACACTGCCTTGGGTTAGGAACTGGCTGGAGGGCCGAGCCCAGAGAGTGGTGGTGAATGGTGCCACAGCCAGCTGGCAGCCAGGCACTAGTGGTGTGCCCAGGGATCAGTGCTGGGCCCCATGCTCTTCAACATCTTTATTGATGATCTGGATGAGGGCATCGAGTCCATCATCAGTAAAATTTGCAGATGACACCAAGCTGGGGGCAGGAGTTGATCTGCTGGAGGGCAGAGAGGCTCTGCAGAGGGACCTCGACAGGCTGGGCAGATGGGCAGAGTCCAAGGGCAGGAGATTGAACACATCCAAGTGCCGGGTTCTGCACATTGGCCACAGCAACCCCATGCAGTGCTACAGGCTGGGGTCAGAGTGGTTGGAGAGCGGCCAGGCAGAGAGGGACCTGGGGGTGCTGGTTGATGGTAGACTGAACATGAGCCTGCAGTGTGCCCAGGCAGCCAAGAAGGCCAAATGGCATCCTGGCCTGCATCAGGAAGAGTGTGGCCAGCAGGAGCAGGGAGGTCATTCTCACCCTGTACACTGCACTGGTTAGGCCGCACCTTGAGTCCTGTGTGCAGTTCTGGGCCCCTCAGTTTAGGAAGGATGTTGACTTGCTGGAACGTGTCCAGAGAAGGGCAATGAAGTTGGTGAGAGGTTTGGAAGACAAGCCCTATGAGGAGAGGCTGAGGGAGCTGGGGTTGCTTAGCCTGGAGAAGAGGAGGCTCAGGGGAGACCTCATTGCTCTCTACAAGTACCTGAAGGGTGGTTATAGCCAGGATGGGGTTGGCCTCTTCTCTCTAGCAACCAGCAGCAGAACAAGAGGACACAGTCTCAAGCTGCATCAGGGGAGGTTTAGGCTGGAGGTGAGGAGAAAGTTCTTCACAGAGAGAGTGATTGCCCATTGGAATGTGCTGCCCAGGGAGGTGGTGGAGTCACCATCCCTGGAGGTGTTCAAGAGGGGATTGGATGTGGCTCTTGGTGTCATGGTTTAGTCATAAGGTCTGTGCTGACAGGCTGGACTCAATGATCTTTGAGGTCTCTTCCAACCTTGGCAATACTCTGATACTGTGATAATCTGGATGCTGAGAAGTCTGCCCCTCTCTGTTCAAAACCTCTGTAAACTTCTGCTTAAAATGAAAATTTTAGTTCCAATCTGTAGCATTTCCCGACAATTCTGGAATATTTTGGAATATTTGGTCTAGTTTAGATATATCTGCTTATGTGAAAGACTGCAGGAAAAAGAACAACAACAAAACAAACAAAGCCCCCACACCACCAAACTTCTGTTTTTAAAAGTCTTTTGAAACTGCATTTGTAAAAATCTCCATTTGGTATTTTACTTGTGGAGAGAACAACTCTGAGAACAGTTTAACAATTCTGGAAACACTTCTGTGGCCTGGCAGAGAGGGCACTTACTCTGATCTGCCAGTCCCTATACATTTAAACCATTTTTAGAAGGTTGTTGCAATGGTCTGGGCTGAGAGGGAGTTGCCTGTCTCACAACAGACTGTAAATTGTTCATTAAAGGAAAATGGTCCAGTTGTGAAGGTAGAATAGAATAGAGTAGAATAGAATAGAATAGAATAGAATAGAATAGAATAGAATAGAAAGAATAGAATAGAATAGAATAGAATAGACCAGGCTGGAAGAGACCTCCAAGATCATCGTGTCCAACCTATCAACCAGTCCAACCCACCTAATCAACTAAACCATGGCTCCAAGCACCCCATCAAGTCTCCACTTGACACAGAGAGGAAAGTACAGACTGCACCCAGACAGAACACAGACTGACCCAGACTGACAGAACTTAAAGTTGCATTCTACCAATGAAATTAGTTTAGACTATATTGTTGTCATTTAAATATAAAAAACATTCAGCCAGAGTGTTCAGCAATTGTCCCTTTCTTAAAGGCACAGCCTAAAACGGTCACACCTCCTGAACACCTCCAGTGATGGTGACTCCACCACCTCCCAGGCAGCCCATTCCAATGGGCAATCACTCTCTCTGTGTAGAACTTCTTCCTAACATCCAGCCTAAACCTCCCCTGGTGCAACCTGAGACTGTGTCCTCTTGTTCTGGTGCTGCCTGCCTGGGAGAAGAGACCAACCCCCGCCTGTCCACAATCTCCCTTCAGGGAGTTGTAGGGAGCAATAAGGTCACCCCTGAGTCTCCTCTTCTCCAGGCTAAGCAACCCCAGCTCCCTCAGCCTCTCCTCATAGGGCTTGTGTTCTAAACCCCTCACCAACTTCGTTGCCCTTCTCTGGGCACACTCCAGCAAGTCAACCTCCTTCCTAAACTGAGGGGCCCAGAACTGGACACAGGACTTAAGGTGTGGCCTAACCAGTGCAGCGTACAGGGGCAGAATGACCTCCCTGTTCCTGCTGGCCACACTCTTCCTGATGCAGGCCAGGATGCCATTGGCCCTCTTGGCTGCTGTAGATGTTACAACTTTTGTGAAAAACAGTTCTGTTCTAGTTGAGGTCTGTTGGGCACCTACACTCTGAAGTTCCCCAGATCACTAACGGTGCCTGAAAATTGTATCTTTCATGCTTGATACATCCTGGAATTCTTGATGCTGTTGGAAGTATGCATTAATAGGTCTGAAACTATGTGTTCCTGTGTGATTCTATGGTCCTGCTGTGGCAGGGGAGTGGACTCCATGATTTCTGGAGATGCCTTCCAACACCTTCGAGTCTGTGATGTAACATGTCACTTTGAGGTTAGGTGGCTCAGCCCAAACCTTTTCCGTGGCTCAGCCCAAACGTTTTCCGTGAGCAAAACATGAATTACAGCTCCCAGCAGGTTTGCTAAAGTTCTGTTCATTTGAAGTTTTATTCAAGTTTCAGCAAGTTTCAAGAAAAGACAGCAGACTGCACCAAGCTCTTCAGGGCAAATCTTTCAACTAGAGCTTGTAACACAGTGCTGCCACTATCAAATCCTCTAGTGATCACCGGATGGGACCTAAACCATGACTATCCTTCTCTGTGGATGGTACCTGTGGTAGTCTTAGGCTCTACTTTTAACATTTTCCACAGATCTTGAACAGAAAGTGTTAAAATGTAAATAAATAATTATTGGGTGTAAAAAGGAAAATAATGATAGTTCTAAACAATCCCATTGGAGTGACAGCTACCACAGGAATTAGTTTGGTATACTTTCTGTCTCCCTTTTGGCTTCCTCGCTCTAGCAGATACTAAGTTTGTGCTTCTGCTGACTTCTACTGACCTTAGCTGCATAGTTTTGGCTAAGTTTTAACAACTCTCTGCTCTTTTCTCTTGTCCCTTTGTGTCCAGGGAGGTAAGGAGGGGGGCAGGTTGTGGAAAGTTATTAGCAGCTCCCCTGGATTTTGGCCAGGGGGTTTCTTGTGCTGTTTATAAATTGCAAATTCCTGTAAATATTGTAAATCCTGTATATTTTGTACATACTCATTGCATTTTATTGCAGATTGTAGTTTTGCTTGTAAACAGAGCTTCATTAGCTTCCAACTGGGCTGGGCTGGCAATTTAGGGTTGGGGGGAACTTTCAAACCACCACAACACCTGAAATGTTCAAGCAGCTTGTAACATCCACTGAGCAGCTCTTCAAAACTAGTTTTGAAGAATATCACAGTATCACTAAGGTTGGAAGAGACCTCAAAGATCATCAAGTCCAACTGGTCAATACAGACCTCATGACTAGACCAAGTGCCACGTCCAGTCCCCTCTTGAACACCTCCAGGGACGGTGACTCCACCACCTCCCTGGGCAGTACATTCCAATGACGAATGACTCTCCAAGTGAAGAACTTTCTCCTGACCTCGAGCCTAAACTTCCCCTGGCACAGCTTGAGACTGTGTCCTCCTGTTCTGCTGCTGGTTGCCTGGGAGAAGAGACCAACCTCCTCCTGGCTACAACCACCCTTCAGGTAGTTGTAGAGTGCAATGAGGTCTCCCCTGAGCCTCCTCCAGGCTAAACAATCCCAGCTCCCTCAGCCTCTCCTCACAGGGCTGTGCTCAAGGCCTCTCCCCAGCCTTGTTGCCCTTCTCTGGACACCTTCAAGTGTCTCGATGTCCTTCCTAAACTGAGGGGCGCAGAACTGGACACAGTTCTCAAGGTGTGGCCTAACCAATGCAGAGTACAGGGGCACAATGACCTCCCCACTGAGGAGGCTCAGTGGAGACCTTATTGCTCCCTACATCTACCTGAAAGGAGGTTGTAGACAGGTGGGGGCTGGTCACTTCTCCCAGGCAACAGTGACAGAACAAGGGGACACAGGGTGCATCCCCAAGATGCACCAAGGGAGGTTTAGGCTGGATGTGAGGAAGAACTTCTTCACAAAAAGTGAGATTGGCCACTGGAATGTGCTGCCTGGGAGGTGGTGGAGTCACCATCCCTGGAAGTGTTTAAGAAAAACCTTAGTGCTATGGTTTAGTTGATTAGATGGTGTTGGGTGATATGTTGGACTTGATCTCAAAGGTCTTTTCCAACCTGGTTAATTCTGTGATCCTGTGATACATGCAGTTTAGACAAGGTTAACTGAAGATATGTGAAACTTGTGCTTTTTCTATGCTTAGTGCTAGCATGCAATGTTATACTGGGAGTCTTCGTAGTCCTTAGAAAAGCTGAAATACATTTGTGGTGAAGCCTGATTTTTAATTTAAAACTGATTTACTAAACCTATAAGGCTGGAGCTTCACATTGGGTTTGGACTCAGTGACCTCCTGAGGTTCCTTCCAACCCCCTGTGGTCTGCATACAACAACCAGTGTAAAAGTGTGACTAAGGAGGCAGAGTATTAGCTATTCCACACCAATTCTCACAGGAGCTAAAATAAACTATTGTATTACATGACCTATAAATGGTATTAGGCATTTTATTACCTTCTTGTTATCCTCTTGAGCTCTAGACCTTTATTAAAGATTATTTGCAGAAGTTATTGAATGACACTGGTTTTATTTTTAAAGCACTCACAGGGTGGCATTAATGTCTCTAAATATAAGAGGGGAGAATGAGATAAATTTTGAAACCATGATCTAAGTGGAAGAGGAAGCAAGATAAATATAAAACAAAGTTGCACATTCCTCCTTGCCAGAAGGTTTTTTTATATGCCAACACGTCTGCTGCTGCTTTCACAGCTTCTGTCAGAGTAAATTGCAAAGGAAAAACATTAAAAGAGTAACTGATTGCACAGAAATGCTTCTTTACAGTCACATTAGGAACAGCCTCTGAATACAGTCTTTGCTTTCATAATGTATTTATTGCTTTCATGGTTGTTAAGGTTATATATAATGTCCCCCGCAACATCCTGGTCTCCAAGATGGTGAAATATGGTCTAGATGTCTGGACAGCTTGGTGGATAAAGAAGTGGCTTGACAGCTATACCCAAAGAGTGGCTGACAATGGGTCCATGTCCAAGAGGAGGCCAGTTCTGGGCTCCCCAGTTCAAGAGGGACAGAGATCTGCTGGAGAGAGTCCAAGGGAGGGCTACAAGGATGCCGAAGGGACTGGAGCACTGCCTGGTGAGGAGAGGCTGAGAGCCCTGGGGCTGTTTAGTCTGGAGGGAAGACTGAGAGGGGATTTAATAAATGTTTCTAAATATCTGAGGGCTGCTCAGTTGCACCCTGTGACAGGACAAGGGGCAATGGGTAGAAACTACAGCACAGGAGGTTCCACCTGAAGATGAGGAGGAACTTCTTCACTGTGAGGGTCACAAAGCACTGGGACAGGCTGCCCAGAGAGTTTGTGGAGTCTCCTTCTCTGGAGACTTTCCAGACCCATCTGGATGTGTTCCTGTGTGACCTGTGCTAGATTCTATGGCCCTGCTCCATCAGGAGAGTTGGACTCGATGATCTCCAGAGGTCCCTTCCAACCCCTAACATCCTGTAAGCCTGTGATCTGCCAAGACTGGTAATTATTTTAGAAACAAGTGCTATCTCAAGAATGTTTAGTCCTTCAGGCCTCCTCACTCCTAGTTTTTCTTCCCTGAGGATAATTGATCTGTAAATTATCTCTGTTCTCACCTGGGGTTTAAAGATAAAAAAAAAATATTCAGATCACAGTTATCTTTCCTGCTGTCTTCCTTGATGGGCAATATGGTGAGATGAACTGAAGTTTGCAGTGATAGTATAAATGGCTTGCCTACTCACAGTCTACATTGAATAAAACTTCTTGCCCTGGCTTCATGAGGCAAACAAAAACATGGAGGAGTTTTAATTGCATGTACACTTTAATATCATATCCTAAATATTTAATAGCTTCATCACTTATTATAAGGAACATGATGTTACAACTACTCACTTCTGTTTTTTTTCTCAGCTTTCAGTGGGAGGCTTTCAGGCTGATCCCAAAAGCCTTGCCAGCTGGTGATTATTATTGTCATCGTCTCTAGGGGCCGAAGCCGTGGACTGTTGGGTCTTTGACCCAAGGAACTCATGGGGAAGTGGTGAAATTACCTTAGAAAAGCTCAAAACATAGGGAAAAGATTAGACTTCTCAAGATTTGTACTGCTCTTCCTTGGGCATACTAAATGGGTTGTTGGTCAACCGTCATTCCACCAGTCAAGCAGTTTGGTAAAGTTAAGCATTGCAGAGACTCAGGGTACACAACATAGCTGATTTCAGTGGCTTATGAGAGTTACAATTTCTGATATAATATTATTAATTGCTATTTTTATGTTTGAAAGGAAAACCAGGGTTTAAAATTGCAGCACTTCAGCCTCCCCATTTTCTGGTGTGTAGCAGATGTCTCCCAGAGTATCAGTACTTTTGACACTGGTTTTAGGTAATTGTTGTAATGGAGTACAGTGGATCTCACAGATAATGCATTGGACAGGAAAGAAGAAGCTGTTCTGACTTTCTCAAATGATGAATCCCCAGGCACACTTCTGGTAGTGTTAGCTCATTACAAGGGGATTGGACTAAATGACCTTTAAATGTTCCTTCTGACCCAGACTATTCTGTGGTTCTAAGGAGACAGTGTCAGAAGATGAATGGAAGTGCTGTCAGTGTCAGTCTGTAGTTTAACAAAGTATGCCGCTCTGAGACTGACTAAGTTTTCTGTACTAGGTGAGAAAAAGTATCTAAAAGTCTAGTTCAGTGCAAATCTTTCAGACTTCTGGCTCACTGTCTCAGTCCAGAGAGGGAAAGAGACTCTGTTCTTTTGAATACTCCCGTGTTATGAAATTAGAGGCACAAACGAGGCCAAAATATCAACAGCCAGGCTATTTATTACACAAATAAAGTGGATGGATCAGAAGGGGAGAGAGAGAAAATAGAGGGAGAGAGAGAAGAGGGAATGAGAAGAGGAAAGGAATTATATTGCCACACTCCTCACCTCCCAAGACAGTTTGGGCCTGTGGAGGAAAGGTGCTGCAGCTTTGGATGTAGAGGAGATGTTGTCCTCTGAACAGCCTCTTCAGCTCCATGAGTTGTAGCAGGCAGAACTTAGGACACGGAGAGAGAGTTCCTCTTGGTCTGCTTCTTCCAGGCTCCATGGTGATGTCTCTGTCATTTTTTTGTCTCCTGGTATTCTCTCCATTTTTCTTCAGAGCAGCATTGCCCTGGGCTTTTCCTTCTCTTGTGTTTTCCTTCTCAGCAGCATTGTCCAGGTCTTTTCCTTCTGTGTTTTACTTCTCCTGTGTTTTCCTTCTACTGAGCCAGTAGTTGCTCAGATCTTTTATACAGTTTTTAGATATGTATATTCCAGAGAGTATTGATTGGCCTCTGCCCATTTCCAGGACAGCTGCAGTCTCCTGAGTAATCCATATCTATGCACCTTCCTAAGAGTCCTTCCAGTGGCTCTGCCCAATGCACATTAGCTATTGTCTGGGCAAGCAGCAGAGCTGATTTTATCTTTGTTGAGTCACATCAGGAGAGACAAGATTTAGCCTCTCACACTCACTGCTGAAAATGTTTTCTTGGGTACATGTGATGAAATTCTCCTGGCTATATATACAGTGAAGAAATCTGTCCTTGGGCTCCATTTTCCTTTTGAAAGTGGAGCCCTGATCAGTACAGTCAGCAGAGTCGTAACAGTTATATATATGTGCTCTCAACTGTGTGTGTGTGTGTTTTTGTATATTTAATGAATAAAATATTCCAAGCTCATTTTGGATCTTGCAAAATACATCAGAACATTTCGATCAAAAAGCCTTGACCAAAATAATTTGCTTCCTGCCTTCAAGTTCTGATGACCTTCAAGGCCAGAGTAAGAAGGGGTCTCAGCATAACACAGCTGTGCCCATGCAGTGGGTCCAGAGGAGGCCAACAAAGTCGGTGAAAAGGCTGGGAGGAATGCCCTGTGAGGAACAGCTGAGGACCCTGGGTTTGTCTGAAGATAAGGAGCCTGAGAGGCAACTGTGATGCTCTTTACAGCTTCCTGAGGGAGGGGATGTGGAGAGGGAGGTACTGAGCTCCCTGGGATGCAGTGCTAGGACAGTTGGGAATAGTTCAAAGCTGTGCCAGGGACATTAGGAAGCATTTTTTTACCAAGAGCGTGAACAGGAGCACTGGAACAGGAATCCTAGCAAGGTGGTTGGTGTCCCTAGTCTAGCCTAGCTTAGCCTAGCTGAGCCTAGCCATGTACTGTTTTTCATGTCTTTGTATTTAACTTTTGAAAGCAGTAATAAGTCCAGAAGCAGGTATCTATACACATAAAGAACCCAGGGAAGTCGTGGATGCCTCCTTCCTGGGAGTGTTCAAGGCCAGACTGGAAGAGGCCTCGAGCAGCAGAGTCTAGTGGAGAGGTGTCCTTGCCCACTGTGGGGTGGTTGGAGTAGATGGTCTCTAACGTCCCCTGCAACCTAAGCCATTCTGTGATTCATGACTGAAATGAATGGTTGTCAGAATTTCAGTTTCATGGCTCAATGATTTGTTGGATGTCAAGTCACAAATTGTTTTATTGACTTTCCCAGCAGGGAAATAAATCAGCAAAATTTTTTTATAGCATTTGCAATGATTGAACTCGAGTGGCTTTCAGCAGAAGAAAATAGCAAGCACATTGCAGAAAGATTAGAAAGATTAAGATAACCTGACATATTTTCACTGCATTGCTTGTAAGGAAGTACAATTAGGATATCAGCACCTACTTTGTGATGCAGAAAGCATCCTGGGTCTTCTTTGGACATAGCTGGATCAGAGACAAGCAACCATGTAAATGTTTTCTCAGTATACAAATAACTTGTGACCATACTATGTGTGTTGTGTAATGACACACACAAACCCTTTTGCTACCCCGTGGATTTTATGTAAGGAATGTGGGCAGAAGAGCAGACAGTGAGATGAATTAGGAGCTGGTTACAAAACAGAGTGCAAAGAGTGGTGGCCAATGGTGCCAAGTCCAGTTGGAGAGCTGTAACCTGTGGATCAGTGCTGGCTCCATTCCTGTTCAACATCTTCATCAATGACATTGATGAAAGGAAAGACAGACAGAGTCTGTTCAGCAAGTTTGCTGATGATACCAAACTGGGAGGCTTGGCTGAGACACCTGAAGGCTGTGAGGCCATTCAGAGACTTGGGCAGACTGAGAGCTGGGCAGAGAAACCTAATGAGGCTCAGCAAGGATAAATGCAGAGTCCTGCACCTGGGAAGGAAGAATAAACTGCAGCATACAGGCTGGGAGGTGATCTGCTGGAGAGCAGGCCTGTGGAGAAGGACCTGGGAGTGCTGGTGGACAACAAGTTCTGCATGGGAGAACAATGTGCCCTGGTGGCCAAGAAGGCCATTGGGATCCTGGGGTGCATCAGAGGAGTGTGTCCAGCAGATCCAGGGAAGTTCTCCTCCCACCCTACACTGCCCTGGTGAGACCTCACCTGGATTATTGCATCCAGTTCTGGGCTCCCCAGTTCAGGAGGGACAGGGATCTGCTGGAGAGAGTCCAAGGGAGGGCTACAAGGATGCTGAAGGGACTGAAGCACTGCCATATTGAGGAGAGGCTGAGAGCCCTGGGACTGTTTAGTCTGGAGAGGAGAAGACTGAGAGGGGATTTAATCAATGTTTCTAAATATCTGAGGGCTGGGGGTCAAGAGGGAGGGGACAGGCTCTGCTCAGCTGCACCCTGGGATAGGACAAGGGGTAATGGATAGAAACTGCAGCACAGGAGGTTGCACCTCAACATGAAGAGGAACTTCTTCATGTGAGGGTCACTGAGCACTGGACGAGGCTGCCGAGAGAGGTTGTGGAGTCTCTTTCTCTGGACACTTTCCAGACTCATCTGGATGCGTTCCTGGGTGACCTGTACTAGATTCTATGGCCCTGCTCTGTCAGGGGGGTTGGACTCAATGATCTCCAGAGGGGCTACAAGAAAACTGGGGAGGGACTTTTTAGGGTGTCAGAGAGTGATAGGACTGGGAGGAATGGAACAAAACTAGATGTGGGTAGGTTCAGATGATAGAAAGAAATTCTTCCCCATGAGGGTGGTGAGACACTGGAACAGGTTGCCCAGGGAGGTGATGGAAGCCTCATCCCTGGAGGTTTTGAAGGCCAGGCTGAATGTGGCTGTGAGCAACCTGATGTAGTGTGAGGTGTTCCTGCCCATGGCAGTGGGGTTTGGAACTGGCTGATCCTTGAGGTCCCTTCCAACCCTAACAATTCTATGATTCTATTTCAAGCTTACAGCCAATGAAGAGTACTGGTAAAAGGCTAAGCAAAGCAGCTTCCAAAGCATGAGTCAGAAATCCTCTGACTACCTCTGACAACCTGAATATAGGTGGTTTATTGTTGAGGCATGAGAAAAAGCTACTAAAAATAAAATGTTATCCTCTTGTAGCTCAGCACTGAGGAATGGTAAAATGTAATATACAGTGGTGCTGCATTCTGTTTTTCTGCTGTTGCTCTAGAGAGCACACTTTCAATCGAAGCAGAATGACCTTAACTGGAGAAACTGAAAGGAATCTGTCTTTGCATAGCAAAAGAGGAGCTGGTCTGTCTGTCTTCTAGTACTCATGTGACTTCATTAATCCAGTTCCTTTGGTGTACATACAGGTGTTCAGTATGAAATGTTACAATGAAAGTCAAATATGTAGTCTTGTCTGAATCACTATTATCTTCATGTCAAAATGAAGGTATGAAGGGATCAGTGCTGGGCCCCATGCTCTGCAACATCTTTATTGATGATCTGGATGAGGGCATTGAGTCCATCATCAGTAAATTTGCGGATGACAACCAAGCTGGGGGCAGAAGTTGATCTGCTGGAGGGCAGAGATGCTCTCTGCAGAGGGACCTCGACAGGCTGGACGATGGGCAGAGGCCAAGGGCAGGAGATTGAACACATCCAAGTGCCGGGTTCTGCACATTGCCCAGCAACCCCAGGCAGTGCTACAGGCTGGGGTCAGAGTGGCTGGAGAGCGGCCAGGCAGAGAGGGACCTGGGGGTACTGGTTGATTGTAGGCTGAATGAGCCTGCAGTGTGCCCAGGCAGCCAAGAAGGCCAATGGCATCCTGGCCTGCATCAGGAAGAGTGTGGCAGCAGAGCAGGGAGGTCATTCTCACCCTGTACACTGCACTGTTAGGCCACACCTTGAGTCCTGTGTCCAGTTCTGGGCCCCTCAGTTTAGGGAGGATGTTGACTTGCTGGAATGTGTCCAGAGAAGGGCAATGAAGTTGGTGATGGGCTTGGAAGACAAGCCCTATGAGGAGAGGCTGAGGGAGCTGGGGTTTGCTTAGCCTGGAGAGGAGGAGACTCAGGGTTGACCTTATTGCTCTCTACACTACCTGAAGGGAGGTTGTAGCCAGGCAGAGGTTGGTCTCTTCTCCCCGGCAGCCAGTACCAGAACAGAGGACACAGTCTCAGGCTGCGCCACGGAGGTTTAGACTGGATGTAGGAAGAAGTTCTAACAGAGAGAGTGATGGCCCATTGGAATGGGCTGCCCAGGAGGTGGTTGAGTCACCTTCATTGGAGGTGTTCAAGGAGAGGCTTGATGGGGTGCTTGGTGCCATGGATTAGTTGTTTAGGTGGGTTGGATTGTATTGTATTGTTTCATAGTTTCATAGTTTCAGTTAGGGTTGGAAGGGACCACAAGGATCATCTAGTTCCAACCCCCCTGCCATGGGCAGGGACACCCCACACTAGAGCAGGCTGGCCAGAGCCTCAGCCCGCCTGGGCTTAAACACCTCAAGGGACACCTCAACCACCTCCCTGCACAACCCATTCCAGGGCCTCACCACCCTCACAGTGAAGAACTTCCTCCTCACATCTAGCCTGAATCTCCCCACTTCCAGCTTCATTCCATTCCCCCTAGTCCTATCACTACCTGATAGCCTGAAAAGTCCCTCCCGAGCCTTCCTGTAGCCCCCTTCAGATACTGGAAGGCCACAATGAGGTCACCTCAGAGCCTTCTCTTCTCCAGACTGAACAGCCCCAACTCCTTCAGTCTGTCCTCATAGCAGAGGTGCTCCAGCCCTCTGCTCATCCACGTGGCCCTTCTCTGGACACCTTCCAGCACCTCCAGATCCCTCTTGTAATAGGGGCTCCAGAACTGGACGCAGTACTCCAGGTGGGGTCTCCCCAGAGCTGAGCAGAGGGGGAGAATCCCCTCCCTTGCCCTGCTGGCCACACTTCTCCTGATGCAGCCCAGGATCTGATTGGCTTTCCGGCTGCAGTGCACATTGAGAGCTCCTGTTTGCTTCTCCTCCACCAGCACCCCCAAGTCTCTCTCCTCAGGGCTGCTCCCAGCCAGTCACTGCCCAGCCTGGATTTGTGCCTGGGATTGCCTCGACCCAGATGCAGGACCCTGCACTTGTTCTTGTTGAAAGCTCATGAGGTTGGCTGGTGCCCACCCCTCCACCTGTCCAGGTCCCTCTGGATGGCATCCCTTCCCTCCAGCCTGTCTGCTGCACCACACAGCTTGGTGTCATCAGCAACCTTGCGGAGGGTGCACGCAATGCCACTGTCCATGGCACCCCAAAGATGTTGAACAAGCCTGGTCCCAGGACTGATCCCTGAGGGACTCCGTGTCCCTGGCCTCCACTGGGACATGGACCCACTGACAGCCACTCTTTGGGTGCAGGCCATCAAGCCAGTTCTGTATCCATCTGTGGTCCACCCATCAACCTGTGTTCACCCAGCTTGGAGACCAGGATGTGGTGTGGGACAGTGTCAAAGGCTTTGCTCAGGTCCAGGTAAACGACATCAGTGGCTCGCCCCTCCTCTATTAATGCTGTCACTGTTCATAGAAGGCCACCATGTTTGTCAGGCAGGATTTGCCCTTGGCAAAGCCATGCTGACTGCTCCCAACACCTCTTCACTACTCTTCTGAGTCAGCAGTGCCTCCAGGAGGATCTGCTCCATGATCTTTCGTGCACAGAGGTGAGACTGACCGCCTGGAGTTCCTGGTTCCTCCTTCTTACCCTTTTTGCAGATGGGAGCAATGTTTGCCCTTTTCCAGCTGTGGGGACTGCCCCAGGCTGCCATGGCTTTTGGAATAGACTAGAGAGGGCTTAGCAACCTCATCTGCCAGCCTCTCAGCACCCGTGGGGGTATCCCGTCGGGTCCCATGGACTTGACACTTTCAGCTCTTCAGGTGATCACCAACCTGATCTTCACTTACCTGGCAGAAGTTCTTCCTCCCCGTCCCTGGCATCGTCTGCCATGACTCCAGGAGTGTGCTGGAGGCCCTTGCAGTGAAGACTGAGGTAAAGAAGTGATTGAGTACTCAGCCTTTTCCACATCACTGCGACCAATTCACCACTTTCCTTTCTGAGGGGGCCCACACCTTCCCTACTCATCTTCTTGCCATTAATATACCTGTAGAAGTTCTTAGTGCTCCCTTTAACCTCCCTGGCTAGATTCAATTCCAACTCTGCTTTGGCTTTCCTAACCAGGCCTCTTGCTGCTCGGGCAGCTTCCTCATATCCCCCCTGTTCTATCTGTCCTTCCCTCCCTCCTGTAGAGTTTCTTTTTAAGTAATAGTGTGTCAGGAGCTCCTTGTTCATCCAGGCAGGCCTCCTAGCGTTCTTCCTGCTTTTCCTTTGTTGGTATACATAGCTGCTGGACACAGAGGAGGTGGTCCTTGAATACTGACCAGCTGTCCTGGGTCCCTCTCCCCCAGGGCTTTGTCCCATGACACTGTGGCTAGCAGATCCCTGCAGCGATCGAAGTCTGCACGCCTAAAGTCTGGGGTCATAAGCTTAGAATAGGTCCTCCTGATAGCCCTGAGGAGATTAAATTCAACTGCTTCATGGTCCTGCAGCCAAGGCAGTCTCTGAGCCTCACATGGTTACCAGCCCTTCCCTGTTGGTGAGAACAAGGTCCAGCAGAGCACCTTTTCTTGTTGGTTCCTCTACCATTTGGAGGAGGAAGTTGTCTTCTATGCAGTCCAGGAACATCCTGGATTGCTGGTGCCTTGCTGTGCTGTCCCTCCAGCAGATGTCATGGTGGTTGAAATCCCCCATGAGGACCAGGGCTTGTGACCTGGAAGCCGTTCTATTTGCCTGTGGAGGGCCTCATCTGCTGGTTCTGCTGGTCAGGTGGCCTGTAGGAGACCCCACAGTAATATCTCCTTCCGTCTGCCTTTAGTTCTAACCCATACACTCTCAACCATCTCATCATCCCTCCCAGGTGGAGTTCTGCTGATTCCAGCTGGTTCTTGACATAGAGGGCAACACCTCCTCCTCTCCTTCCCTGCCTATCCTTCCTAAAAAGCTTGTACCTCTCTATCCCTACATTCCAGCCATGGGAATCATCCACCAAGTGTCAGCAATGCCACCTGTGTCAGGCCTCCCAGCAGCACGGTGGCCATTAATTCATCCGTGTTTGCCCAAGCTGCGTGCATTTGCACAGAAAGCACTTCAGCTGGGCTGCCCTGTCGTCCTCTTCTGCCAATGCCCCTTGGTTTCCACAGGGTGTCCTGGTGTGTCATCGTGTCTTGCCTCAGGGCAGCAAGTTGAGAGCCCTTAGCAGCTCTCCATCCCCTGCCTCTGGTGAGCTGCCCCTCTGCTTCTCACAGGCCAGCTGGAGACTATTACCCCTTCCCCCTCAAATCTAGTTTAAAGCCTGTCAATGAGCCCTGCCAATTCCTGCCCCAGGATCCTTTTCCCCTCTGGGACAAGTGTGCCCCATTAGTTGTTTGCAGCTCTGGTGCCTTGTAAACCAAGCCATGATTGTAGAACCCAAGCCCTGTCGATGGCACCAGCCCCGGAGCCATGAATTGACCTGTTGCTCTTCCTCAGTGCTCCCTCATCCATCGCTGACATTAGAGGATAGCAGAGAACACAACCTGAGCTCCTGATCCCTTTAGCAGGTGCCCCAAGGTTCTGAAATCTCTTTTAATTGATTGTGAGCCTCTCGTTGTTGCATCGTCACTACCCACCTGAAGGACCAGCAGTGGGGAGTAGTCTGAAGGACTCACGAGTTTGGGACTTTTGCCTACAATGTCCTTTACTTGGGCACCAGGGAGGCAGCAGATCTCCCTATGAAAGGGTCTGGTCTGCATATGGGCCCTCTGCTCCCTTCAGTAGGGAGTCTCCTATAACGATGACCCTGCGAGTTTCTTTCCCGGTCTAGTTTTGATAGCTGGCCTGAGGCAAACCTGTCATTGGTGCAGCTTCTGCCTTCCTTGAGTCCTCGTCCTCACCTATGACCTGTTCCTCCTGCAGAGCCTCATACCTATTCTGTACCTGCACTGTAGGAGTGTGCTGCTCAAAGCAGCAGGCTTGCTCCCTCGCTTTTTTCTTCTGTCGGGCAGAGACCTGCACCCATTGGCCCTGCCCTTGTGGGTTACTGCAGGGAGGCTGAGAGGCTTGCTGATGGGAAGGTACCCAACTCCTGCTCCACTAAGAGTCACCCCCTGCTCTGTTTAGTAGGGGTTAGATTTTGGAAATAGTCATGTTCCTTTGCTGTCTCTTACAGCTCTTAGCCTTTCTACCTCTTCTTTTGTTCAGCCACCAGGCTCATCAGATCCTGATCTGCTTCACATCTGACAAGGAGTTGTTCTTCCATCCTCCATATCCAGTGCCAGGTCCCAGCACTCACTGCAGCCACCACCTGAACACCTGCATGCTTGTGAGTGGCCTCTGTTTGGGTGCCCACTGTTCTTCTACTAGCCTTACTTCTAGTAGTAACCATCTTGCTGTATGCTGCTGTAACCACCCTCTTACCACCTCTTAACCACCCTCTCCACCCGGCGCTT